>JAYESA010000003.1:71632045-72057671 GCA_036927795.1 Iris macrosiphon
TAATTAGGTGATAAGGTAACCTTGAGACTCGATTCTCAACTGAGTCAAAGTTGTAAGTATTCCATTAGTGAACTGCTGGAGGCGGGGCATTACAATAGTAATTGCTAGTGGATCGACGATACCTAGCTATGATTGGGAAACTAGATCTTAAATCCATTCACTAAATAAGGTACAAAGAAAAATGAATGCCTATCTCCTTCTTTCTCGTACAATAACCATTTACTAAATAAGAAAAAAATAGGAAAATTAACTTGAACACATGTCTGTGCCATGTATGTGACCATTTATATCTCCTTCTTCCATGTATACTAACCCACTACAAAAATACAGACATTTTGCAATGGCCATATCCATCATCGAAATATCGTCCATAGGAAATAGCGACGGCATGGTGACGGATACAAGGCGGATTTAGGTCGTCGATAAAAGTTTTGTCGCTAGTATTTTTTCTCGCTGATCAATTGACCATTCGATGACTTGCTGATGACATGGCTAGGTTCATTTTGGCGGCATTATTTTGACTCCTCAACGATGAACAATAGTTTCGGCGTATCAGCGAAGGATAAGCGACTACCTACCCAATTAGAAAGCCAACTGATTAGCGACAAATTTACGTCATACTGTGCATCTGCACGATGATGCAATGACGACAATAGTTGAATTTCATATAATAAACTAATTTTGATACTCTATTAGCACGGATTAGTGACTTGATATGATGTCTCCACTCAGTCGTATATCTGTTGCTGATCGTCGCTAATCTGTCGCTCACCTGGTAATTCTTATTTGGCGACGGTCTTGTACGTCGCTAATGTGTCACAAATCCATCGCTGGGCGTCTCTAAGCCGACGTATAACCGTTGCTAAGCTGCACATAATTGCAACAAAATATTTTAAAATATAGTAATTACAACACATACGCACTATATATAACCTGCCAATCATAGTATATCAACCACCCAACGCAACCTGTCGTAGAATTCACGTCCAATCGGACCTTCAGCGGCACAAACGAATGATGGAACCACACAGAAGACAAATAATCCAGGAAAGATATGTAAATAACATAATAAAATAAATTTCAAATCCCCATACATGTCTAAAAATATTAAGAGTACATAGACAACATCCATAACTGCTAAGAGTACATATATACATCACAAACAAATATTAAATACAAATAAAATTTATTGATCTGGCAGTGGTCCTTGGTGACACAGACGACCAAAGACGTCCGGAGGAATTTTATTCACTATATCATATGGTAGTAAACCGAACGCCTCCGACGGCAGTAAACTCAAGATCCTCAACGCTAATGCGGCTGGAGATATGATATGGCCAGAAGTAGCAACGAGAGGAGTAGAGGCACCGGAAGGACCAAACATCATAGCATTATTAGTGTCTGGGGCAGCAACAGAAGGAGCATGAACACCAAAAAGAATGACCCCATTGGTGGCCTGTATGGTGCTAATCGACCCCTACATCACCACCACAGTGGCCTGCAATGTGGTCCTCGCTGTAACAAACAGATCTATCATCTCGGTGACTTCTGACTGTGAAGGAGAAGGAGAAGAAGAAGAAGAAGGTGCATCAGTGGAGGTCTTGATATGACTGATATCTGCGACGCCAAGGAGCCGATGTTGTAGATGTGTCCGCCCTTCATCATCTTGATCGTCATTTACTCCATCATCATTATCGTCATCATCGTCATTATCGTCGTAATTGTCATTATCGTCGTCGTTATCATCATCCTCATCAACTACTTCTTCTTCCTCCTCTTTTTTATTAGAGAAATCTTCCTGGTCGTAGACAATGCCAATTATTTGCTTGTGAGATAAGTCTTGTATATCAACCTCTTCCTCCCCTCTATTTTTCTCGATAATAGCTTCAACCTCCATGTTATCCATGGCGTCCTTTTCTAACTGTTGACCCAAACATTAAGGCTCTTTGACCTGATACTCATGGTATACTGGGTCTCCAATATTGAACATATTTCTAGCTTTATTCTTACATACTTCCTACCAGTCATACCAATCTCTACGAAGCCTTGGGTAACTTTGTAAACCCCCTCGACCAGATTCCAGTATTTTAGTAATATTTTTCACAATTTAGAAATTGTTGCTATATTTTAATTTATTCTGCTTACATATCCTATTGACTTGTGCACCTGCCCATCACCGAATTATTTGGAGCTTTATCTTGACTGTTATCCCCGAACAAAGTTCACATACCTGTCCTAGACATGTTAGACTATTTTCTTGAATTTTGTGCAAGTCCCAAATACTTTATTTTGAGCCTCGTTTGAGACGCACAAATATCGTTACAAAATTCCGTATTTATTTCCTATTTTAATTTCCTGCTCTATATCCATCTCTGTACCCCTAGGGATTTGAGGCCCAACATGCACCTGTTTTGTCCAAACAAAAATACGTTAATATTCTACACTGAGTATACTATATTTAGTGTATTGACACCGTAGAAAAATTATGACCCTACCTGCCTCTAAATAATTAGAGAACACCGTGCGCAGTATTTATTAATTAATAAATACGATGGCCCGTATCACCCAAAAACTAGGCCCAGCTCCTGCCCAGACTCACCCCCACCCCCTCGGGACCCTCACACAGCTTTTTC
Organism: Iris macrosiphon; assembly: GCA_036927795.1. Classification (NCBI taxonomy): domain Eukaryota; kingdom Viridiplantae; phylum Streptophyta; class Magnoliopsida; order Asparagales; family Iridaceae; genus Iris; species Iris macrosiphon. The sequence continues at coordinate 71,634,679 of JAYESA010000003.1, forward strand.
TTCAATTCTGTGAATTTTAGCATTTTCAGGAATCGGGTGTTTTTTCAGACAATTCCGTAATTGCACAATTTCCTAAATCTAGGACTTTACACAATTTATGAAATTACAGGGACTTTCCTGCAAATTGCAGTGCAAGGTGTCACCCCCTCATTGGCCGGTGAACCTGCACCGTCCATTTGGAGACGGGACCCACCCGAAAATATCCCGAAAATATCCCAAAAATATCCCAAAAATATCTTATAAATATCTTTAGATATTTTGCATATTTAATTAATATATTTTTCTATAAAAGAAAAGAAAAATAAAATAAAATAAAATAAAAATCAAAAACATAACTTAGTAAGGAAGGAAGGAAAGAAAGTAAAGAAGGATAAGAAAGCAACAGCAGTAAAAAGTAAGGAAAGGAAAGGAAAGAAAGAAAGGAAGAAAAGAAAGTAAAGAAGAATAAGAAAGAAAGCAACAGCAGGAAAGGAAAGGAGGAAAGGAAAGGAAAGGAAAGAAAGAGAGGAAACTGCGGCAGCAACCCCCCCATGGCCAGAGCGGCGAGCCTCCCGCCCGCCGGAGTAGATCCGCCCCTCGCCGGAGCCGACTCCCCCCCCCCCCCCACAGCCGACTCTTCTTCTCCCCGCTGGCCCCTCTCCCACTCTCCCATTCCCTCTTCCTCTCCTCCATCCTCCCACGGCCGGAGCCGACCTCGCCGGCGAGCCGACCCCCGACCTCCGCCGCCCTTCCTATCCTCCTCCACCTCCGCTCGCTGCCACCCTCACCTACCCTCTCGACTTCTCTACGAGGAGCAGCAGCCACCGCCATCAACTACTGCTGTGTGGGTCGGAGCGGGCCGCCAAGCACCGCCCGACAGGCCACCGAGCACCCCGACGACCGGCGACGCTTCCCCGGGCTTCCCCTCCCCGACTTCCTCTTCCCCTCTTCTCCTTCCCCATCGCCGGAGCTACTCGTCATCACCAGCATCTCCTCTCTCGACGCAAGCTCGCCGGACCCCACGGCGCTCAGGTCGCCTGAGCTCCTCTGTCGACGAGCCGACGACCTGGGAGCCCTGGCCGTAGCAGCTCCGGACCACCCCGCGACGACCCCGACTCGAGCAGAACCGGACACAGCAACTGGACAAGGCCCGGACATGTCCAGGACACAAATCCTGTGTCGAATCGACACACGGACACGTGAAATTCAGATTTCACGGAGCCCTGTTCAGGTAACGTTTTCTCTCTCCTCGTAATTCCATTTTTAATTCTGCCAGTTGTATCGCGTAGACTGTATACCCCTCTCGGTGTCCGTATAACCCGCTCGGAGCATCGCGTCCTGTGGCGATCGCAAACCGCGATCAAAAAATAGGAAAAATAACTACCCGATTCATCCCGGAACTGAGTACGCCCCGCCAAACGGGACGACTTGGTCGCACGCGGTCTTTACCGAAACGTGCGCGATGTTGCTACGGACGTATAGGAGTTCGGAGAAGTTGATTTGGATGTGCGTGCACACCGGAAGCAACGCGTATCCGCCGACACCGTCCCGTATCCGTCAGTTCTGGAATATGCTGCAACTTTGTGTACACACGTCGGATCGAGACGAAACTTGCGCCATCGGACTCATAGCAAAACGCTGGTCCTATGATCCAAGTTTGGTTCGATTCTGAGAACGTTGGCAAAATCCCGTATCGTGGTCCCCATAGGCTCTACTTGACGGGCGATTTTGTGACCGGCTCATCGGAATCCAATTCCGGAAGTTCCGTTGGGTTCGTATCATCGTTCCTGACTTGTTGACACTAAGTTTGGCAAATTTGGAGACCTTTGACCCTGATACGTTTTTCGGTGCAAAGCGGCCCACATGTGGATCCCGCTTTGACCGGAAACTGTCATTTTTGCCCCTGTATCCAAATTGGACTTTTGGACAGGCATTTCTAGCTATTTGATATTTTTTGAGACTGTTAGTGATGTTTATTTCAGCATCCGGAGATATTTATTATGAGGTCATAGTTTCTGACTTTTGGCACTTGACATCTGGACGTTATATTTTGCAGCTCTCTTGCCAGGCAAGTATACCTTGCCTTGTTGTACTGATTATTTTCAGCTATTGATAGTTACATGTTTATTTATTATATAAATGTGCGCGTCCGAGAAAACTCGGGTGCAGTCAACAATGGCGTTGACGTTAGGACTTGTGTCTGACCTAGTGTCTAGTAGACCCACCTAAAGTTGTGAAGTTATTGATATAACTTCCCAGGCCTTGACACGTATCATTACACGTCACAGAGTGAGTACATGTAGGGACGCGTGCCTCATGTACGACTGGCCATCAGTGTGAGCAACACGTGTAGCGGTATTTAGCTCAGTTGTTTATTTCATAGAGACTTGCATCATAGTATGAGATGTCCACGTCGTTTTCACGATTTGTACATCTACATTGGGCGGGAAAGATTACTAGTAGCCGTATGGGACACCCCCTCCATGATGTTATATCTTTCGTACCATGCTCCTCATGGTCGATTGCAGAGTGCCCATGCGTCTGGGGGCATATGACACATATACTAGCCAGTCCCGACGATTGGTGAATTACGTCAGCATATGTCTAGCCTACACATTTCCATGCGTACTACAAGGTCTTTAAATTGCATTCACTTAGATGGTTAGCACACCCCATTTATTTATTCAGTATTTACATACATGGCATGTTGTTTTTCTGTATCTTGCTATGTCCCTCTGAGGACCTGGTCCCCTGCCAGGTGTATATGTTCTTGAGTATTCGCAGGAGCACAGATCAGGACAGGCTACTTATATTCCGAGGAGATCTTCTCTTCGAGCCTCGTGATTGTCAGATGTTGTTCTTATATAGTGTGTATCTGGTTCCTTTTATATTCTATTTTCGGCAGTAGTTTTGTTTCCATCCGGCTGTCATTCTTTAGATATTTGTTATTGAGATCTAGTTACTTGGTTATTAGTTATTCATGTTTATTTGATTTCTGTGGATGAGATTTAGATATTACCCTGTGACTTGTAATTCTGTTTTACCACTTATGAATTATTGTTCAATATACAGCGTACGCACGTATATATGGTTTCCATATATTAGAGTTGCCATATATACGGGCCAACTGGCATGGTTACGTGACCTAGTCCTACGTATTTTGGAACTGGGGCGTGACAAACTTGTATTTTGGAACTGGGGCGTGACAATAGACCTACCCCGCTCTCAGAATTTAATGCAATAGACTGACAGCTGATAGTTGCAGAAACCGAAGATATCAATTCATTTATTGTAAAAGATCTTCAGCACGAAGACCCAGGTTATCGTTTAGTGACCCAGCCGCTGTGGTAACTTTATCAGAAGTGCGCCGATGTGGCAACTTCTTAAAAACTGCATCATTGTTCCAACTTCCTCAAAAGTGCGCCATTGTCCTAACTTCTTCAAAAGTGTGCCGATGTGCTAACTTCATCAAAAGTACGCCATCACGACCAACTTCTTCAAAAGTGCACCATCATGGCTACTTCTTCAAAAGTGTTCCAGCACGGCTACTTCTTCAAAAGTGCGCCGTTGCACCAACTTCTTCGAAAGTGCGCCATGAAGGCTACTTCTTCAAAAGTGCGTCGTTGTGCTAATTTCAACAAAAGTGCACAATCATTGCCAACTTCTTCAAAAGTGTGCCATTACTGCTACCTCTTCAAAAGTGAGCCATCATGGCTACTTCTATAAAAGTGCGCCATCAAGGATACTTCTTCAAAAGTGCGTTTTTGTGCCTACTTCTTCAAAAGTGCGCCATCATGACTACTTCTTCAAAAGTGTGCCATCACGACTACCTCTTCAAAAGTGCGTCATCACGGCTACCTCTTCAAAAGTGCCCCATCATGGCTACTTCTACAAAAGTGCGCCATCATGGCTACTTCTTCAAAAGTGCGCTGCTGTGCCAACTTCATCAGAAGTGCGCCGCTGAGCCAACTTCATCAAAAGTGCCATCATAGCCAACTTTTTCAAAAGTGTGCCATCACGGCCAGCTTCTTTCCAAAAGTGCGCCAGTCTCCAGACCACTTCTAAAGTGCACCTATGATCCTAACTGACAAAAAGAAGTTGTGATTATGTGTCCTACATGCCATGTTCCTCGTGAAACGTGTACAAATAACTGTCCCATGACCTACGCTTTTCTCGTATAGGAAGCCACGTGTCAAGCAGACAGCAAGTTGTGCATCCACTCATTAGATCATGGGATGTCATCCCATCAAAAGTGCGCGCACAGTATGGATTGTCCAAAGTGCGCGCACATTATCATAACTACTATAAAATCCTATAAATATAGGATTATTGTGTATGTTAAGAGGGAAGCGCAGCGTAGAGCAGCGGAGGGAGAATTTTCAAGTCTTTGAAATTCAAGAACAGAGGAAGAGAAATAGAAGATTGTCGTGTCGTTGTTGCCAAAGCTTTCTTATTGCCCAACTCATCAAGTTGTTCACAGCATCCTTGCATTTCTGCATCATGGCTGGAGATTTTCAATTCTTTAAAATTCAAGAACAGAAGGAGAAAAATAGAAGCTTATCATGCTGTTGTTGCCAAAGCTTTTTTATTGCCCAACTCTTCAAGTTGTTCACAGCATCCCTGCATTTCTTCATCGTCGTGTAGTCCAAGGAGTAAAGCGATCGCCCGCAGATCAGATCTCTACAGCTATACTTTTCCAAAATTAATTATACTTAGATTCCTTTTAGGATCTCTCGTACTCTTCTTTCTTTTTAATAGTTTGTCATACAAAGTCTCGTTTAAGCTTTGTTCATCGCAAACTATCCTCTATATCTCCTTCGGTGGATTATATCAAAAAATTCAAATTGTTATTAAATTTTCATCCTTAATTTGGCATTGTGTCGAACCAATCACATTTGAACATCACAATATTCATGTCATATGGGGCAGGATATTGCAATTCTATAATATCTCGAAGCACACCATAATAGTCAAAATCTGGCTCGTCATCGTAGATGGACCCTCTTATACAAACACCAGAATCCTTATTATTTAAGCTATCAGCAAGAAATTCAGTATTTATAGGATTCTAAGTTGCTTTAAACTTGAAGTCATTAATAACGTACCCTGGCCAAGTTCTTGCTTCCTTAATCGGCCCAAATTCCAAATAACGAAGGCTCGCATTTACGAGTATAGTTTCAGGCAAAAAAATATGTAATCACACATCGAGAGTAGACATATTAGTAGTGACATCTACAGAATCGTAGTGGCAATATATTTAATTTGTTATCTGAGTTGCTTATATATTTGCTAAACCAAGATATTAAGTTACAATCAACATCTCTTTGAAGTTTCTTCTTATTAATATTAGGTGTCCTCATTTTTACTTTATTTCTAAATACACAGAGATAAGAAGAAATATGAGTTAGTATATTTTGTTGACATTATTAGAGAAAACTGTCAAAGTTTAATCACTTATATCTCCAAATCTCTCATTTCTTGTATACCACAATTAAATAATACATATCGATAAGCTGCTTCCAAGTTATCGTCACCCAACCACTGTTTCTTACTAGCCCCAATAGGCTTGCCCCTCACATTGAATATCGATAAGCCTCCATTGCATCATGCATCTCCCATATTTTCGTTATTCCTTGAATCTTTATTTCGATTTATCTGGACATGAGTATCGAAATAAATTAAGCAGAAGTTTGAGACCTCCTCGATAATATATGATTTGCATATCGAAGTCACTTATATGAGCCTTGTTACTGACTTGATTGGATATGTATGGCTTATTATGATAGGAAAACTTCTTCTTAAGATAGTGGAGGTACTACAAAGACACATTACTTAGAACAAATTTAGAGTACAAAATTCATATAATTTGTCAAATAAAATAGATCTTATATTGATATTTTAACTTTCAAATAGATATATCCATCGATACTGAACAGGTCCACCGACATATGCTTCATATGGTAGATGAATTGGCAGATGCTACATATTGTCGAAAAATTCATAAGGGAAGACTTTCTCTAATTTACCAATTTTCAAGACAATCTTCTCCTCAATTTCAACCATATATTGCATCGTTAGCTTACTTGAACAAATATCCATGAAGAATGTAAATAGCTCAACCAATGGAATCCATATAGCATAAGGCAACATCTTTCTAAGAGCAATAGGTAATAACATTTCTATAAAAATGTGGTAGTCGTGACTCTTCATTCCCAAAATATTGCATTCATTGAGATCAATGCATCTAAACAAATTCGATACACAGCCGTCGAGAAATCATAAACTAGCTATCCAGTTGTATACTATTAATCTATTTTCCTTACTTAATATGAATGATGCGATTGGTTTCACAAACCCACTAACTCCCCTTTGTGTTAAGTTTAACTGCGGACGCTTGCATATCTCGGCCATGTCTTATTTTGCTTTGAGATTGTCCTTCGTCTTTCCTTAATATCCATAACGATATTAAAGATATTATCAGACACATTCTTTTCGATATATATGACATCAAGATTGTGCCTTATAAGATTGTCTCTCCAATAAGGTAAGTCCCAGAAGATACTCTGCTTGGTCCAATTATGGTTAAGCCCAAATTCCTCGACACGATTGTTTGAGATAGTTCTTTCTTACTAGCTCTAAATGCCTCATTGTTCTTTCTCGAATGATGTGACACAAGTAGAAATTGACGGTGACAGCTAAAGAATAAATCTTTTCCTCCATGATTAAGACAAAATGTCTTACTCTTTTCCATACATATCAGACAAGACGTAGTATCATGGGTACACTATCCCGATAATATAATATATACAGGAAAATCATTGATAGTCCACATAAGTGAAGCCCTTATCTGGAAATTCTGTTTTCTCAAAATATCGTAGGTTGTGACGCCCAACTCCCACAACTATTTTAGCTCATCCACCAACGGCTGCAAATAGATATCGATATTCTTTGTCTGATTTTTGGAACCAGGTATGATAAGTGTCAAGAACATATAAAGAATCTTCATACACATCCATGGTGGTAGATTGTAAGGGGTAAGAATTACCGGCCAACATGAGTACTAAAATCTCGGCAGTCCGAAAAGAGCAAAACCATCAGAACATATCGCCAATCAAAAATTTTTAGCCTCTGTAGCAAAATTCGGATAACACCGATAAAAATGCTTTCATGCCTCTCCATTGGAAGAGTGAGACAATTCTCCATCATCCTTTGTGCGTTCCTCATCATGTCATGTCATATGTTTATCTATATTCGCGTATATATACATCCCCTACAACGGCTTCATGATAGGCAAGTACTACATGTACTTGTATAGACATCATTTTATTGCTCTAGATGACTTTTCCTTTCCCGAACTGGCTTGTAACGATCTATATGGCAGAAAGTGCATCTTTCTTTGTCTTATTCTCCTTATGATACAACATGCATCCATTGCGACAATAATCTATCTTTTTGTACCCTAGTCCAAGCTGTTGGACAATCATCTTCGATTTGTAGAAGTTTTTAGAAAGCTCTTTAGATTCTTTCGACTATACCTCTTTGACCAATTATGCGATCTGATCATATCAAGCTTGTGGTAAGTTGAAATCAAACTTATGTTCAACAAGCGCATCACTACCGACAATACAGAATGAGTCTCACAACCAGCATATATAGGAGTATCCATATTTGTAAACATATCATGGAACTCCTTTGCTTCATGATTCAGATCCTTCGAATTAAAATTAGGCCCTGTCGCAACAATCACCATATATCGTGCCAAGTTGTGGTCTTCATATTCAACATAGTCTACATCGTCATCTGTGGCAACATCCATAGAAACATTCACAACAAAAGTAGACTGCCTTTCCGCATAAAGTTTACCTTATGATGCCCATAGGTCATAATCACGTACAAAACCCTTAAACGCCAGATAATTCTACACAATCGCCATTTCTTCGAAACGTCTATTCCGACAATAAGCATATGGACACTTGATTTTTGGGTCATCTATGTAATCGGGTTTGCTCGTGGCATACTCGAGAAATACTTCAATGCATGTCTTAAATTCGTCACTCAAACCAATCTTGCTCTCATGTTGTCGTCTATACATCAACGTACGATCAACCAAATAACAATCCATTGCTTGATGGATGTGATTATATGTACAGACAAAATTAGATGTACATTCTAACAACATTGTAATTAGCACTTGTGTATACTACCACAGTAGAAATTAGAGCAAAAGGTGAAGCATATCTTCATATTGAAGATATCGGAAAAAAAAGTTCTCAATAGCTACGGCGTCAAGCCAGAATCTTGCCGATATCGATAGGATTCTGGTTTGACGATGCAACTCCTATGGAGAACTTTTTGCCCTATCTCGTACATATGAAACTATACGTCACCTTTTGGGGAGTACTTCGTGTATTCTCCACCTCCATAAAATTTACAACATCAATATTCAATGTCTTTCCGCATAGTGTCAATGCAAGTACTTTAGGTTACAATTTCATGTTCTAAGTACTTATGTACGATTTTCAAAATTCATTAAATAAATAACTCAGAATAATAACCAGAATTCTACAAGAGTAATTTTAGCAAAAATATGCATATTTAACAAGAAGTTGGCAAAAATTTGCTCTTGCAAAAAGAAGACCTACTTGTCTCATTATTGCAAGATCAAATTTTTGTCAACGACTTATTAAATAGGTATTCGTTTAGTAAAATGGCACAGGTAGATGTGGACACTTGAAAAGAGTACTAAATCAAAGCATCATCATTGCCAAGTATGGGGATGGACATAAATAAAGAAGGATATAGGTGGCTTAGAACACTACCCAAAATTTATTCTAGCGTACATTAGTGTCGTTCATCTATGTTATGTTCATCAGTGTAGTATAGGTTCTTATCAAATATAGTATCTATATTATATAACAGAATTAAGATGATGCTATATAATGTAAATGCTAAGACATCATCTCATACTATAAAATATAGTAATGGGTTGTGGTATCAACATTGTCGAGGGGTGGAGGCCGGGGGATAGTTAATGTATCTACGGCTGTATGGTCTCTTCTTCGTCGTTATTTGGCCAAGTCCTTGCTTCCTAGAGGAGTAATCCAATTCTAACTAGTTCCAACATATGTTATCACTTGGGAGACAGTGGCAGCCAAATTCCTATCCAATAAATACCCATTTGTTTTAATAATTCATTCCAATTTTTTAATCCTATTCTAAATCCAGCCCATGACCAAAACAATTTTACAAACCAAACCCATCTCTCTTTGTTTTGTCCAGCCATGTACTATGTACCGCATTTGACTTATGGTCAGTTGGTCATAAAATAAGCATACTAATAGGTGACCGAACTAACTACTATGGACTCTTCCTTATTCCACAATCGTTACATCTTTTTTTCTCTTATTTCAGTTGTCTATCAATATAGGGTCTATTGATTAGTTAAATATTAATCAATTAGGGATCAAAATCTCTTTCCCTAACTATTTTCCTTCAATATCTCTATTCTTTATAAAGAGGCTTAAAATGACTTTAAAATGAGTCGTCGAAGTTGTATGTATATCCTCACATAATTAAAAATTAAATAATTCTAACTAATTGTTTAACTACCTAATATTATCTATCTATAGTCAAGCATCTTTAACTCATGTGGTTAAGGTGGTGGATTTAATCCCATTGTCTGAGTGGGTTCAATCTCATGGGACAACGTTTCTAATTTAGATTATTTTTAATAAATTGTTTTATGCATGAATATTACCAGCTAGTTTAGATATATGATTGATGTGGGACTAAATTACTTTTATATTAAACAATTGACATATGGGCTTGAATCCTAGTAATCTAGGGAGCACACATAACCACTGAAAGATTCATTGGTATTCATGTGTTTATTATTATTTCCATAGAAAATTGTATGATAAACTATTATTGTGCAGACATATAATAAATTACGAATTATATCTATTTTACTTGAAGGAATACATAACCTATGGAGATGACATATTTTAATTTTTTTTATCAGTAGTTTGTGACAATATAATATTGCTTTGCATGTGTTTGATAAAATTGTGTAAAGAGTTGCGCATTGTAAAATTAAATGACTTGGTCTCAGTAGGGAATGTTATAGAATTCATACTTCCTTTTCTTCCATATTGGATATCATATTCTAATTACTTATCTCACTTTCGAAGAACCAGACATCAATATTTTAAATATGGTAAGTATGATTCATGTAATTAAGTACCCATATTTTAGTAGTAAAATGAATAAATATGTGATTTCCCTTCTTCTTATCCTTGGTACTAATTTTGTATTATATTCTTTCACTACTAAAATAAGTTATATTAGCGACGTATTCAGTGACTTTAATACTAAACACCGCTAAATGCTAAAAATTTAGTGACTCTACAGAAATACATTATTGGTTGCGACAAATTATGATGAGTTGCGACTACTGTGAGGTAATATGGAAACATGTATCGTTAAGATTTATTGAACATTGCTAAAATTTAAGGACTATGATGTTTAGCGACGTCTTGCACTATATGTCGCAGAATCGATGACGTCTTGCACTATATGTCGCATAATTTTACGATCTATAGCAACGTCTTCTTTGAGATGTCGCTAAATATTTAATATTAGCCGATCATAAAAACTTTCCTCATATTCGTCTCTTACTATTTTCTCTCAAAATTGTCCATCTCCACCCAAATCGACCCCCCTCTGTCATCCCACCCCCTAACCCCATCGATGATCACCTGGCATCACCCCGACGTAGGCACCGTTCGAACTCGTCGTAGGCCCTACCCTCCATTTTTTGTTCCCAGACCAGCATAGGCACTATTCGAACTCACCGTCGGATGCCCCCCACCACACTTTCTAGTCGCTCCCTCAAGACCAAACCCTCAACTACGGTCCCAACTACGTGTTTCCTCCAACTCTTGTCCCTCTTACCGTGGTTAACGTACTTATTCCCAACTCTATGGGATGGGCATGAGACACTTTCATATATATGATATAGACTCACGGAGAATGGTCACTACTAAAATACTGTAAAGTAGTGACGGCTTTTTGGCGACGAACATAATCCGTCACAAACTAGCACGACAAAGCGACATATTGATAACAAATAATAGACATTAACAAATTAATAAAACATCCGTTGCCATGTCGTCGACAGCTCATCACCGGTTTGCGCGATAAACCGCAGGAAGATCACGGGAAAACTCGACGATAATTCTGCAATGCCTTCTCTCAATTTTTTTTCCCAGGCGAAGGACATGGACGTCGTTGGTTTGTCCCCCAGTTACTATACCCTAATTTAAAGGAAAGGATGCCGATCAAAATTTTATATTTTGATCGACTATTTCCCTCTCCTCTTTTAGTTCTCTCTCTTCCTCCGATGTGCTTCCCCGCTCTCTCCGGTATGCTCCTTTGCTCGCCTTTGACGTTTCTCCCGCTCGCCTCTGACGTGTCCCTCTACCATCGAACTATTCCCCTCTTATCCTTCTCCTCCTCTTCCCCTGTATGTACTCATTCTCCTTTCCCACCTCTCCGTTGTCATGATTTAAAACTTTGTTATGAGTGTGTGAATGAGTGTTTGTGTGGCAGTATATGTAGTCAATTGTATCGTATACTCGGGTTCAGACCCCGGGCACGAAGAAGGATCTATTTCAGGGATTTGGGGTTTCTATTGTAGTGTATCCTAGTGTCGGGCACATGAGAGGATTTTTTTTATATACTGGATACAAAAAATAGTTGAGATGGATACCTTGGGTCAGACCTAGAGGCCTGAACAAGGATTATGTTAGGCTGACACTATAAATAATGGCTGGAGGACTTAATGTCAGTTTTCTTGAACTTGGATGACTTTGAAAAGATACCCTATTTTTCTTTTCCGTAATGTGTTGCATTTATCTCTCTAATTTTGTAGACTTGAGACCCGAAATCACTTTCCTTTTAACAGATATGGCTAAGTCGCTTGTGCCATAACTCAGTAGATACATTAATGACTGCGTTGACCTCATGTTCCTCATGTGCGCTCCTTTCTGAATAGTTAAGACTGGACTTCTTGCTTCATCTAAAAATTACCATCGAACCCCTGAAAACCTTCCAATGACCGTTCCTAAAGAGATTAAAGAATCCCTCATCATCCAACCTTTCAACTAACACCAGATTGAAATAGATATCGGGGACATAATAAACATATTTGAGAATAAGAATTGTACCTATCTTGGTTCACAAGTGCATATCTCCAATAGCAAAAGCTTTAGACACATCTTTATTGCCCATCTTCAATACTCTACAGTCTCCTGATGTGTAAGTGGCAAACAATGCCCTATTTTGAGATACATGTACTGAAGCCCCTGAGTCCACCAGCCAAGAATTGTCATCACATGCGAGGTTCATAACTACCTCATCACCTATAATGATCATATTGCCTCCATGCGCTGAGGCGGTTACTGTAGTATTCTCATACTGTATCCCCTTATCACCCTTCTTCTTTCTCTTCTAAGTGAAATAGTTTTGCCTGAGGTGGCCCTTTTTGCCACAATAGAAGCACTCTGAGTCCTTATACCTACCCTTGGACTTGTCTTTTCTCTTGACTTTGCTATCGCCCGGACCCCTGCTTTTACTCCTTCTACGGCTCTCTGAAACAAGCGCCTTTGAATGAGATAAAGATGAAGTGCCCTGACTTTTTCTTCGCATCTCTTAATTCAATACCCCTCTCTTGGCAAACTCCGGACTAACCATATCTTTTGGAGTAGAGGCGATCATGGACACTCGTATCGGTCTTTTACGATTCTAGCAAAGTACACAGCAACCACAACCTGTGAACTTTGTCTTCGAATTTGACTCTCATAAAGGATAACTGCCCAACCACACCCTGGGATTCACTTTGGTGATCCGTAATAGACTTACCATCTTTGTACCGGAGACCCATTATCATTCGAATCAGGGACAACTTGTTTACCCCGGTCTACTTTACATACAAAGATTCTAGCTTCTTCCACAGTGTACTTGCGTTGTCTATATTAGTAACTTAATTGTGCTCGTTCTCATCAAAGAACTACCGGATACACACACACACACACACACACACCCACACACACACACACACACACACACATATATATATATATATATATATATATATATATATGCTCGAATTTTTAGTCCTTTTTAGATTTGTCACTGGGCTTCTCGGAAGCAAATACCGGAAGATGCAGCTTCACGACAAATAACAAATCCTTCATCTTGCTCTGTCAATAATGGTAATTGAAACTATTTAGTTTTACCATGCGCACCAACTTCACATCCATCTCTTCTCCTTGGCTTGAGTGTCAACTCTGATACCAGATACTTTGAACCCAACGCTCTGATACTACTATACTGTTATCAGCGGAACCAAAAGCTCTGATACCACAGTTTGGAACAAAACGTGAAAATTGTTCTCCCAAACCAAAAAGCTGTGAGAGAATTGAAGAAAAGCATATAAAAAACAAAATATCAAAATCACACAAAAGCTAAATGTAGACACAATAATTTTTACAAAAAAAATCCAGATAAAAAAAATCACGGGACGATCATAATCCAACCCTGAAAAGCTCCCATTATTGGAATAAGAAGTACACATAATCCTTACAGAATTCTCATCGATCCAAAATGGATCATCACAACTACTTGAAATAAGAAAATCGATTACAGACTCCGAAGAATAAGATATGACGAGAGAAATTACCTGAAATAATATCTCATTCACAATAGCCTTCAATCCCTTTTTTCTCTCAAAAAGTTATAAAGCATCAACTTGCATTAAACCATTGCATGGATTAAGGTTACCATATGTTAAAAATCTATATATGAAACTCCAATATATTCAATCATATATTTATGGTCAAAGTTAAAGATACATCCAATCATATATAGACTTACCATATATTGGAAGTCCAATTATATGAAAAGTCCAATATGTAAAATAACCAATTATATATATATATATATATATATATATATATATATATATATATATATATATATATATATATATATATATATATATATATATACCGTTTAGCCAAAGTCAAAGATACAAAAATCCAATTATATATTTACTTACCATATATGATCCAATATATAGTGCTCTTCGCATTCTCTGAGCTTCTCCGACACACAAATAATGCTCGTCGTACTCCGGGATAATCTTCACATAGGTTGGGAACCCCCACCCAATACCAACACATAAATCCTAATTATTTCTACCCATATATATGTGTTAGTAAAAGAAGCCATAGTAGAATTTTATTTGGCCACAAATAATCTATATTTCTTTTTTATAACATGTTACTAGCACGATCCATTACAAGAAAAGGAGAATCAATTGTGTCATCATCGTCGTCGTGGCTGCAATCGCTTCTAGTAAAATCCCATAAGAACCCACTTGCTGCCAAGCACTACAAGTCCGTCTCCAGCCGACTTAAAAAATTTAGATGAGGTTCGACGATATATAAAATCTAATATGGATCTGGACATAAAGGAGCTTTTGGCGAGGCTCCCTCTTCTGGCCACAAGGTGCTCGAATATGTAAGTTCACATACCCGAATTATAGATGAAAAAAAAATCTTTCTGGCACATACTTGCTGTCACACCCGCAAAAGAGGAGTATTTCATTACATGACTATAATATATAGGGCTCTTTGACAGTACCATCTCTTATATTAGGTATATTGATATTACCCTCCAGTTAAATTAAAGTTGAGAATACCCCCATGAAAGTGTCGTTAAAAACTCTTTAACGACACTTTCAGATTTTTTAATGACACTTTCAGAGGGTATTCTCAAGTTTTAATCTAACAGGGGGATAATATCAATATATCTAATCTAAGAGGGGGTAATATCAAATAGCCCTAATATATATCATATTATTAAGAGTATATTTGATTTTAGAAACATGGCATCATATTCACGGTCTACAATGATCATCTACCATGTATGTTGCCTAAGAATATAAGGTTATGGCATATTCTTAGCACTATATTATTTTATTTCTGCCACACTATGTTTATGGTGATAGAATTTGGCTATTTTCAATGGGTATTTCTAAAATTGAGTGTCTATTCTACTTGGCATTGTATTATAAGAAAATTTTGATCCTAGTTGGCAGAGTTTCTACATGACAATTCTACCCAAAAAATACTATCCAATGATTCTTAATTTGTATCATATGTGACAGAAAATAAAAGATTCAATTTAATGATTTAGTTTGAAAGTAAAGCAGAGATAAAGATTTTTATGAGAGTTTCTACATGTAAAAACCCTCAAAGAAATTCTACATCCTACAATAGTGCCACGTAGAATAAAAATTATAATAGAAACCATTATTGGGAGAAGTTTTTTTCCTCTAAAATGGATTTCTATTATAGAAATAAGGAGATAGAAACCCCCATTGAAGATGGCCTTATTCTGGAAAATAATTTGGTTAGTGGAGATAACTCATAGAGTTATTTTGCACAAGCCAGATGCTCAAGTTGGTTCACTTGAATGTCTGTGGCCCAATGAAGGTAAAATATATTCGTGATACTTTGTAACTTTTATTGATGATTGTTCCAGAAAAGTTTGGGTCTATGCTTTTAAGAGCAAGGATCATGTGCTGTCTACTTTCAAATATTTTTAGGCCTGTGTTAAAAGGAAGACAAATAAGAAGTTGATATGTGTTCAGTCTGACAATGGCGATGAATACATTGGTCCATTTGATGCTTATTGCAGAGAGCAAGAGATTCGACACTAGAAGACTCTGCCAAAGAAACCTTGCATGAACAAGACACTGATGGAGAGGGTGCAATATTTATTGTCAGATGCAAACTTATCGGACACTTATTGGGGTCAGGCTCTTAATACTGTTGCTTATGTTATTAATTTATCTTCTAGTGCTCATTTAGAATGATGTGTCTGACAAAGTATAATACAACAAGAAACCATGATACAGTAATCTTCAAGTGTTTGGTTGTAATGCCTTAGTGCATGTGCGGAAGGATGAGAGATCCATACTTGAGCCAAAGATGAGGCGATGCGTCATTGTCGGCTATGGTCGAGATGAGTTTGGATATAGACTCTACGACCCAGTGGAAAGAAAGCTTTACAGAAGTAGGGACATGGTATTCTTCGAAGATCAGACCATGACCAATATACAAGATTCTGAGATGCCTTTTGAGGCTGAAGAATTGCCTTAGTTAGAGTCACCATGCTTCGAGCTATTTCTAGAGGATACTACAGAGAATCTAATTATTGGAGAGCCAGTACATGCAGATGCTTCCAACCTTGATCAATAGCCTACTAAAGGTGATCAGGGCGACCCTTGGGAAGATGAGCATGCCGAGAAGGCAGTTCCTGAAGGAAATAAGATTTTTTATATAACCAGCACCAGAGGCTCCATTAAGAAGGAGCACGAGAGAGCATCGACCATCTACGAGTTACTCACCAGACTACTATATGCTATTGATTGACGAGGAAGAGCCCAAAAGTTTTGTAGAGGCTATGGAAGACGAACATAGGCAGGAGTGGATGCAGGGCATGCATATCATGACCCAGTCCCAAATACGTGAAACTAAGATATGTGGCAATATCTAGCTACACACCAAGCGGACTAAATCCCAACTTAAGTACGTATACGCTGTCCAGGTCATAGAAACCATATATATAAAACATCCAGATACATCCATAATACTACTATGAACTATATAAAATAAGAAATAAACTATACAGGTATTATTAAGAAGGTAATTTCTAAGTATAAATGAACCTGAAGAACTAGTCCCTATTACTCCCAAGAAAGTAGCTCAGTAAAATAACCTGAAAGAAAATCAGGTCCTCACAGAGACGTAGCAAGATACATAATATACATGATAAATAATAAATAATAAATACCAACAAGGAAACACCAAGTAACTCATGAAATAACTACTCCTAACATATCTAGGTGAATACAGTTAAGGACAACATTCACACATAGGGGCTTTTCGAACAAATAAAAAAATCACATAAGGCCGCAAGTAGCTCTCATCAGAGTCACAATCGGTCAACAAGTAAAAAAAATAGAATCCCCCATATCTAATGATTGTCCTCCCCACCCAATGATACTGCCGAGTTGAATCCACGATGCATCCAGTCAGTCTCTAATAAGTAAAGGGTCCAGTCAATCATGTACATACTATTAGATAAAGTCACCTAGCATGCAATGCAATACATAATCTATGTATCTCGTCTAACATGTGTCAACAAGAATAATCATGTAACAAGTCATAAAAATAACAGTAACTGAATAAATATAAAGGAACAACTACTGTAGTGCCCCATTTCCCCTTTTCGGGGAGCACGGCTAAGAAAACTTGCTATCGTTCAATCAGGACAGATTGAATCAAGTTTCTTTCCTCGTTATGGATTGGTTTTTTCGAAATCAAGTCCCACATTCAGCGGATCATGCCTCAAGGAAGGACTCGGCGGCAGATTTGCGAGGGTCCTTTCTGTTGCGTTGGTTTACTTGCTCGTTTTTTATGCCGCTTGGTTGCTTTCTCGTTGGTTTTGTGACTTTCATTTTCTTGAACGGTTTCAATGGATTTTATTGTCTTTGTTCTTTGAACTTTGTATTTTGTATTAAATTCTGGGAGACCGAGGCAAGAAGATATTGATCATTTGTTTATGCGTGCAAGTGATCGAGTAGGCGACGCACGAGCGGAGTCCTGAAGATCTTCCCTTTCTCTTCTCTAATTCACCAACTAGTGAGTTATCTTACTTTCGATTAGTTATCCCTTCTTCCAAGTTTTCACTCTTAATAATCGGATTCATTTGTGCATTCTAATCAATAATACCATAATAATAAAATGAGTCAAAATAAAAAGAAGTAGACTTGAAACACATAATGCATGTCACATGCACAAATTTATCGAACGATCATATTGCTGCGTGCTTGTCCGCTATACTTGTGTTTATTTTATTTTTCAGTTGTAGCTGAAACTTATTCATCTGTAACTGTGCAATGAGTAGTACATATTTGCAATATGATCACTTGAACATAGAACCTGCTTAGGGAGCGGTGCAAGTCAAGGAGAGCAGTTCCGGCACTTCTAACAGCTCGAGAAATCAAATAGTCGTGCCCTCTATTGATCCATTCGAATGGATGATGCGGTTGATAGAAGCACAACAGAGGCAAGCAGAGGTGCGTCAAAGCCAATTCGAGTCCCGGATTGAGGCTCAGTTTCAGGCGCAGCGGTTCCTGACCGAGGTGCAGCAAAAATAGATGGATACTCTGCAAACGATTGTGATGATGCTCGCTGCCAACAAATACTCTACATCAACGGCCATCAAGACCGTGCATGTCATAGCCGAGATTGTGGGACCTCAGGAACCTCAAACATCAAACGATAAGGGTTCCATCCTTCAAATATCAGAGTCAAGAAAATCTATCATTCGACCTTCAAAGGGACTGAAGACCCCTCTGTGGTATTAGATTGGCTGGTCGAGCTGGAAGGCCACTTTGAGGTGCTTCGTATGGATGAGGCAAAGAGATTCACATGTGCTCAACTCAAGCTTCGTTTAAACACACATGATTGGTGGAAAATGTACAAGCAGGCTATCCTGAGTGAAGACGACAATGCGACTATCTCTTAGGCCGTATTTCGTAAAGACTTTAAAGAAGTGTATCTTCCCCCAGCCGTCCATCGCGAGAAAGAAGAAGAATTTACACATTTACAGCAAGAAAACATGACAGTGCGGTAGTACGCCACAATATTCAATATGCTTGCCAAATCTTATCTCCGTGACGTCGAGAGTCAAGCACGAAGATTCGAGATAGGACTGCGACCTTCTATTCACACCCACATCGTCGTACCTCAGTATCGAACCATGCGTGAGTCCCTAAACCAAGCCCTCTCCCTAGAGCCGCAATACCCTCCAGTTCGCACCGGCGATGTGTATAATTTCTACCACAAGCGCCCTAGCAACGTAGGAGGTAACAATGCGCCAAAGCGTCCTAATAATGGCAATTATCAGGGAGCAAACCTGGGAAGATTTAATGAACTTTTTTATACCAAATGCAACCATAGCGGACACCTCATTCGGAACCGTCGTGTACCAACTAGTTTTTGCTTCAGATATGGTCGCCTTGGACACATAGCATTGAACTTTTCAGAGGAAGGACCGAACTAGTGCCCGTCGCAATAATATCGTCCGCCCCAGAACTAGGGTCAAGCACCTTGAGCGAACCAGGAAGCACCGCTGAATGCTGAAGGATGCTGGGTCTATGCTTTGACTCGGAAAGAGGCATTCGCTTTGAACATGGTGGTGTCAAGTATATTACTTTTCAATAATGTACATGCTCGAGTATTATTTGATTCTGGTGCCACATATAGTTTCATCTCGGCAAATTTTTTCACCTAGAACAAATTCTCTTTGTTACCGCTAGGTCTAAACCTTAGCGTTAGTATCCCATTGGGCGTGGATTTTTGTCACTACCACAATTCCAAAGAAGGGCATTTGTGTAATTTTACTATTTGAATAATTATGTGTTTAATTTATCTGCTGAGTTTTTAAAACTATTGATATGTTGTTAGTGATATTTGGTTTTAGGTCAAACCCTAGAACGCATTAGGACAAACCCTAATGACTAAACCCTAATTTGAAAACCCAGTTCTAGAGAAACCCTAGAATTCAAACTTTAGGTTTGGACCTCAAACCCTAGACTGACTAAACCTTAGTTAATTAGGTTCTACATGACCTAACCTGGGGGTTTAACCTAAAACTATGCATTAGAAACCCTAACTTGGTTTTAATATAAAAGGGAGCCACTCTTTTCCTTCATGAAGGAAGAAACCCTAGCCTCCATTAAGAAAACCTTTTCTCCACCTCCAGATTTCGGAATCTAACCCTAGGGATTCCATTTTTCTCCTCCAAAGAAAGGGAAGCAAGGAGCTTGGGTCGAGGAACCTTGGGGAAGAAGAACCTTCATAGGGAAACCATCTCCCTATAGGTAAATCCAAATTTTTAATTCATTAATTCTGTTTTTCTGATGTTAATGCCATTAGGAACCCACCCTGAGGCTTAGATCTCGATTTCGTAGGTCCTACATGAAGACCTAGGAGAAATTCTAGGGTTTTGGTGACCTACATTTGTTTTCCCCAATTTTTGTGAACCCTAACCCTAGGTGTTTGTATGTAGACCTATTTCATCCTCCAACGTGTAAGATAGATCTTGATTTTTAGGGTTTTGATTTGAGGATTTATGGGTTCTTATGTAAAACCATTTTTCTGTACTTCTTGTGTTTGAGGAAATGTTTCTTAGGGTTTTGCCTATCCTTGTATTTTATTTCCTGCATATATATTGATATACCTATCTCTATTTATATATATATAATTACTTGTGTATAGGTTGTGCACAGTCGGATCTTGTATGTGCTGTGTGCACTGTGGGGGATCTTCCCTGTGCATTGTCGGGTTTGGTCCAGATCTGTGCAGTGTTGATACTGTGGGCTCGTGTATGGTTATGGCATTTGGGTTTAGTATCAGTGTCGGGATTCATGTATCAGTGGATACATGTGTATGTGAGGACTTAAGAAAGCAAAGTGCTAGTGTGAGTTTTGTGTGTAGGTGTGTTAGAGCCTTGTATCAGTGTGTATTTAGTGTATCCAGATCAGTGAGGACTGAGTGAACTTGTGTGTTGAGCAGTAGGGTAGGTTGTATCTGTGTATTGGAAATTACCTATGTTCAGTGAGTATCAGGAGTTTCAGTTTATTACCTGAGTGTCAGTTAGTCCCAGGCTAAACCTGTGTGTGGATGAGACTGTGTATAGGTCTTAGAGTTTCAGTTGGGGGTTTCACTTCACAAGTGATGTATCAGTAGGACACTGTGGTTAGTGTATCAGTAGGTTGTAGGTAAAGTCTGAATAATTTTAGACTGTGAACTAGAGAGTGTAGTGTGTGTTCCAGGTTTCAGTCAGATATCTGTGTGTGAGTGAATGAGTATCTAAGTGTCTGCTGTGTGTAGAGTAGAGTGTATTCAGTGAACTTTACCTGTGTGTGTTTTGTGTGTAAGGGTTGATTAATAACTTAGTAGAGTGTATTATAGTGTCTGTGTATATAGTGTGTTAGTGTAGCTGTGTGTAGTGAGAATTCAGTGAGGAGTTGGTTTCAGCATGCCTGTGTGAGTATGAGTTGCCTGTGTAGTGACAGAAATATTGTTGGGTTAGTAATTCAGTATAGCAGGTATGGGGCTGAGAGTGAGGGACCAGTAACTATGTAGTATGTGTATCAGGCAGTTTTAGAAATTTGGGTGTAAGTGTCAATGTATACCAGTACCAGTTATAACTTGTGTCTGTGTGTTGAGGTAATTAGGGATTCTGTGTATAGCAGTGTCTTATATCAGAGCCTGTGTGAATTCAGAGTTCAGTATTCTGAGAGTGAGCAGCATAGTGAGGGGGGATCGTGTATCTGTTATTATGGGTAAGGTAAGTGGGGTACTTGAGTGAAGAGATTAAGTTAGTATGGGTAAGGGTCATGGTTCATGTAATACTGGCTATAGCTAAGGTGGTACCTTCATACTTATGAATATGAGTTATATAAACTACTATTATCTAATATAGCTATATTAAGACTAGTGGTAGCTTAAAAGACTTTGTATAATAAGGTTAACCTAGTATTGCCAGTAAACCTCAGTATTGACCTAGAAACCCTATCTTTTTATTTAACTAAGCATGTTATTCTTTTAATTCAATATTTGACATTAATATTCCATAAATAGGTCTTTGTGATCCCACCTTGGACATCGATCCTCATTCATTGCTCAGGACCACAGGCGAGTACATTCTCTGACAGTTTTCATTGTTGATTACTTCTATAAATTATAGTGTATTACATACTTGATTCCGACACTATGGATACACGGGTTAGCACCCTAGATCCCTATCATGAGGAGTCGTGATTGGAATCCATCGTGCTAGCTGGGGATGGGGAACTATTAGTAGATTATGTGATCATATCCAAACTTACCATGCATCATAGCTCACCCCACTTCTCACGTCGGGTGCGGCCTGACCATCATCATGCTTTATAGCTGTTATATATGATTAGCCTGACCATTATCATGCATCATAGCTAACCATATGGTTAGCCTGACCTACAGAATCATAGCTAATCATATATAACCAGCCTGATCTAGTCCCAAGCCGATCACATAATAAACTGATATTTCAAACACTTAGCTAGATGTTTATTCTTTATTCCGATTTACTTGTTCTAGCATTCACTGTTTATTGTTCATTGCTAGATGCTCTATTGCCTATTTTATTTCTCCTGTACTTCTCATTTTCAGCATATACTTTCATCTTGTATTTCTTACACTGTTTATAGTCTTTGTCAATTTAATAAAACTGCTGTTAGTGCTTGTGCTTCGCTCCAATCCTGACTGGATAACAAAATTTTCAGAAGACCTGGAGAACTTTTGCCCCACTCATTACGGCCCAGGATTAAAGGGAGATTTTACTCCGGAAATCCCAGAGGAGTTGTCTATCCAAGAGGAGATCTTGCCTGCCTGTACTTAGATTACTTTTTCTACATTTATTGTTTTAGACTGAGACTGAGTTGTATTTCATTATTTGTGACTTTGTGAGGTCATCTAGACCCAGGATTTGAGTTGGACTTATTGTGGTTGGTTTTTAATAGAACTCCTTTCTATTCTTATCGTGCCATTATTTCTTATAGCTTGTGATTGAGTATATTATAGAACTGTGGATATTTTTATCACTATCCTCCGTGCGGAGTTAAGATTATTGATAGGATATATTATATGTTGAGACCTAGACAACGTTCTACCGCCGATGCTGCGGCGTAGGCTGGACGTACCCACGACTCATGCCCAAATTTCGGGTGTGGGTCGTGACACATTTTTAGTGGTGGCCCATGCAGGTCCAGCTTCGCAAGTTATGCGATGTCGTGGTAGTGCGACAACTTAGTTGTACTACTACGAGCCTGTTTTAGGAATAGGAATTAGGTCGAGGATATGCTCAATCACAATTAGGGAATTCTGATTCTTATGATACTACTCTTAATGATTTTCCTTTAGAAATTACTGTCCTTCCTTGATGATATCGTATCTATTGCCTTAATTAAATCTTTCGATCTGCCTTCAGGATGCCGCCGAGGATGTCCCAGAGACTCGGAGCAGCAGATTCAGAGAGGTCTGCTACCTCTCGCCCTGCCGGACAGACATCCGCAGCACCTCCTACATCTCCAGTACATGTGGGAGTGTCTGCAGCATTCGGGGGTCCTCCACCACCTGTTCAGAGGGTCCCCACAGCTACGACGGGACCTCTACCACCACCACCACCAGTTCAGTATCCAGGAGGTGTGCCCGTCGATGGGACACAGATGTTCGCTTTGATTCAGGGCATGGTCGATGCCCAGAGGACGTCGGCAGAGGCCCATAGGGTGCAGGCTGAGGCACACCAGGCCCAGACAGAGATGATGAGGGTGAACATGGAGAATGCTCATCAAGTGGCTCTCCAGGCTGTGGAGAGGGTCACTCAGCAGCTGCAGCATCCTGGTCAGCAACATCAGAGGCCGGGCACCATTGTGGATTTTAAGAGGATGATGCCTCGGGAGTTCAAGGGGATAGAAGGGATACTCTACGCCGATGATTGGCTAGAGGACATCGAGAGGAACTTGCGCTTGGCGCAGCTTCCAGAGGCCCTTCAGATCGAGGCTGCTGGCAGCCAGATGTTCGATATTGTCCTGACATGGTTTCGCACAGAGCCGAGACTCTTGCGCAGGGGACTCACTTGGGAGGCTTTCAGGGAGCTCTTCAAGGAGAAATTCTTTCCTGACGTTGCCCTGGGAGCCTTGGAGAGTCAGTTCCATGACTTAGTCCAGGGGAGCTCGTCCGTCGATGAGTATGCCGCGGAGTTGAGATTATTGACAGGATATATTATATATTGAGACCTAGACAGCGTTCTACCGTCGATGCTGCGGCGTAGGCTGGACGTACCCACGACTCATGCCCAAATTTCGGGTGCGGGTCGTGACAATTTTTATGCTCTTTTAGTATGTCGTGATGGCTACATTTGCATCGGAGGGAGGAAATTGTCACTCGATGTGCTAGTCCTAGATATCATAGACTACGATATCATTCTGGGGTTGGATTAGCTCAGAGCTTGCTCGACCACCATTAATTGCATGGAGAAGAAAGTCGTCTTTCGTCTACCCGGCGAGACCGAATTTTGCTACACGTGCAGTCTAGTATCAATAGCGCCAAATGCCTGCATGGTGATTTCTGTAATCTTTACTATGCGGATGATACATTCTGGCTGTGAAGGGTACTTGGTATCCGATCGAGAGATGGGACAGGATTGTACAAACGTCTAGTCTACTTTCGTTGTGGCAAAATTCTTCGATGTGTTTCCAGACGAGTTGCCCGACATGCCACCCGACCGAGAGATTGAGTTCACCATTGATACATTTCTAAAAACTCAGCCAATTTTTAAGGGTCCGTATCGAATGGCCCCTTCTAAACTAAAAGAGCTAAAAGTCCAACTTTAAGAACTACTTGATCGTGGGTACATCCGTCCAAGTGTGTCTTTGTGGGACGCGCTTGTGTTGTTCATGCAGAAAAAAGATGGCTCAATGCGGCTCAGCATAGACTATTGTGAGCTTAATAAGGCCATTGTTCAAAACAAGTACCCGCTTCACATGATCAATGACCTCTTTGATCAACTATAATGTGCGTCGGTGTTTTCAAAAATTGATCTTCGCTTGAGTTATCATCAGCTCAAGATCAAGTCGGACGATGTGCCGAAGTTAGCTTTTCTCACTCGTTATGGCCACTATGAAATCTTGGTTATGCCGTTCAGACTGACCAATGCCTATGCCACTTTTATGGACCTGATGAATTGTGTGTTCCGGTTGTATCTTGACAAGTTTATAATAGTGTCACAATCCGCACCCGGATGATCGAGACACGAGTACGTGGTATGTCCAGCCTATTTTGCAGCATCAATGGTAGAATGCTATCTAGGTCAATAATAACTAACTATCAATCTCACACAAAATATAATCTCAACCTGTCAATTATATGTCAACTCCATAAGAAGGACAAGATGACAATATATAATGATAATACTCAATCACAAAAAAAACTATAAGAAAGATAAATTGCAAGATATGATAATAAGGAAAGAGATCCAAATCATAAGTCTAGATAAGTCTAATCAATACAACTTCAATGTCTAGTATCAAATAATATCATCACAATGTCTGAGTAAATGCCGGAGACAGATCTGGTACCAAAATAATAAATAGAGATAGCTAAGATAACTGGTGACACCGACTAGACCTCCCGACAATCACTCATGTACTACTCGGTCCAAGGCTGCTGCTACTCCCTCCTGTGGTCTGTAATAAGTCGGACACTAGTCCTCCAAGTCGACACTTAAAAATATTATCCAGTCAGAATGGAATGAGTACAACTCCAACAGTAGTTCCAATTAAATGACAAAGACAATAAAACAGTAATAGTGAATGTAATAAATGATGATTAATAGCAGAACTAGTAGCATATCCTAGCAATAGTAGTATGAGAAATAAGTAAACATTGAGTATATGGCATACATGTAATGAGAAGTAAGTAAACAGAGTAAGTAAGGTACAACTCAATAAGTATGAAGTAGATAGGAAGAACTAAAACTAACTGTGTTTTTGAAATACTAGTTTCGATATATGATCGGCTTGGAAACTTTTACGATAGCTAAATGGCCTGGCTAATCATAGGTGAGGTGTATGATTAATACTGACAATGTTTACACAATAACAATAGGGATATGATCACATATCTAGCTAGCATTTCCCCTGTCCCAACTAGTACAGTGGATCCAACCATGACAAGTCATGATACATTGATCAATGTCCAATAACAATACCATGTACGATATTTAATGTCAATACCATATACGATATCTAATATCAATACAATGTACGATATACCATCTCATGACTGAAGATCTAATATATATACTAGTCCGTGTAGCATCGTGTCAAGAATCAAATATAACATCACTATGTACATGAACTATAGTAAATATCAAATAATGAAAACTATCAGAGAATGTATTCGCTTGTGGTCAAGAGCAATAAATATCAAATAGTACTTGTACTGGAGTCCAAGTGACCTATATATGAATTATCATGTCAAACAGGTGTTTCAGAATCATAATTATGCTTAGTTAACTCAATACTAGGTTTCTAGGTCAAAAGTAGCTAAAATTGGTAAAACTAGGTCGATGCCTAAATTCTATGTCCACTTTACCTATTTAGTTGACCTATAGAGTCAAACTAGCTAATACTAGCTAATACCAAGCTATCTTTAGTTTCTAGGTCTTACTAGTAGATTTCTAGCATATATTACCTTAATATATACTTATACCTATAATACCTAGTAATACCTTGGCCTGGAACCCAATACCTTATCCCGTATTCTAGTATCTTACCCCGTATCCTATTGGCCTGGAACCCAATACCTAATCCCGTATTCTAGTATCTTACTTCGTATCCTAGTATTGACCAATATCTTAGTATAAGCTCAATACCTTAACTACCAACACTTGGTATCTATGAATACCAATACCCCATACTCAACTTACCTAAACTCTAGTACCCAAACTCCACTTCACATTAACTCCCCTTGGGCACTTGACACCACATTTACTCACCTCTAATACCACACTTAAACACTCATATTACTACACTATATAACCCTCTTGCCCTACTCGTACACAAACTCTTACCCTCATATACTTAAACACTTGATACTAACTCACTCCAATGCATTACCTGCAATACAGCTTCTCTTCCACATGGTTGTTGTTGTAACCCTCACTCCATGCCACTGCTCTCCACATACACACATTAACTTTTGTATACCACACATCTAAAATACCCGACTGGTGTGCATCACATTGACTACACCACTCTCTACATATAGTATGCTACCCTTGCATGCACTAGAGTGCCCCTCACTACTGCTCTAGCCTCCACACTCCCAACAAGATTTACATTATTGTTATTCACTAGCACACTAACTAACTTAAATACTTACACACTGGATTGATAATGTATATTTCCCCAACTGCCTGTAAATCTATTGATCCCGAGCCCCTTACCTATCTGTACAGACCTTACCTTCCTTTTGATGCTGCCTTTCACCCTGAATGTTGCATACAACAGTCCCCAACATTACTGCTAAACCCTCTGAACCTATCACCCTACAGCCTGATCTCAAGCTCCCACTGCTGCAGGACTTGCACCCTCATGATCTCCTACTTCTACTGCAACCCAGAGTAGACCCCCACCCCCCTCAAGTCTGTAAAACCTGAATCCCTCAACTAACTTACCTGCACACCCAAACTGATACAAGGTTTTCCTAACCATCATTCCCAGATTCTATACTCTAGCCCACATCACCTGCACTCACCTCACATGCCCGTACTTGCCATACTAGACCAACACCACAGAACATGGTGCACAATACCTCGACTCCCCCTCTTATCACAGCATACATCACTGCACCTTTATAACCAACTGTACATCAACCATGCACCAAAATAACTATACACCAATACTACCTATACTCTACACAGACACACACATATCATACAAACCTTAGTCACAACACATAACAACACATAATACCATAAACAGTAACCCGACTGTGCATAGCACAGTGTGCACACCATACTCCATATACACACACTTCCAATAGCTCATCACTAGACACAACACAACATAACACAACACAAAGACTACAATATACACATAATACTCTATATCATAACTCAATCTCAATCCATGATACTCCTTGACACTCTAAGATACCAATTGTGTGATCCACATACACACCACAAACAATTAGACAAACTCTTGGTGTGCACTAGTTCATGATACACAAGTATCATGGCTAAAACAACAAGATACTCATGATACCCCAAACCTACACCAACAACATCCTAATACTTGCCTCCATAAATCTATAGAACCTCAAAAACCATCAAATCTACCGACACGTACCATGGCATATTGTGATACGGCCTACATATATCCAATTATGGACACATAGACACTACAAAACCATGAATTAATCCCTAAAACTACCAATGATTCATTCCTCAAACACTTAATGGAATAAATTCGAATTTTCGCTAATTTGGCTACAAAAACCACCATAATTATCACAATAGAGGCTTGTAGCACCTACTTCTTCTCCATAAAGGTGGTCCTTAGCCATGGGTAGGTTCCTAAGTGTCTGATACAATAATGTAACCATGAAATCACTAGGAATAGGAAATTATACCTATTGGGAGTCGAATCCCAATAAAACTTCTCAAAGTGGACACGTAGAGATTGGAATGGACACAAACTCCTAGCAAGCTTCTCTCCAATGGTTCTTCTTGTGCTCTCCAATGCCCTAGGCCTCCATGGTGGTGACAATGATTGAGAATGGATGGTTTGGATTAGGGTTTGGTAAGGATTTGGATGGACTAGGAAAAAAGTCACTTTGGGGAAGATGGAGGCTAATGAATAAAATAAAATGAAATAAAAGGATGAACCATAATTAGAACATGCCTCTTATAGTAGGGTTTGGGTCATGCTATAATGTCAAGTTTTTCCCTCTCTATTTACTAATTAGGTCTAATAGAAATGTCATGAAAGAAATCTAATTAATTAAGAAAGCATCTCTACAACTAATAGGGAATATTCAATCCATATGCTAATTTAATAAATTCTAGGCACTAATTTAATTAATTCTAGATAACCATGTCACGAACTAACACAAGTGGAACTAACTAATTCTAACTAACACTAGTCCATTCTAATTAGCAAGTACACTAACCAATACAAATATAATTATAACTAACACAAATTAAATATAGCTATATATTTACAACCAATTATGAAATGACAAAAATATCCCTGTAAATCCTCTCACCTAAAATTAGGGCCACTTGGCTTAGATAGTGAAATTAGGGCTAGTTTGAACCCAATTAGAATTAGAACGTGGCATTTATTTAATTATGCAATAATTTATATCGTGTAGCGCACCTTACTGTTGCTTCGATAATTTGAGCACCTCACAAGCCATTGCCTATCTACAAACTTCACAACCTTATCCTAGACATGCCCGCCTACTATTTTGACCCTTGTGTGACTTATAATATTGCTTTCTTGTGCTACATTTTAGTCGCACAATAAACGTCGTGGACATTATTTATTAATTCTAAATAAATTCTAACTTTGTACCCTTGTGCGTCCTAATCGAAATTGGAGACACAATCTTGACCGTTTTGTGCAACCCAAATTTTATTAATATTCTATACTATACCTTCTACGCACCTGACACTTGTGTCCCACCAAATTTCATTTCCATGTACTTCTAATTAATTCTAGAACATCGTACGCATCCGGTTTTATTAATTAAAATCCAATTTCCGCCTTTGTGAAATTTTTCCAATTGTCGGGGACTTTTATGCAAAAATGTATTAAGGTACCCCACCATTGGACAATTCGTGAAGAAACTCAGTTTTCCCCTTAACATGATTTTTTTTGTAATTTTTTGAAATGTGCAATGCGCACATCGTCCCCCATTTAAATTCTAGTCTGGCATTTAATTAATGTAAATTGTAGCCTCCCAAAATCCCCAAGCAAGCCCAAGGCCCAACCCAAGAGGATGTGACCAAAGTCAATTTTCTAGGTCAAACCAAAACCCAATCCCACATGTATAAAAATACTTTTTCTTTTCCTCCACCTAAATTAAACCTCAAACCCTAAAATAAATAATTCAGCCGACTCCCTTTCACTCTCATGTTCATCCTCACCCTTCCCAAGCCGAACCCGCCGGAGTCCGCCGGCCGCTGCCCCCAACTCGCTGGCCTCCTCTCCTCGACGACTCGGCCTGCCTGGAGTTGGCCCCGACCTCGCCGGTTCAGCGCCGAGCAGACGCAGCCACCACGACCCTCTGTCCCTGCTTCCTCTCCTCTCCGGCCAACGGTGCTCACCTGAGCGGACACCCGACTCTCCTCGACGTCCACCTCCTTCACCCATACCGCAGTAACCTCGACTCGACCACCCCCCCTCCATATCGAGCCACCCCGGCCTTCTCTACCCCGATCTCTTTCTCCTCCGCTTGGACTTCCCGTCGACAGCAACCCCGCTGCCCCTCGACTCGCCTGAAGCCGACTCCCCCACCACCTGCACACCCCGGGCAACACCACCAGCTACACCATCATCACCTCCCCTCTCCCTGATTGAGCTCCTACTCTCCCCATCTCGGCCGGAGCCCGACCTCCGGCGAGCAGCCATTACCACCAGCCAACACCACCACCCCTTCCTTGAAACTCTTTTCCTTCCTCCCATCGACCTCTACCTCTCCCATCCCTGAATCCGAGTGACTCCTCCTGCTCTCTGCCCTCCTCTTCCCTAGCCTGAGCACCGCCTCCTTGGCCGGACACCCCCACTGGCCGGACTCCGGCAGCACTCACCACCACCACCTACATTATCAAACACCACCATTATTTTATTAACCCCTCTTCACCATCGTTCACCATCATCATCCTAGTCATCATCTTTGTCATCGTCATCCCCATCATGAGCATCACCATCATCATCATCGCCGTAGTCGTAATCATCGCCCTCATCGTAGTTAAACACCTCCATCATAACCCCCATCGTCATCATTGACACCGTCATCATCATCGCCATCGTCGTTATCATCATCCTCATCCCATCATCATCATCACCTTCCATCATTACCTCATCTTCTCACAGTAACCCTCATCATCACCTTCGTCGTTATCATTGTCGTCCAACCGATCCCGTGTACGTACATCGAGGTTCGAACCTGTCCCACCTTCTTATTTCGTATGTGTGCTGGTGTATATGTTATTAGGACATGCGTATTACTTATGACTGCTAGCTGATATCGGACCCTGAGTCGGTGACCCCAGTGCTGCGTACACGAACTTGTACTCGTACGCGTATAACTATTCAGTTGATATATCTATAAATATATTTAGTATATGCATACTATTCCACTTGGTATACGTATAATTATTGGATGATACATATATGGTATATAGGTATATTGTAATTAATTATATGCTAATAAATAATTAGGAGTAGGTGTATTCAGACTGTACGACCCTAGGACACCATGGACTGTCCCGTATTTATCTTGACCCTGTTGACCCTAAGAACAATGTTGGTGTTTGCCTTGTGTACACCGACGTACTGACGAGACCGTGTTAGTTGACTGACTTATTGTGTACAGTACTTGAAGACGCGACACCCGTGTAATTCAACACGTAATTGATCGTGTTAGATGACTAGTGTTACCCCTAGTGTACCCCCTGAGTCTAGTGTAAATATTGTTGTGTATGTGCTAGTGTAATAACTAACGATTTTATTGTATTATATCATATGTACATAGGATATTGGATTTGTTCTGCACGACTTCTGGAGCAGGTTATTGGTACATTGCAGCTTCCTTGCCAGGCAAGTATACCTTGCCATTGTACTGTTATTCATATTCCATATGTTGCATGCATCTTTATTTTCTGTCTTTAGTTCATATATTTTAACTGTTATGTAAAATGTGCGCGACAGTGTCGTCGCGATGTATTTTTATTTATGTATTGCATTGACCTTGTTCATGAGACTACCCCATTATCAAGTAGCATCTTTAGGTTCATTGGCCATGACACAGTTGTTACACGAGTTGTGAGTCTCATATAGATCATGGACTGGCGTGCAGGGTTTGGCCTCCTGTACGTGTGGGCCGTGCATTGGGAATAACTGCTGTTAGAAACTTTGCATACTAGTAGACTTAGCAGTTATTAGAGGTCTAGGGACATAGCCTATTATAGTACGGTGGTCCCATCCTTGTCCTTGTTTGGTTGCAGGATTGGGCTAGTGTACTAAGAATAGGCTATGAACCAAATTGTGTCATGGATGTGACATGCTTAGAGAATGGGGTGGGGAGAACAACAAGTACCGCATTTGAGCTCCTTTGTACTTTTTCTATTGTGCGCCCGAATTCTCCGCTGGAGATACGGGTGGTGATGACCACTATATATTATATTATTATCAGGCGGGCCTCCGGCGTTCGAAAGACGACGTGCCATTTTAGGCCCATGGATCTCCAATAGAGAACCATGCCAAATCCCAGGTTTTCAGCCAGATAGCTCACTTGTGGGAAAAGTTGTTCTTATCTGCATTCACTTAGACGGTTAGGCGACCCCTTTGGATATTTATTTCAGTACTTTATTGGCATGTGTTTAAGTATCTTGTTATGCCCCTCTGAGGACCTGGTCTCCTGCCAGGTGTATCTGTTCTTGAGTATTCGCAGGAGCGCAGATTCGGATGGTTACTTATGTTTCGAGGATGTCTTCTCTTCGAGCCCGTGATTGATAGATGGTATTCTTATATTGTGTTTATTGTGTTGTACTCATATTGTATTTGCTCTTATATTCGAGTTGGTAGTGGATTTGTTTCCATCCAACTATCATCCTTAGATACTTCTTATTGAGATCTAGTTTCATAGATGTTGGTTATTTAATTATATTTAATTTTTGTGGATGGGATTTAGATCATACCCTGTGACTTGTGATACACTTTATACCACTTGTGGATTTGATATTCATATTACAGTGTACGTAAGGATTTGGTTTCCATATATTGGAGTTGCCATATCCATGCGGCTGGCATGCTTACGTGTCTTAGTCCTACATATTTTTGGGACTGGGGCGTGACAATCCCTATAAGTGAAAATAGTGGTTACAATTAGTGTTCATTGATGATATCTTGGTGTATTCGAAGAACATGGAGGAACATGCAGACCACTTGTGGATCGTGCTCCAGACTCTTCGGAATAACAAGCTATATGTAAAATTAAGCAAGTGCGAGTTCTGGCTGAGCAGTGTATCTTTTCTTGGGCACCTCATTTCTTTGGGAGATATTTCAGTCGATCCAAAGGAAGTTGAAGCCATCGTCGAGTGGAAGCGAACTGCATTCGTCAGTAAAATTTGAAGCTTTCTCGGGTTAGCGGGCTACTACAGGCGGTTCGTCAAAGACTTTTCTAAGTTACAATCACCTTTGACTCGCCTCACTCAGAAGGGAGTCACATTCAAGTGGTTCGCTAATTGTGAAGCTTCGTTTGAGGAGTTAAAGTAGCACCTCGTCTCAGCTCCAATACTTGCGCTACCCGATGAGACCTCAGGATTCCAGATTTTTAGTGACACGTTAGGGCAGGGCTTGGGATGCGTGCTCATGCAACGGGATAGAGTAATAGCATATGCCTCTAGACAGATGAAGAAATATGAGAAAAATTATCCTACGCATGACCTGAAACCGGCGGCAATTGTGTTCATGCTAAAATTGTGGCAACACTACCTCTATGGAGTGGCTTGTCGATTTTACACTGACAACAAAAGCCTAAAGTACCTATTCACCCAAACGGATCTGAACCTACAACAGCGGCGTTGGCTAGAACTGATCAAAGACTATGACTTGATAATTGACTACACACTTGGCAAAGAAAATATTGTAGCGGGTGCTTTGAGTCGATTGTTTGCGGGATCCCTATTCGTCGATCGAAGGTTACAAAGAGACTTGGAGGCAATAGGCATTGAACTCTAAATCCAATACTGTGGTACGTGAGTAGCTCATATGCGCTTTATGCCCAACCAAATAGAGAGAGTCACATCCACCCAGAGGGATAACCCATTCCTGAAGAAAATGCACGAGCAAATTCTAGTTGAAAAGGCGAAGGACTTTGCAGTGGATAAGAATAGAGTATTGCGAGTGAAAGAAAGACTATGCGTCCCCAACGACGCTGAACTCAGAAAGAAAATCCTTATGGAAGCCCATTATGCAACCTACATAGTCCATCATAGGAGCACGAAGATGTATAAATACCTTCATACTATCTTTTGGTGGCACGACATGAAGAAAGATGTGACGTGCTTCATGGCACAATGCATAACCTGTCAGAGGGTGAAACCAGAACATCAGAGACTGGGCGGAGAGATGCAGAATATTGCTATTCCGGAATGGAAGTGGGATCATATAAGCATGGACTTCATTGTTGGCTTTCTAAAGGCGCAATAGGGAAACGATGCCGTTTAGGGTATTGTCGACCAGTTAATCTAGTCAGTGTACTTTCTTGCCATTAAAGTTACTTGGAGCATAGATCGACTCGCCCAGATCTACCTTGACGAGATATTTTGGCTGCATGGAGTGCCAGTTTCTATTGTGTTAGATCGGGACGGACGATTCTTATCATATTTCTGGGAGAGCCTTCAGTCAACGATGGGGACGAAGTTAAAGTTCATCTCAACTACCATCCTCAAACTGACGGCCAAACAGAATGGGTGAATCAGGTAATCAAACATATGTTGCATCTTTGTGCGATCGATTCAAAGTCAAGTTGGGACGTCCACCTACCGTTGGCCAAAATTGCATACAATAATAGATTCCAGTCCAGCATCCAAACGGCTCCGTACAAGGCTTTGTATAGGTAGAAGTATTGTCACGACCCGCACCCGGAAATTCGGGCACGAGTGCGTGGGCACGTCCAGCCTACGCCGCAGTGTTGGCGGTAGTACGCTGTCTAGGGCATAATCACAGGTAATATAAAGTCTATCTCATCCACAAAGTAAATAGACAAGGAAAATAACAGGAAAAAGAATGCTGGGATTTCATAATGTTTAATCTGTGACAACCAATCCACAGTTAATACAAGCCAGAAGATAAATTGGGGACAAACCCGAGTATATGCTGAAAAGGAAAGAATAAGCAGCTACAGCTAACTGATCCACAGAAGTAGCCTCCTGGGGGAAACTGGCTCCTCATGTGTGTTACCTGCTAACTCATAGGGATCATAATAGGTGGGGGCAAGGTTCTCATCATCGCCTAAAACAACGGATCCAGTCAGGAAAGGAGCAAAGTACACAATGCACAACAAAGATTAAACTAAATATTTATGACAAGTAGAAAAGAACTGACAGGTATCATGCTGAGGATATGTATAAATAAATAGTAACAATAACTAAGAGTTAATTTGCTGTAAGACAGGGACATGAGTAAAACAGGGATAAATGAGACAAGTAAATGAAACTGCAACAAGACAATAAACTAGGTGTGTGAACTTGTGTATTTAGAATACCTAGTTGGCATGCAGGGGTTTATAGGGTTAAACCGGCCGCCATAGACGGCTATTAATCACGAATAATCGAGATCCGGCTGATGGACAGTCGTGTACCAACAGCTATTATTCACGACATGGGTCAGGGTAAACTACATGCCTTTCAGTATTCTTCCTCCCGACACGAAAACAAGACATGAATTCCAATATTCAAGACATGAGATACAGTATTTCTAACACTAGGTGTAAACATCAAGGGTACATGTAAGGCAGGAAATTAACTATCACAATATAAAGATTAAACTTGAAGTGCAGGTACTTGCCTTTGTTTGGATCCGATTAATAGTTCTTCGGGGAAATGTCCAGAGATGAGTCCAAATGCTGAAATAAACATCACCATCACGCTCAAAAGACGTCAAATAGATAGAAATGCCTGTCCTTGGGTCCAATTTGGAGACAAGGGCAAAAACGACAGTTTCGGATCAAAACGGGGTCCGCCGTTGGGCCCGCTTTGCACCGAAAAACGTGTCCGGGTCAAAGGTCTCCAAATTCACCAAACTTAGTGTCAACAGGTCAGGAACGCTGATACGAACCCAACAGAACTTCCAGATTTGGATTCCGATGAGCCGAACACAAAATCGCCCGTCGAGCGGGGCCTGTGGGGCCCACGACACGCGATTTCGTCAACGTTCTCAGAATCGAACCAAACTTGACCCACAGGACCAGCGTATCGCTACGAGTCCGATGGCGCAAGTTTCGTCTCGATCCGACGTGTGTGCACGAAGTTAGGGTGAATTGTCGAAAAGGCGGATACGGGGCGGTGTCCGCGGATACGCGTTGATTCCGGTGTGCACGCACACCCGAATCAGCTTCCACGAAAACTCACACGTCCGTATCGACGATGCGTACGTATCTGTGAAGACCACACGCGACCAAGTCGTCCCGTTTGGCGGGGCGGACTCAGTTCCGGGGTGAAACAGGGTCTGGTTTTTCCTGTTTTTGGATCGCGGTGTGCGATCACCACAGGACACGATGCCCCGAACAGTTTGTCCGGACACCGAGAGGGTCATACAGGCTTCACAACGCAATTTACGGAAATGAAAACGGAGCTACGAGGCGAAAGTTACGAGTACCTGAAGGGGACCCGAAAACCGGGGTCTGGATCGTGTCCGACACGTGTCCGACTCGTGTCGGACACAGGGATTTAGGAATTAGGGTTAGGGCTTCCGGCCGTAGGCGGCGGCTTGGGCGGCGGAGGTGGGCGGCGCCGCTGCGGGGGAGGCCGAGGGCGGCGCCGGCGTTGCTGGCGGAGGCGGCGGCGAGCTGGGGGCGGCCGGAGCTGCTGTTGGCTGCTGCTGCTCGGGCGCCGGAGAGGCGGAGGAAGGAGGAGGAGAGGGGAGGATCGGGCGGCGGCTGTGAGGCTGGGGTCGAGTTCGTGTGGGGGTGTGGGTTGCGGATCCGGGCGGGTCGGGCTCAAACGGACCCGACCCGACCCGCTACAGTATTGGGCCGGGCTCGGAGTTGGGCCGCGGGCTCGGAGCGGTTGGGCTGGGCCGGAATTGGGTATAGGGTTTAATAGTTTAAATAAATAAATGAATAAATAAATAATAAATAATTTAATTAATAGTTTTTAGGTATTTTAAAATAGGTCCGAGGTCCAATAAATTCCAGAAAAATTGTCCTAAGTCCAGTTTTTCATTTTACACCCAAAAATATTATTTTCAGAATATTTTAATGTTATTTGTTAACAATTAAAAATTATTTAATAATTCAAAACCCTGATTTTAATTACAGAAAATTCCCAGAAAATTCCAGAAATTGTGAAAAATCCTAATTTTAATATTTTAAAAAATCAAGGGCTTACAATCTACCCAACTTATAAAATTTC
This sequence comes from Iris macrosiphon, assembly GCA_036927795.1. Classification (NCBI taxonomy): domain Eukaryota; kingdom Viridiplantae; phylum Streptophyta; class Magnoliopsida; order Asparagales; family Iridaceae; genus Iris; species Iris macrosiphon. The sequence goes on from JAYESA010000003.1 coordinate 71,671,771, forward strand.
GTCCTCGAAATTTAAAATTAAGCCATACTCTGTTAACCCTTCATGTACATAAGGCAAGTCAATCGAAATCTCCTTGCGATAGTTAGAATCCCTATCATATCCACTGCGATCATTTCATGGTAAAAAAATAACTACTGTTCCAATCAAGATTCAGCCTGGGGTTATTACTTCTTACTTCCTCAAATTATCCACAAGCAGATTTTTAATTTTTAGTCCATATAGTATTTTCAAGATGACCTTGCCTCACGATTCGAATTATCATAATTCCCCTAGAAGTGATTCGAGTCCAACAATATTGGTATGTTTCAGCCCTTTTAAATTACATTCACATCCTCAATATTCCAACTAGGTAGTCCAACCATCAACTTTTAAATTCTTAATTTAAATCATCAAATTGAAAAATAATTTAAGTGTAGTCCACCAATGTTCAAGTCTGAATTACATCCTCTAAATTCAAGTTGACGATTTTACTCTCATTATTCAAAATTAAATCATGTACCTAGGACGTAACTATTGGGTCCTCGATATCAATTTATTAATCATCTTAGTCACTCCTCTAAATTTTCAAAAATTTGGAATGGCTTGCTTCTTCCAATCTGACCTTACTCGGTCACGATCCAAAGGATATTCCTCTCTAGTTGACAAATGCATTGCTACCTAACTTAGAATTTACCCATTCATCACCAAAAGACTATATACTTTAAGAAAATATTCCTTAATATGGTTACTCATGTCATTCAATCCTCGAAATTTCAACGCCGATCATATCACATATGATATATCCTCAATTACGAAAGGTTAGTCCTCAAGTATGTGATCGGCCTAGGTGGCATATCTAGTACTATCTATGTATCCAACTTATACCAAGCACATGATTTCGTCTTCCCGAAATAAGGGAAGACGACGATCAATAATAAAGAGTTTAAGGGTGGGGTGATAGAACAGAAGTATAGGGATCAAGGCGTTTAAAGAATTCTAGTGGGATTTGTCAGGCGGTTATGGATTGAGGTTCTATTCTGGTAGTCACTTATTCGCATGCTCGTATTAGTTTGGTTATGTAACTGATACGATATGCTCAGCATGTCTAGGTCAAGTATATTTGTCTACTAATCACTACGTATCTCAATCCACGTAAAGTAGTCGTGCGAAGTGCGAATCAAAATGCACTAAGGTTGATCAGACCGTAATACACTGATTCTGAACAGACACTTGTCTTAGTGTACGCGTCCAATAATACATGTGTCATGAATAAGCCTGATAAAGAGTAAGCTTGCAAAACTAGGCTATAGAATAGCAGCATAAACAAGGTACATCAAAATTAAGTGCGCTAGATGATGATGAAAGGAGGTACAAAATTTAAATTTACATAATAAGCAAAATAACAGAAAACTCTACAATCTCTACAGTTAAAATATAAAAGCATACCAGGTTATTAGCAAGTTCAAAATTTCTAGGTTGGGGCTGAGGTCACGAACCAATAGGCGCGGGCTAAACAATACTAGAAGGGCAGCTAAAAGAAATCACTTACGCGCATTAGTGACTCTAAGAGTCTGCACGTTCTCCACGGTCATCGCGTAAGCTTGTCCGTGTTCTTGGAGTAGCGGCACAGTCCTTCACTCGATGTGCTGCTGATCCACAATATAGACAGACACCTAGCCTCTTTCTGCAATCCTTCCAAATGTGACCTTGTTTTCGACAAAAGCCACAAATGGGGACTCGTTTGTTCTGCCCTTGGGTTGGATTCATCTGTGGTCGTTTTGCAGCTCTTTCCTGTTGTGCTTGGTCTGGTGCTGATGCATACGGCCGCTTCTGGCTGGACTCGATCCTTGTGGTGCACTCCACAGGTCGCGCTGCTGTAAGAACATCCTCGTCGAAGGTAATTGCATTTGAACTGCTTGGCTTCCGTGACTCCGAGCTAGTTCTGTCGATGAAGTTCTCCGCTTGGTGTTGCTGAGCTTCTTATTGAACCTTCTGATAGGCTTGCATCATTACGTAGAACATGCGGAACATCTGCCGTTCGTCCATAGGCAGTCCCGGTGGGAAGGAAGGCATCGGTGGAATAGGCTGCGTCGAGGGTGGAACGTCATCTTGGTGGATTCTTGAGGCAGGCTGACTTGCTTGACTGCCTTGTGATGATTGGACGACTGGTATCACATTGTCTTCTTGGGTAACCACAACGGTTTGTGGTATTTTTGCATGAGTCTCGTTGCTGGATTGTGGGTCCATCTCCCTGTATCCAAAATAACCAATAAGAGGCACATAGGAATCAAGGCAAGATGCAAGTTCATATTAGTTCGAATACGATACAGATATCAAAAAAAAAAAAATGATTCAAGCAAGTGGATGAGATCCTATAAACTTATCCTAGCTTTATTGCAGGCCTGTTCGGTCCCTGAGTTGAAACCGAACAATTTAGTCGTTGGACCTGCATGGGCCACCACAAAAACGTGTCACGACCCGCACCCGAAAATTCGGGCACGAGTGCGTGGGCACGTCCAGCCTACGCCGCAGTGTCGGCGGTAGTACGCTGTCTAGGGCATAATCACAGGTAATATAAAGTCTATCTCATCCACAAAGTAAATAGACAAGGAAAATAACAGGAAAAAGAATGCTGGGATTTCATAATGTTTAATCTGTGACAACCAATCCACAGTTAATACAAGCCAGAAGATAAATCGGGGACAAACCCGAGTATATGCTGAAAAGGAAAGAATAAGCAGCTACAGCTAACTGATCCACAGAAGTAGCCTCCTGGGGGAAACTGGCTCCTCATGTGTGTTACCTGCTAACTCATAGGGATCATAATAGGTGGGGGCAAGGTTCTCATCATCGCCTAAAACAACGGATCCAGTCAGGAAAGGAGCAAAGTACACAATGCACAACAAAGATTAAACTAAATATTTATGACAAGTAGAAAAGAACTGACAGGTATCATGCTGAGGATATGTATAAATAAATAGTAACAATAACTAAGAGTTAATTTGCTGTAAGACAGGGACATGAGTAAAACAGGGATAAATGAGACAAGTAAATGAAACTGCAACAAGACAATAAACTAGGTGTGTGAACTTGTGTATTTAGAATACCTAGTTGGCATGCAGGGGTTTATAGGGTTAAACCGGCCGCCATAGACGGCTATTAATCACGAATAATCGAGATCCGGCTGATGGACAGTCGTGTACCAACAGCTATTATTCACGACACGGGTCAGGGTAAACTACATGCCTTTCAGTATTCTCCCTCCCGACACGAAAACAAGACATAAATTCCAATATTCAAGACATGAGATACAGTATTTCTAACACTAGGTGTAAACATCAAGGGTACATGTAAGGCAGGGAATTAACTATCACAATATAAAGATTAAACTTGAAGTGCAGGTACTTGCCTTTGTTTGGATCCGATTAATAGTTCTTCGGGGAAATGTCCAGAGATGAGTCCAAATGCTGAAATAAACATCACCATCACGCTCAGAAGACATCAAATAGCTAGAAACGCCTGTCCTTGGGTCCAATTTGGAGACAAGGGCAAAAACGGCAGTTTCGGGTCAAAACGGGGTCCGCCGTTGGGCCCGCTTTGCACCGAAAAACGTGTCCGGGTCAAAGGTCTCCAAATTCACCAAACTTAGTGTCAACATGTCAGGAACGCTGATACGAACCCAACGGAACTTCCAGATTTGGATTCCGATGAGCCGAACACAAAATCGCCCGTCGAGCGGGGCCTGTGGAGCCCACGACACGCGATTTCGTCAACGTTCTCAGAATCGAACCAAACTTGACCCACAGGACCAGCGTATCGCTACGAGTCCGATGGCGCAAGTTTCGTCTCGATCCGACGTGTGTGCACGAAGTTAGGGTGAATTGTCGAAAAGGCGGATACGGGGCGGTGTCCGCGGATACGCGTTGATTCCGGTGTGCACGCACACCCGAATCAGCTTTCACGAAAACTCACACGTCCGTATCGACGATGCATACGTATCTGTGAAGACCGCACGCGACCAAGTCGTCCCGTTTGGCGGGGCGGACTCAGTTCCGGGGTGAAACAGGGTCTGGTTTTTCCTGTGTTTGGATCGCGGTGTGCGATCACCACAGGACGCGATGCCCCGAACAGTTTGTCCGGACACCGAGAGGGTCATACAGGCTTCACAACGCAATTTGCGGAAATGAAAATGGAGCTACGAGGCAAAAGTTACGAGTACCTGAAGGGGACCCGAAAACCGGGGTCTGGATCGTGTCCGACACGTGTCCGACTCGTGTCGGACACAGGGATTTAGGAATTAGGGTTAGGGCTTCTGGCCGTAGGCGGCGGCTTGGGCGGCGGAGGTGGGCGGCGCCGCTGCGGGGGAGGCCGAGGGCGGCGCCGGCGTTGCTGGCGGAGGCGGCGGCGAGCTGGGGGCGGCCGGAGCTGCTGTTGGCTGCTGCTGCTCGGGCGCCGGAGAGGCGGAGGAAGGAGGAGGAGAGGGGAGGATCGGGCGGCGGCTGTGAGGCTGGGGTCGAGTTCGTGTGGGGGTGCGGGTTGCGGATCCGGGCGGGTCGGGCTCAAACGGACCCGACCCGACCCGCTACAGTATTAGGCCGGGCTCGGAGTTGGGCCGCGGGCTCGGAGCGGTTGGGCTGGGCCGGAATTGGGTACAGGGTTTAATAGTTTAAATAAATAAATGAATAAATAAATAATAAATAATTTAATTAATAGTTTTTAGGTATTTTAAAATAGGTCCGAGGTCCAATAAATTCCAAAAAAATTGTCCTAAGTCCAGTTTTTCATTTTACACCCAAAAATATTATTTTTAGAATATTTTAATGTTATTTGTTAACAATTAAAAATCATTTAATAATTCAAAACCCTGATTTTAATTACAGAAAATACCCAAAAAATTCCAGAAATTGTGAAAAATCCTAATTTTAATATTTTAAAAAATCAGGGGCTTACAAGTATAGGTCACCAATCTGTTGGGATGAAGTTGGGGAGCGTCAAATCTTTGGGCTGAAACTAGTCGAGCAAACAGTCCAAAAGGTTCGGTTGATTCAAGAGCGACTAAAAGTAGCACAAAGCCGACAGAAGAGTTATGCCGACATTCACTGACGACCTCTTGATTTCTTCGAAGGCGACCATGTATTTCTGAAGGTCTCGCTCATGCGAGGAGTCACGAGATTCGGAGTAAAGGGAAAGCTAAGTCTGAGATTCGTTGGTCCATTCGAAGTTCTCAAGCGAGTCACTCTAGTTACCTATCAAATCGTAATGCCACCAGCACTGTCAGACGTGCATGATATCTTTCATATTTCACAGCTTAGAAAATACGTGCATGACCCGAGCCACGTAGTAGATTTTGGTCAGCTGGATCTGCAAGCAGACTTGTCGTACGTCGAAGAGCCCATTCAGATATTGGATCGCACTACAAAATTATGGTAATTTAGCAACTAAATTAGAGATTTACCACTTTGTTGCTAGTTAGCGACTTACTACCGACTTATTTTCGACTAAATGATATAATAATTTAATTAATAAGATAGTTCGTCGTTATTTTGTCGATAGGGTGTTGGTGCATTTCTGAAATTATTTAGCAACTTAAAAGTTTTAGTCGCTATGTAATCGAAAATATCTTTAAACTTATTTCTACAGCTCAGCGACTAAAATTTTAGTAGACATCCCACAATTTTTAGCGCTTTTCCAAAACACATCCCCCAAAAAACTAACTAAAGCTCGAAACCCCCCCCCCCTCCCCAATTTTAGCTCATTTCCAAAACCCTTTACCCAAAAACTCTTTTCTACTTTCTTCTGCAAAACTGTTCCCCCTACATCGGAACCGCGCCGCCAACGTCAGAACACCCACCGCCTTCGTCGGTACCCCCGTCGCCTCCTTCGTCGAGCCCCCAGGCCGTCTCCACCAGGTCGGCTCACGACAGGCGGAGCCTCCTCCGCCTCCTTCGACGAGCCCCTAGGTCGTCTCCCCCAAGCAAGCATACGACAGGCGGAGCCCCCGCCGCCCCCTTCAACGAGTCCCCAAGATCGTCGATCTCCACTGGATGCCCTAATCTTCATTGTGGATCAGGTATAAAAAGTTCCTTTTTAAAATTTAATTTTTATGCTTTGATTTGCAATTTTATGACCAAAATATGGTAAGCATTTTTTGATTTCCAATTTTTTGATAAAAGTTGCTGAAATATGTTAGGTTTTAAGTATTTCTTAGAACCAAAAAGAGAAAATTCTGGTGAGGTCACAAGCATTATTGTTTATTATGCTTATAAGAAGTCTATAATTGATGTTTACCATATAACACTCTATGGGACTGATGCAGAGGTACTGTTATTCTAAACCTGTAGTAACTTCCAAAAAATATATGAAAAAAGCATAATCACATTTATGTTTTCTGGCGATGTACAAATGCATGCCTTGGATGGATGCCACCTTCATATATGCATATATTAACTGTTTGAAACAATTTGTTAGTTTGCTACATCCAATGACCCCCTTTCTCTGACAATTTATTTGAAGATCTTAGTGTGTATGAAAACACTTCTTTCCACTATTAGAGTCCTTAAGAATCCCTCGGATAATTTCTACCTAAATCACTAAAGAAACTACCGAATCATTCTTTGAACTTTTTTGTTCATCATCGGAAAGTAAGAGATGCTTTCATTATCTCTAGTTACTTTTGTTCAAATCTATAAATCGTGATAGTTCTAGATTGGTTCCTACTAACATATGAATGCAATAGTAAAGTTATACTGAATCAAACAGAGGTTTGGTGTTTTATTTAGTTTATGTTGTTAAAACAACATTCAGAGTTTTTTCAGTAGTAATGTTACATTGAAATTCATGATGTTAGATACTAGTTGTCTATTTTTATTTTTATGCAAGTATCTCTCATATATAGCTTGAACTTTGAGCCATAAATAAAGGTTATCGTTTCCCAGAATATAACATGTTTGGCCCATAATATCAAGTCGGGATCCCAATGCTTTCCTTTGCTCAAACACTTTGGTACATTGCCCATAATCTCCTTGAGATGGCCCACTTTACAAGCTTATGTGTCTTCTATTCACTAACCTTATTTAGCATTTTCATTTTTTTAATCTCATGTTAACATTAGTGCTTCTTGGAGTCACATACGATGGTATTTGGTTAGGCCAATTTCCTGCTGCCTGCAAAGGTATACATGTGCTGATTTTCTACAAATCAAGTATGATTATCTCAAATTGACTTTAAACCTATTTTTTTTAAAAATACCAAAATAGCTTTAGTAACCTGCATATTGGATTGTATCATCTATTTACACATTTATCAATGTATACGACAAAAAGAACCCCCTCCCCTCCCAAGTACAAATAGATATGAGTCATGAATAGGAAAACCTTTAATAAATGTAGTTCCAGCATTTGGCACTTTGAAATGCTTATGTTTTGTTCTCTAATCTACTTTGAATGTGATATTGATTGGTTTTTCTGCCATGACTTAATGCCTCTAATTTACAGGCATATTGACTTTGTATGAGGCTGTTAAACTCAAGTATATTATATCTTCTTTTTCCTTGGAGTGATTTATTACTATTCTTGTTTATTCTTTCCAAAAGAAAAGTCATCCATGCTGAAAAATTAACTGAAGAGTATAAAATAAGTCAAATTCTATGTCTGCTCGCAGAATAGTTTAAAAATGGATAATTACTCCTGGAGCAAGTGTTAGTAATCAAGAGTATTGCATGAAGAAGGAGCTGAATATAACAGGAATGTTTGGGATAGTTTTCCTATTTTTTAATAGTTTAGTCATGTTTGTGGTTTGTAATAATTAGTGCCGAGGGCTTGGATTAGCTCTACTATTCTTTTTTTTTAAAAGGACAGTTACCTTAAGTATATTTGATTGATGCATGAAGTGCTATATATTGGTATTATCCCAACCGAGACAACCCCAATGAATCCCTTATAAGGTATTTAATCTAGCCCTCATCCTACACGATGAAACCTTTTTTTTTCCTTATGACACTTATAATGTTATAATTATGTACTACGTTAAAACTAGAGACGAAATTATGATAGATTCAAAGTAATGAGTCGATCTTTTGATCTACAAATTTTATTTCATATCTAATTTTTTTTAATATATATATGGTGCATAATCATTCACACGTGTGAAAGCAATGAGTCGATACTTAGTTGACCGTATGTAGATGTATAATTGACGACATGAGAGAAAGATTGGTTTGAATGATGATTTCAAGGCGGGCGTTGAGGAATTTCTCAAATATGCCAGTAGCCAACCTGATTTCATGGATGGTAGACTCATCAAGTGTCCTTGTATCAAATGTCATTGTCACGCTCCAGTACCGGAATAACGAGACGGACATGGCCAGCTCTCCCGTACAAGGTATAGAACGTCGTACGGCGGTCATGGCTGTAACTAGACGAGGGGGTGTATACTACAAGCAAGTCACTTAGGGTCACACAGCACATCTATTGTCTTAATCAGTCAAGTAAGAACAGTAAACATAGAACATATATGACAAGGAAGTAAGGCGTCCCAAACGTCCTGCCACAATATTCTAGAAACCAGCTGTGCAAAAATAAGAAAGCTGGCAGAGTAGCAAAAGTACATGACCAGGATTAGCTGCAGTCTGATTAATTACAATCATGTAAGGAAATTAAATGTCCAGATTTAAGGCGAACAAGTATCGGTGGCAAAATACTCAAAATGAGTAAAATATGCAATAACGAGCAGGAAAGAAGAAACCCACTTGTTTCCTTCATTGGCCATATGTCTGGTACGCGTCATTGTTAAGGGGGAAGTATGCTTGAATCCTTGGGTGCGGACTCTAAACCTGGCTATGCAAAACCAGTGGGATTAGACCCCAAAAGGCAAATACCACAAAGGAGCATGAATGAAGAAATAGAACCAAGTTATGAAATAGATACATACACACACACACACACACACACACACACACACACACACACATATATATATATATATATATATATATATATATATATATATATATATAGTTCTATCTCATAGTTTTGGTTCATAGCCTATCGTGACACAATAATCTAATCCGACAACCAAACAAGGACAAGGGTTAGACCATCGCACCATGATAGTCCATCTCCCTAGACTATTGGACAGCAGATGCAATACACAAACAAGCTCAGCTACATAATTGGCCAATCACTTGTCAGATTTACTAGGTGAAGTCTGGGTTATCCTAGAGGAAATATGCATATAATAGGAATCCTCGGATCGAATCATGTTCTAGCGGGGGCTAGCCGAGCCATGAATCGCCGCATAGCACATAGTAGTATGCACCGGTCCCTCGTAAGGCCACCATGCTAAGATCTCGTAGAAAACTTAGTATAATATAATATAATAGTCGGATATTGCCATCCACTAATGAGAATTTAACAATATCCATGGGGGCAATCCTTCACTCCCCATATAATGATTGAGGGTGGCTAGTTAAGCACGATCTCGAGATTTTGTCCCTCCTAATGCTCTACATGTTTTAGTTGCCTAGCTAACCCTACGGTTAGCTAGAATCACATGGCGTGGTCACATGTTACTCTCCTTATATGTCATACCGTAGTACGAGCACGCTAGATACGAATCCACCTTTTTACTTTGCAGTTCAATTTGGATTCACCCTAACGTGATGCAACAGTCAAACGAATCCTAACCACGCTTGGTTATTGACCAACTATCATGTCCATGTTGGAGGAATTTATTACATCATATATCGCTTAGCACGTAGGCACACCTCGGTGTGAAACAGGTAACATAATTACATAGAAAAACTTAGCAAGTAGGAACACATAACCCATAGTAAGTGTATCAGCACAGATACTAATAGTCGAGTCAAGTTACCAATCATTGGTAAATCACATGGGTTCTACCACATAGTCAGGTCTAACACATGGTCACGTAGCTTACATACATTAGCAATCATTGAAATCACACGTGGAATCCCAAAACTCAATAAAGCATCTAAATCAAGCAAAACAGTGAAACATGCACATGGGTCGCATGAGGATCAGGGACATATAGAGTCAGTGCCGCATAGGACATGCGTCGCATAAAAAGTCGATCGTATATGGGTCGGTGTCGCATGGGCTCAATGCCATATAGGAAGTCGGCCACATATGGGTTAGTGCCGCATGGGAAGTCTCGGCCTCATATGATAAGGCAAAGTCTACTTCTTGGGACAAGTGTTGAGTGATGTACTTTTAATATGTGTCAGAGAAGTGACTGAAGTAATGGATATGACAAGCCATAAAGTGTGTCAGGAAAAAAAGACAAAACCATAGAAAGATGTGCCAAGGTTTCAGAGTCATGTGTCCAAGGAAAAGTGGTCGCATACTCTGTTTGCCGTATATGTCTGCTTGCCGCATATGGATCGATGCCGCATGGAGGTCACTTGGACTTAGCAAATTTCTCATTCGTTCAGCGAGAGAAATATAAAGAGTTCACGGATTAGCTCCAGAATACTTGTGTAATGGCAGTCATGAATCCAACAAAATGGACGCATGATGGTCAGTATGCGGCAAAGAGCTCAGGCCGCATAGCACTCAGGCCACATAACACTCTCGGTCGCATAACTCGCTGGCCTCATGAAGAGTTCGTCTTCTCTAAACAGCAAGTTCGGCCATGGCAAAAACTCTAAATATTCTGAAAATTGTTTTCTTCATAATAACCTTATTTTAACTCCAAATTAAGCGAACCAAAAGCCAAAACACTTGGAATTGAAAGCTCTATCATGTAGCAAAAACTGGTTTTCTAAAATACACGTTTGATAGATCAAAACAAAGAAAAAAAATCATAAAACCTATAGAAACCTATGGAAACTTAAAATGTTGATCTACACGAATCTATCATTAAAACCGAAAACTCTAAGTACTAAAAGTATTTAGAAACATAATGTGCACATATTACACTAATAAAATACAAAAAATAGCAAGGATCAAAATTAAAAGATTTCTACATGTAGTGCAATGTGTACTTGCCTAAATGAAGGAAGAAAAAAATAAGACAATGGAGGAAGAGAGAGAAAGAATTTAACTTATATATGCTAGGGTTGAGGTTTAGACCATGGGTTCACTTATGACCAAACCAACCAAACAATTAAACCATGAGTCTAATTGAACCAAAGAATGGGTCTAGTCTCCATGATATGCAACCTAATTACCATGCAAGCAATAAATAATATAAGCAAAAAAACTAATATGTTCTAAATACGTATATCGGGAACGGAGAGTGACAGTCATAATAGACCATTCAAAGAGGTGGATCTTGTTATAGAGCATCTCTACAAGAAGGGTTTTATACACAACTATAAGGAGTGGACGACTCAAGGAGAACCTTTGTTCCCGCACTATCAGTCCTACTTTGATACAGAGGTCGGAGAATCCACTCTTGGAGTTGAATTCGAATATTGATAGCAAAACCTGGCATAAGAGATAATACTTGCCACGGTGGGACCTAGTTTTGATCCGGAGGATCCGAATCCTGATGCAAAGGAGTTTTATGATATATTCAATGATGTTGATACACCGATATACCAGGACTGTGATACTCATTATGTCCTATTTGTGGTGATGCAACTGTTCAATATTAAGTCTGATTTTAACTTGTGATTTGAACTTGCCGCGAGAATGCTCCGACCGGATCATCCAGATGGTCAGAGAGTTATTGCCGAAAGGATCAAAAGATTTCCCTCAAAACTTTTATAAGTCGAAGATAATGATAAAAAAACTCGGATTAGGCTTAAAAAAGATAAATTATTGTCGAAATGGCTGCATGTTGTATTATAAGGAGAAGAAGTATAAAGACAAATGCACTTTCTGTCGTGCAGACCGGTACATGCCAGTTCGGGCAAAGAAAAGTCAACTGCCTAAGAAAAGTTGCGTCCTTACAGGTACATGCAATTCTTGCCTCTCACAAAGAGGTTGCAGAGAATGTATATGTCCGCAAATATCGCATAACACATGATATGGCATAGCAAGAAACGAAAGATGGATGAAGGAGAATTATCTCACCCTTCTAATGGAGAGGCATTCAAGCATTTTGATCAGTGTTATCCAGAATTTTCTGCGGAGCCTAGAAATATCCGGTTGGCGCTAAGTTTTGATGGATTCACTCCTTTCGGATAGTCAGGATCTTAATACTCTTGTTGGCTGGTAATTTTGACCCCTTACAATTTACCACCGTAGATGTGCATGAAGATTTCTTACATATTTTTGACACTTGTTATACCTGGTCCCAAAAATCCAAAGAAGAATATCGATATCTACTTGCAGCCATTAGTGGATTGAAACAATTGGGGGAATTCGGTATCCAGACGTACGATATATCGAAGAAGCAAAACTTTCTGATAAGGGCGACACTTATGTGGACCATCAATGATTTTTCAGCATATATGATGTGTTCGGGATGGAGTACTTATGGAACTAAGTCTTGTCTAATATGTATGGAAAAGAGTAAGGTGTTCCATCTTCAGCATAGAGGAAAAAGCATATTTTTTTGACTGCCACTGTCAGTTCCTTCCTACGTCGCATCTGTGGAGAAGGAACAGTGATGCTTTTAGAGCTGGTAAATAAGAACTATCTCCTCCTCCGTTGAGATTGACATGAGGCAAAGTTTGGAAAGAGGTAGAGAATTTACCGAATGTGATGGAAGAACCGAGATCAGACGGTCATTTTCAAGGATTCAGACATAGCCATAATTGGACGAAATAGAGCATATTTTGGGACTTACCTTATCGGAAGGATAATCTCATAAGACACAATCTTGATGTCATGCATATCGAAAAGAATATATTTGATAATGTCTTCAATACGGTGATGGATATCAAGGGAAAAATGAAAGACAATCCTAAAGCAAGAAAGGAGTTGGAAAATATTTGCAGGCGTCCGGAGTTGAACCAATGGCCAATGGTACATTAGTCAAGCCTCCAGCACCATTCACATTAATTAGGGATGATAAATTGATAATATGTAATTGGATATCGAAGTTGAAATTTTATGATGGTTACGTGCGGCAAGATGTGTCGATCTCAATGAACGCAAATTGACAAGAATGAAGAGTCGTGATTTATGGTCAAGGAAAACTTGTGCACAAGAAAAGAGTTCTACGAACGATCGCCGTGGCAATGGGACCGCTTCAGCCTAGGTAGAACATTTACTAGTGTAGTCCTAGCATTGGATGAGTCAGGACGTCTGCTAAAGGCTAGCTACCTGAAGCAAAAAAATAGCCACCCATCCCCTGTCCGACCAGTAACTCGCTATGTATTTAAACTGTGCAAGCTAACTATGTCTTCGTGGTAGGGAAGGTCATGGTAAGTCTTGTGCATGTGATTCAGACGGCCATAGATAAAAGTCACCAAACGGTGGCATATTTTATTATGTCATTTACTTCTGTCATTGCTTGTAACTTGAACTAGGGCAAAATAGAAAGATCACATAATAATAATGTTGCATGTTCACATGAATATTGTGTCAATTTGGTGAGTTGCGTTAGCTCACCCTCACTAGTATATTTAGATGTACTGACCCTCGTTGTAGCAGGTTCTCCGAGCATGTCACGCCCCAGTTCCAAAATGTCAGGAACTAGGCCACGTGTCACTGGCCAGCTGACACGTCACTAAGGGCTTAATCCATTTTAATGGACCCAAAGGAACGTGCTACGCTGTCCTAAAATACTACAAGTATAAAACAGGTAAATCTATCACATCCATAAAAAAATGACAAGAAAATAAGTACTGGATGTATATAAAAACTGAGTCTGATAAAGTACACAACTGGTGGGTACAAGCCCACTACAAAACTAATAATAGCACAGAATAATCAGATAGACTAAGTAGTGTCTATCTGAGCAAAACATCTCCATCTCCAGGTGGCAAGTCTCTAGGGTCAGGCATACTCTGAGGGTGTCTCCTCTAGCTCCTCCTCGGTAGCACATCTAGCCTCCTGATCTGGGCCGTACACAGTGGGGTAGAAAGCCTCGTCCAGATCTGGCAGGGAACCAGGTCCTCAGTGGGACGTAACAAGATACAGAAAATGACATGCCATGTAATATAAATACTAAATAAATAAAATAAACACAGGGTGCTAACCATCTAAGTGAAATGCAAGTAAAGACCTTGTAGTACGCATGGGAATGTGTCGGCTAGACATATGCTGACGTAATTCACCAATCGTGGTGACTGGCTAGTATATGTGTCATATGCCCCCTGACTCAAGGGCACTCTGCAATCGACCATCTCCGAGGAGCATGGTACGAAGGTATAAAAACATTTAAGGAGGGGGTGTCTCATACGTCTACTAGTTATCTTTCCCACCAAATGTATCTAAATGTCAAGTCCTGTTTTTTCTTATTTATGCTAATCCGTGATGCGGGTCACACGTATTGGTAGCTAATCAGATACGCAGCTCGCATCCCAATATGTATTGCAACCTTGTTGCGTGTTTCCGTGATAGGGTCTAGGAGAATATCAGGATATTCTCACAGTTGTTGGTGAGTCTGTAAGACTAAGTTAATTATGCTAAATGTCAACTTATCAGTTGACTGTACCCGAGGCAGTCTCAGGTACTCATAGTTATATGAAATTCAAAAACAGGAGCATATAACAATATTTGAAATAAAACAGTAAACTTGGCAAGGTATACTTACCTACTCCCTGATAGTATTGGAAACTTGATTTCACAGTCAAGTTGGAGGTTGCTTGTGACAGGGGGTCACTGGCTGTACTGGAGTTGGGTTCTGTTAAAACATACAGGGTTCGTGAATATCATGGTATAATGACAATATATTTATATAATATATAGGATACACATATAGATTATATATATATATATATAGTATATAGTAGTATATATATATATATATATATATATATATATATATATATATATATATATATATATATATATATATATATATATATATATATATATAGCATATATATATATAGCATATATATATATATAATAGAGAAAAGAAAAATGCAGGTAATGTATATATGCTGTATTTATCCAGCAATAATAATATTTATAATAGTAGCAGGGTGTAACCACTGATATATATAGTAATATAATATTATCAGGGTGTATCCACTGATATATATAAATAAATGAAAAGACAGTGCATGAATGTAAAGATATATATACATATATTTATTTGTTGTATTATCCAGCAATTAGTATTATAATAATATATACAAATATAATTACATTATATATATATATATATATAAATGTATATATATATACATGTATATATAATACAGGAATGAGGAATGCAGAAATATAAATGTGCATATATATATAATATCTAATAGCAATGTATATATAACACTGATTTATATATATAATTATATATATATATAAGTAATATAATATATATAATACATATATTTATATATAGATAAATATATATATACATATATATATTAATTATACATATATATATACATATATATAATATGTATATATAATATATAATAGCATACATGTAATTTAAAATAGTAGTATACATATATACTGTATTTAATATACTGTATTTATACAGTATATTAAATATAATATATTTTATATATTATTATATATATATATACATATATATATACATATATATATACATATATACACACATATAGGTATTTATATATAAATACATATATATTAAGGCTAGGGGTATACCTACTGACAGGGGGGTCCCACAGGTCGTCGACGGCGGGAGGACGGCGGCGGAGGCGGCCGGAGGTGGCCGGAGAAGCAACAACAACAGCAGTAGCTGCTAGCAGCAGCAGCAGCAACAGCTGCTTGTGGGGGTTGCCGGCGGCGGAGCAGTGGCGGAGGGGGTGGTGCAGGCGGAGGGATCGAAGGAGGGGAGGGTGGCGGTCAGGTTGGTGGTGGTGGCGGCGGTCCACGACGGCGGTGGTGGTGGCTGGAGGTAGTCGAAGGTGGGGTAGCAGTAGCTAGGGTTGGGGAGTGGGAGCTGCTGCGGGGGCTGCCGACGGCGGGAGAGGCGTCGTGGGGCGGTGAGGGGGTGGTGGTTGGAGAGAGGGGGTCAGGGCGAGTCGAGTGGTGGGGCCTTGTAGTACGCATGGGAATGTGTCGGCTAGACATATGCTGACGTAATTCACCAATCATGGTGACTGGCTAGTATATGTGTCATATGCCCCCTGACTCAAGGGCACTCTGCAATCGACCATCTCCGAGGAGCATGGTACGAAGGTATAAAAACATTTAAGGAGGGGGTGTCCCATACGTCTACTAGTTATCTTTCCCACCCAATGTATCTAAATGTCAAGTCCTGCTTTTTCTTATTTATGCTAATCCGTGATGCGGGTCACACGTATTGGTAGCTAATCAGATACGCAGCTCGCATCCCAATATGTATTGCAACCTTGTTGCGTGTTCCCGTGATAGGGTCTAGGAGAATATCAGGATATCCTCACAGTTGTTGGTGAGTCTGTAAGACTAAGTTAATTATGCTAAATGTCAACGTATCAGTTGACTGTACCCGAGTCAGTCTCAGGTACTCATAGTTATATGAAATTCAAAAACAGGAGCATATAACAATATTTGAAATGAAACAGTAAACTTGGCAAGGTATACTTGCCTACTCCCTGATAGTATTGGAAACTTGAATTCACAGTCAAGTTGGAGGTTGCTTGTGACAGGGGGTCACTGGCTGTACTGGAGTTGGGTTTTGTTAAAACATACAGGGTTCATGAATATCATGGTATAATGATAATATATTTATATAATATATAGGATACACATATAGATTATATATATATACATATATAGTATATAGTAGTATATATATATATATATATAGCATATATATATATATATATATATATATATATATATATATATATATATATATATATATAATAGAGAAAAGAAAAATGCAGGTAATGTATATATGTTGTATTTATCCAGCAATAATAATATTTATAATAGTAGCAGGGTGTAACCACTGATATATATAGTAATATAATATTATCAGGGTGTATCCACTGATATATATAGTAATATAATTTTATCAGGGTGTATCCACTGATATATATAAATAAATGAAAAGACAGTGCATGAATGTAAAGATATATATACATATATTTATTTGATGTATTATCCAGCAATTAGTAATATAATAATTATAATAATATATATAAATATAATTACATTATATATATATAAATGTATATATATATATATACATGTATATATAATACAGGAATGAGAAATGCAGAAATATAAATATGCATATATATATAATATATAATAGCAGTGTATATATAACACTGATTTATATATATAATTATATATATATATAAGTAATATAATATATATAATACATATATTTATATATAGATAAATATTTATATACATATATATATATATATTAATTATACATATATATATATATATATACATATATATAATATGTATATATAATATATAATAGCATACATGTAATTTAAAATAGTAGTATACATATATACTGTATTTAATATACTGTATTTATACAGTATATTAAATATAATATATTTTATATATTATTATATATATATAGATATACATATATATATACATATATATATATATACATATATACACACATATAGGTATTTATATATAAATACATATATATTAAGGCTAGGGGGTATACCTACTGACAGGGGGGTCCCACAGGTCGTCGACGGTGGGAGGACGGCGGAGGAGGCGACCGGAGGTGGCCGGAGAAGCAACAACAGCAGCAGTAGCTGCTAGCAGCAGCA
This sequence comes from Iris macrosiphon, assembly GCA_036927795.1. Lineage (NCBI taxonomy): Eukaryota > Viridiplantae > Streptophyta > Magnoliopsida > Asparagales > Iridaceae > Iris > Iris macrosiphon. The sequence continues at coordinate 71,689,541 of JAYESA010000003.1, forward strand.
GCAGCAGCTGCTGCTTGCGGGGGTTGCCGGCGGCGGAGCAGTGGCGGAGGGGGTGGTGCAGGCGGAGGGATCGAAGTAGGGGAGGGTGGCGGTCAGGTTGGTGGTGGTGGCGGCTATCCACGACGGCGGTGGTGGTGGCTGGAGGCAGTCGGAGGTGGGGTAGCAGTAGCTAGGGTTGGGGAGTGGGAGCTGCTGCGGGGGCTGCCGACGGTGGGAGAGGCGTCGTGGGGCGGTGAGGGGGTGGTGGTTGGAGAGAGGGGGTCGGGGCGAGTCGAGTGGTGGGGTTGGTGGCGGTGCACGGTGGCCGGAGACGGCGGTGGGAGGGGTTCGGGTGGTGGTGGCTGTGGGTGATGGTGTTGGAGGAGGTGGCTTGCGGTGGCTGCCCACGGCGGAGCAGGCGGCCGGAGGGGAGGTGGCTTGGTCGGAGGGGAGGTGGGGTAGGGGCGAGGGTCTTGCCGGAGTTGGGTGGCCGGTGGTGGTCGGAGGTGGTGGCTGTGGAGTTTGAAAGGGAGAGGGGTAGGGTTTATATAGGGGTTAGGGCCAATGGCAAAACTGTAAATAGGGGTAAGTTTGGGGGTATTTTGGTAATTTTGGATTTTTAGGATATTTTTGGCAGATTTCTCTGGATGTTTTGGTGGGTCCCATGTCACCTATTTACTAACCAATGAGGTGATGCCACCTCACATGCATTTTTGCATAAAAACCCTTGAACTTTCATAAATTACATAAAAGTCCCAAAGTTGGTATTTTGCGTAATTTTGAAATTTGCCTGATATAATATACTGATTTCTCGAAATACTGATTTGTACAAAAATGAGGGAAACTGTTGGGGAAATGTTTTGGGGAGTATGGGGGTGAGCCTGGGCAGAGGCAGGGTCTAATTTCTGAGTGATACAGATCCTCGTATTTATTAATTAATAAATACTGCGCACGGTGTTCACTAATCATTTAGGGGCAGGTAGGGTCATAATTTCTCTACGGTGTCAATACAATAATTGTAGTATAATTAGAGTAGAATATTATCGTATTTTTGTTTGGGCAAAACAGGTGCCTACTGGTCCTCAAATCCCTAGGGTACAGAGATGGGTAAAGAGCAAAAATTTAAATAGGAAATAAATACGTACGTCTGTAACGATATTTGTGCGACTAAAACGAAGCACCAAACAAGGTATCTGGGAGTTGCACAAAATGCAGAAAAAGTAGTCTAACATATCTAGGGCAGGTATGTGGACTTTGTTTAGGATTAACAGCTAGTGTAATGCCCTAATTAATTGTATAATGGACAGGTGCACAATCAATAGAATATGTAATAAATAAATTTTTAAAAAGTTGTAATAATTCTAATTTTGTCAAAACTAATCCTAAATTAATAAAATCTGGTCGAGGGAGTTTACAATCTACCTTCCTTAGAATATTTCGTCCTCGAAATAAAAACAGACATATAATGAGAATGAAAGATTGATTTAGGACATAAAATGATTATTTGAAGATTGAGTTTGAAATATTTGGACATACCCTGGTTTGGAAATAGATGGGGATAACGCTGTCGAATATCCTCTTCTCGTTCCCAGGTGGATTCACCTGGTGCATGATGTCTCCATGCAACACGAACTAGAGGGATAATCTGGCCTCGCAACACTTTCTCGCTTCGGTCCAGGATCTCTACAGGCTCCTCCTGGTATGATAAGCTCGGCCCGATGGTGATCTCTGAATAGTCCAACACATGACTCGGGTCTGGAATGTACCTCCTTAGTTGAGATACATGGAAGACGTCATGTACTCCCTCCAAGGTCTGAGGTAGAGCTAGCCTGTAAGCAACTTCTACGACGCGATCTAGCACATCGAAGGGTCCGATGTACCTTGGACTCAGTTTTCCTCTTTCTCCAAATCTGATAGTACCTCGGGTAGGTGAGATCTTCAAGAACACATGCTCTCCCACTTGGAACTCTAGAGGTCGTCGGTAAATGTTGGCCCAGTGCTTCTGTCTGTCTTGTGCAGCCCGTAGGTGTCCCTGGATCTTCTTTACTTTCTCCACCGTACGAATAATCAATTTTGGCCCCAAGATCTGTCTCTTGCCAACATCGCTCCAGCATACTGGGGAACGACATTTCCTTCCATACAAAGCTTCAAAGGGAGCCATTTGAATGCTCGCTTGATAGCTGTTGTTGTAGGAGAATTCCACCAGGTGTAGATGATCTTTCCATGATCCGCTGAAGTCAAGCATGCAGGCTCGCAGCATATCTTCTAGGGTCTGGATGGTGCGCTCTGACTGGCCATCTGTCTGCGGATGATACGAGGTGCTGAACTTGAGGCGGGTACCAAGGCTTTCTTGCATACTTCGCCAAAAGTAAGATGTAAACCTCGTATCCCTGTCAGATATTATGCTGACTGGTACTCCATGCAGACGCACTATCTCCTTCATGTACATATCTGCCAAGACTTCTGTAGATTGTCCGACTCTAAAAGGTAGGAAATGAGCAGCCTTGGTGAGTCTGTCTACAATCACCCATACAGCATTACGACCACTAGGACTTCTTGGGAAGCCCGTAACAAAGTCCATCGTAATGTGTTCCCATTTCCATTCGGGTATTGGGAGGGGTTGAAGTAGACCGGCAGATCTCTGATGCTCAGCCTTGACTTGCTGACACACCAGGCATTTAGCCACAAAGCGTGCTATCTCCCGCTTCATTCCATGCCACCAGTAATATTGTCGCAGATCTCTGTACATCTTTGTGCCTCCTGGATGTATAAAATATGTTGAGCTATGAGCTTCTGACATCAGCTCATTACGAAGTTCTCCATTTGGAACATAAAGACGATTGCCACATCTTAGAGTCCCATCTTCGTGTATGCGACATCCTGTCTGGAGTCCAGCTTCTGTTCTTTGTCGAAGCCTCTGAAATCTTGTATCTGTTGGTAGAGCAGCTTTGATTCTTTCGACCAAGGTTGATTGCAGCTGGTAGTTTGATAATTGGCCGTCAAGTCCTGGCATAATGATCTTTATTCCCAATTTTTCTAGATCTCTCAGTAGATCTGGTTGGGTGATCATAAAGAAGGCCGAGGGTCTTCTGCTTAGAGCATCAGCTACTACATTGGCCTTCCCAGGATGGTACTGTAGATCGATCTCGAAATCCGTCATCACTTCGAGCCATCGTCTTTGTCTCAGGTTTAAGTCTTTCTGAGTGTAGACATATTTCAAGCTCTTGTGATCGGTGAAAATCTCCACTCGTTCGCCGTATAGATAGTATCTCCATAGCTTCAGGGCGAAGATGACTGCGGCAAGCTCCAGGTCGTGAGTGGGGTAATTCTTCTCATGAGTCCTCAGCTGTCTTGAGGCATAAGCTACAACCTTCCCATGTTGCATTAAAACACAACCAAATCCTTTTCCGGATGCATCGCTATAGATTACGAAACCTCCGGATCCAGATGGTATAGTCAAGATGGGGGCTGTAGTCAGACGCTTCTTCAACTCATCAAAAGTTGTCTGGCATTCCTCAGACCATATGAACTCCTGCTCCTTGCGGGTAAGACGGGTAATTGGCTCCGCGATTCTTGCAAAGTTTTCTACGAACCTCCGGTAATATCCGGCAAGTCCTAGAAAGCTTCTCACCTCTGAGACGTTGGTCGGTGTTGGCCATGTCTCCACAGATGAAATCTTTGCTGGGTCCACCGAGATGCCTTCTCCTGTGATAACGTGTCCCAAGAAAGCGACACGATCAAGGAAGAACTCGCACTTGCTCATCTTAGCATAAAGGCTCTCTCGTCTCAGCGTCTCTAGCACTAGTCTCAGGTGCTCTTCATGCTCCTCATGGCTCTTTGAATACACCAGAATGTCGTCGATGAATACTACCACGAACTGGTCTAGATATTGATGGAAGACTCTGTTCATCAGGTTCATGAATACGGCAGGTGCATTAGTTAGTCCAAACGGCATCACCAGGAACTCGTAATGACCATAACGAGTCCTGAATGCTGTCTTTGGAATATCTTCTCTCCGTACCTTGACCTGATGATAGCCTGATCTCAAGTCTATCTTTGAGAATACCACGGCTCCTGTCAGTTGATCGAATAGGTCATCAATTCTCGGCAAGGGGTACTTATTTTTTATTGTTAGAGCGTTGAGGGCTCTGTAATCAATACACATACGATATGTTCCGTCCTTCTTTGGTACAAACAGCACTGGTGCTCCCCAGGGTGATGCACTAGGACGAACAAATCCCTTGATCTGTAGTTCCTCCAGTTGAAGCTTTAGCTCATCCAGCTCCTTCTTCGCCAGTCGGTACACATTTGAGGATACTGGTGCAGCTCCGGGTATCAGCTTAATAATGAACTCCACGTCTCTGTCAGGCGGTAGGCCTGGCAATTCTTCTGGGAATACGTCTTCGAACTCTGCTACAATTGATGGGAGTGTTGTCTCCATCGCCATGTAAGCTCTAGGAGTCTGGCCTACTCCTTGCTCGATGGTGCCTCGTACGTATTCGAACTCCGGGTGATCTGGGGGTCTAAAGATAATACTTCCCTTTCGGCAGTCTAGGATAGCATTGTTCTGGCTTAGCCAGTCCATGCCTAAGACAACGTCGAAATTTGGCATTGGGAGTACCAAAAATCGTGCTCTTAGTCCTTTACTACAAACGACTACTGGGCATGTTTCAATAATATTGGTAACTGGAATAATGCCTCCTCCGGTGAGTATCTTCCAGCACTTAGGTAGTGGGGAAGTGACTAGTTTGTGCATGGCTACGAAACTACTAGATATGAAAGACAGTGTAGCCCCAGAATCAAATAATGCGGTTGCAGGTAATGATGCAACTAAAATGGTACCTGTGATGGTTTCTCCTTCTGGCTCTTCTGCAACTACAGCTAAAGCAAAGGCCTGCCCGTGCCTTTGCCCTCCAGATTGTTGTCTGGCTTTGAACTGGGCCTCCTGTGTAGGCAAGGGTGCTCCTCTCTGATATCCCCCAGATGTTGAGGGTAGCATCTTCTGGGTTTGTGCTCCTGGCTTCTGCCCGTGCTGAGGTGCTGCATCTTTGCGTGTTGGGCAGTCTCTGGCCATATGCTGGCTAGCTCCACATACTAGGCATAATCCTAGCCTCTTTCTGCAGTCATTGGCAAAATGTCCCTTCTTGCCACAAAAGTGACAAGTCGGGAGCTCCTTCTTCTGGTAAGGTCCCGTCGTCTGCTGCGTCTGATGTTGTGGACGACGGATAGGTCCTCCTTCTCCTAGCTGGTTTTTGACCGGGAAGGTTGGATTTGAGCGTCTTGCTCCTCGGCCAATTGCTTCTTGCTCCCTTGCTTCTGTAAGAACCTCGTTGTAGGAGATCCTTGACTGCGTCGTTGTGTACCTCTGGAGCTCGTAGGTGAGGCCGTGGTAGAATCTTCTAGCCTTCTCCAGTTCGTTCGGTATCAGAACAGCACCAAAATGACTCAGTCTACTGAACTCAGCGTCGTAAGCATCAACAGTCATGTTCCCTTATTCCAGGTGCAGGAACTGGGAGTATAGGGCATTTCGGACTGTTGCGGGGAAGTACTTGGCATTGAAGTGCTCCAAGAATTGTTCCCAAGTCTGGTCTTTGCCGACGCTACGCTCTATAGATTCCCACCAGTGATGGGCGTTGCCGAGAAGTTGGGCCCTCACGGCGGTCATCCATAGGTCAGGGGAGAGTTGTGATCCTTCCAGCAGCATTTCGGTGTTGGAGATCCAGTCGGAGATCTCCTCAGGAGTTTCGCTGCCCTTAAAGGTCCTCGGGCTCATCTGGCGGAAGCCTCGGACTGTGCCCACTGGTTGGACAGGTGCCGGTGCCGGGGCAGTGGTTCTCTCCAAGGTCGTCATCAAAGTCTGTCGCAGGGCTTCAGTCTGTTGCCACTGAGACTGTCTCAGGGCTTCAGTCTGTTGCCATTGGGTCTGCAACATAGTTTGGAGAAACTGCAATATTTGAGGTTGGCCCTCAAACTGTGGCATCAGGGCAGGAAAGGCTGGAGGTGGAGGCAAAGGTGTCTCCGCCTGCGGTGTTGGTGTTGTCTCCTGGCCAGAGTTCTGGTGATTGTTCGGGGTTCCTTGGATACTTGGCGAATGGTCTGTTGCTTGGGCAGCCCCATCATTCGCAGGTTTCCCGGATATGTCCATATTTCTGAGGAAAATAGAATAATTTAGAAAACACAAAGGAGATAATAAATGATAATCAAGCAGGAAGTTAATAATAATAATAATAAAAATATTTAAGGATGGTGTCAGTGTGGATGAGACCTAGTATTCCTATCCTATTGCAGGCTTGCTGGGCATGTCATGATACCACTAGCAATGAAAACTTGACCTGCATGGGCCACCACTAAAACCATGTCACGCCCCAGTCCTAAAATGTCAGGAACTAGGCCACGTGTCACTGGCCAGCTGACACGTCACTAAGGGCTTAATCCATTTTAATGGACCCAAAGGAACGTGCTACGCTGTCCTAAAATACTACAAGTATAAAACAGGTAAATCTATCTCATCCACAAAAAAATGACAAGAAAATAAGTACTGGATGTATATAAAAACTGAGTCTGATAAAGTACACAACTGGTGGGTACAAGCCCACTACAAAACTAATAATAGCACAGAATAATCAGATAGACTAAGTAGTGTCTATCTGAGCAAAACATCTCCATCTCCAGGTGTCAAGTCTCTAGGGTCAGGCATACTCTGAGGGTGTCTCCTCTAGCTCCTCCTCGGTAGCACATCTAGCCTCCTGATCAGGGCCGTACACAGTGGGGTAGAAAGCCTCGTCCAGATCTGGCAGGGAACCAGGTCCTCAGTGGGACGTAACAAGATACAGAAAATGACATGCCATGTAATGTAAATACTAAATAAATAAAATAAACACAGGGTGCTAACCATCTAAGTGAAATGCAAGTAATGACCTTGTAGTACGCATGGGAATATGTCGGCTAGACATATGCTGACGTAATTCACCAATCGCGGTGACTGGCTAGTATATGTGTCATATGCCCCCTGACTCAAGGGCACTCTGCAATCGACCATCTCCGAGGAGCATGGTACGAAGGTATAAAAACATTTAAGGAGGGGGTGTCCCATACGTCTACTAGTTATCTTTCTCACCCAATGTATCTAAATGTCAAGTCCTGCTTTTTCTTATTTATGCTAATCCGTGATGCGGGTCACACGTATTGGTAGCTAATCAGATACGCAGCTCGTATCCCAATATGTATTACAACCTTGTTGCGTGTTCCCGTGATAGGGTCTAGGAGAATATCAGGATATCCTCACAGTTGTTGGTGAGTCTGTAAGACTAAGTTAATTATGCTAAATATCAACGTATCGGTTGACTGTACCCGAGGCAGTCTCAGGTACTCATAGTTATATGAAATTCAAAACCAGGAGCATATAACAATATTTGAAATGAAACAGTAAACTTGGCAAGGTATACTTGCCTACTCCCTGATAGTATTGAAAACTTAATTTCACAGTCAAGTTGGAGGTTGCTTGTGACAGGGGGTCACTGGCTGTACTGGAGTTGGTTTCTGTTAAAACATACAGGGTTCATGAATATCATGGTATAATGACAATATATTTATATAATATATAGGATACACATATAGATTATATATATATACATATATAGTATATAGTAGTATATATATATAGCATATATATATATAATAGAGAAAAGAAAAATGCAGGTAATGTATATATGCTGTATTTATCCAGCAATAATAATATTTATAATAGTAGTAGGGTGTAACCACTGATATATATAGTAATATAATATTATCAGGGTGTATCCACTGATATATATAGTAATATAATTTTATCAGGGTGTATCCACTGATATATATAAATAAATGAAAAGACAGTGCATGAATGTACAGATATATATACATATATTTATTTGCGGTATTATCCAGCAATTAGTAATATAATAATTATAATAATATATATAAATATAATTACATTATATATATATATATAAATGTATATATATATACATGTATATATAATACAGGAATGAGAAATGCAGAAATATAAATGTGCATATATATATAATATATAATAGCAGTGTATATATAACACTGATTTATATATATAATTATATATATATATATATATATATATATATATATATATATATATAAGTAATATAATACATATATTTATATATAGATAAATATATATATACATATATATATTAATTATACATATATATATACATATATACATATATATAATATGTATATATAATATATAATAGCATACATGTAATTTAAAATAGTAGTATACATATATACTGTATTTAATATACTGTATTTATATAGTATATTAAATATAATATATTTTATATATTATTATATATATATAGATATACATATATATATACATATATACACACATATAGGTATTTATATATAAATACATATATATTAAGGCTAGGGGGTATACCTACTGACAGGGGGGGTCCCACAGGTCGTCGACGGCGGGAGGACGGCGGCGGAGGCGGCCAGAGGTGGCCGGAGAAGCAACAACAGCAGCAGTAGCTGCTAGCAGCAGCAGCAGCTGCTGCTGCTTGCGGGGGTTGCCGGCGGCGGAGGGGGTGGTGCAGGCGGAGGGATCGAAGGAGGGGAGGGTGGCGGTCAGGTTGGTGGTGGTGGCGGCGGTCCACGACGGCGGTGGTGGTGGCTGGAGGTAGTCGGAGGTGGGGTAGCAGTAGCTAGGGTTGGGGAGTGGGAGCTACTGCGGGGGTTACCGACGGCGGGAGAGGCGTCGTGGGGCGGTGAGGGGGTGGTGGTTGGAGAGAGGGGGTCGGGGCGAGTCGAGTGGTGGGGTTGGTGGCGGTGCACGGTGGCCGGAGGCGGCGGTGGGAGGGGTTCGGGTGGTGGTGGCTGTGGTTGATGGTGTTGGGGGAGGTGGCTTGCGGGGGCTGCCCACGGCGGAGCAGGCGGCCGGAGGGGAGGTGGCTTGGCCGGAGGGGAGGTGGGGTAGGGGCGAGGGTCTTGCCGGAGTTGGGTGGCCGGTGGTGGTCGGAGGTGGTGGCTATGGAGTTTGAAAGGGAGAGGGGTAGGGTTTATATAGGGGTTAGGGCCAATGGCAAAATTGTAAATAGGGGTAAGTTTGGGGGTATTTTGGTAATTTTGGATTTTTAGGATATTTTTGGCAGATTTCTCTGGATGTTTTGGTGGGTCCCATGTCACCTATTTACTAACCAATGAGGTGATGCCACCTCACATGCATTTTTGCATAAAAACCCTTGAACTTTCATAAATTGCATAAAAGTCCCAAAGTTGGTATTTTGCGTAATTTTGAAATTTGCCTGATATAATATACTGATTTCTCGAAATACTGATTTGTACAAAAATGAGGGAAACCGTTGGGGAAATGTTTTGGGGAGTATGGGGGTGAGCCTGGGCAGAGGCAGGGTCTAATTTCTGAGTGATACAGATCCTCGTATTTATTAATTAATAAATACTGCGCACGGTGTTCACTAATCATTTAGGGGCAGGTAGGGTCATAATTTCTCTACGGTGTCAATATACTAATTGTAGTATAATTAGAGTAGAATATTATCGTATTTTTGTTTGGGCAAAACAGGTGCCTACTGGTCCTCAAATCCCTAGGGTACAGAGATGGGTAAAGAGCAAAAATTTAAATAGGAAATAAATACGTACGTCTGTAACGATATTTGTGCGACTAAAATGAAGCACCAAACAAGGTATCTGGGAGTTGCACAAAATACAGAAAAAGTAGTCTAACATGTCTAGGGCAGGTATGTGGACTTTGTTTAGGGTTAACAGCTAGTGTAATGCCCTAATTAATTGTATAATGAACAGGTGCACAATCAATAGAATATGTAATAAATAATTTTTTAAAAAGTTGCAATAAATCTAATTTTGTCAAAACTAATCCTAAATTATGAAATCTGGTCGAGGGAGTTTACAGAGCAAGGCGACGCGGCGAGGAGCTGAAGCTTTCCCTCCAGCCTTTCACTGATCTAACGCATTCATATTCGTGACTTTTGAAGCGAGTACATATTTCTGGAGCTCTCGTACATACCCCTTTTGAAGCTCCAAGGCGATGGTGCAAACACACACACAAGGTAGTTTGTCTTTTGAAATTTTAGTAAGGGATGTAATGTATGGATCGGCTATCTCATTTTGAGTCCATCTTATAAGCCCGCACGGCACCCCTTTACTTTTGAGTCAAGAGTTTCTAACAAAGATATACATTATTAATAAAGAGAATTTTTCTTCGTTTCAATGTGTGTTCTTCTACTTGTGCACTCTGCTATTGTGTTTCTATATATATCATTATGACTAGGCCTTATGCGGGTGCGCCTTACACTCGTACGGTATCACGTCCAGGGGACGATTATCGATTCTACAGAATCGAGATGTGACAACTACTAACATATGAAAAGAACAAGTAAATAGTAAGTATCAAATATGCAAGGTATACTTGCCTGGAGTGCGTCCAATTTGCTGAGTTCGAGACCAAAGTCTAGCCAAGTTTATCCATAATCCAACGAATCATACTCCATGCGAATATCTAACAACCAAAAACACAAACAACTATATATATTACACATAAAGTACAAATATAATTAATAACTCTTAACTAAGAACTTGGGTCGGTCTAAGTCACCTATCACCTATGCCACGTAAGTTGTTCTATAAGTCACACTATCTATAACTAAGTCACACTAGGCTCTATAATTATTATTTATTCCTTAATATTCTGATTTACAAGTTTTAGTTTTAAAATACCAAGTTTGAATCTCGTAATTCATGTAGCAAAGACTACGACATGCAAATCGAGACAAGATGATCAACCAATGGATTAACGATCCTTTCTAAGCTATCTATATAGTCACTTTCTTAATTTTAGTGATACGGGATCACTAGAATCGATATATCTCATTTTCGATGCATGAATTTCAAAATAACGACATGATACCGATTTATTACAAATAATGGTGACACAAAAAAGAAAATTCTGAATAGATATCATCAGATGATAAGACAGAGATCACTAATGAGTTTGGAAGGATTGAGATACTAAGAATAGCCTACCCATAAGTTTAATTTGGACACAAGGACAAAAATGACAGTTTCGAGTCAAAACGGTGTTTGTCAATAGAGGTGTACCAAAAAATGTGCCAAAACTAAAGGTCTTCAATTTCAGCAAACTATAAGTCAAAGAAGGCCTAAATGATGATATGAACTTAACGGTACATCTAGAATTGGATTTTGATGAGCCCATCACAAAAAAGTTCGTCGAATCGGATCGTAGGGTCCGTAAAACAGCGATATGGTCGACTGTCTCAGAATTGGACAAAACTTGAGTCATATGACAAGTCAAATGCTGTGAATCCAATAGCACAAGTCTTGTTGCAACACAACGATCATACACAAACTAATTGGAAAATTTTGAAAAGTCACGATACGGTAATTTTTTACGGATACGGACTAAATTCGTCGCACACACACACACGACTAATTTAAATTATGTCAAAGCCCACACGTCAAGAAGTATTGTACGTATATTTCGGTGCAATTAGTACTTAACGAGGTGGTTCAGTTTGTCGAGATGGACCCGTATCGAAGAATTTATATAAAATTTACAGTTTTAAAATAGATTTTTTTCCCACATTTTCAAACCTATTTTTCACTAATAAATAATGATAAATAAATTAAACTAATTCTGGGATTTTGTTCTTGTTTATATAGGCTTCGGATTAGAAAAAGGAAAATAAATTTTGTTTAAACCAATTTAAAGAAACCAAATTTCCAAAAGAGGTGGTTCAACTGCTTCATGGTTCTATTTTAAAATAGTTTCTCACTAATTTTGGATCGATTTTTCTGAGAAATTTAATAAGATTGAATTAAAACTAATTATTAGGATTTGAATATGATTATGTTGTGATCGCACCTTTGAAATCGATTCACAAATGTATAGAACGACGATGGAGAAATCTGCCTTTAAAGTCTGGTCGGCATTCAGCCGCTGACTGTGCACGATGGGTGCACAATCACCTCCGATGGTCTTTTTGGTGACGCAACTTCATGGCATGCAGTCAGGGGCTGGTCGCCACGGTGAGCAGCAATATCGAGATCAGTTGCTGAGGGTTGTGTTCGTTTGTTTGGTGACTGGGAACCTTCCTGCATAATATGGACTATCGTCGTGGTGGTCGAGTCGCGGTGGCATGAACAGAGGACATCAATCGGTGACTGCTCCGGTGATTGGGGTCTATTCATAGCATTAGGAATCAAGCCGAAAGGATGTCGCGGCTTGTCCGGCATTGGAAGGAAGGGGTTTAGACCTAGGGTTGCTCAAAAATTTGCACGATTGGTTCTCCCGTTAAACAAGGGATTGGGATTGATAAATAGATTCATTAGAAGAAGATTTTTATTTCTAAAATAGGATAGATATGGTTCTGGATCTTTTAGGATTTGAAGCGACTAACTAAATTCAAAGATTTGAAAGATTGGAAAGATTTTTTTGAAATCTTCGGTTATGGTAGGGGATCGGGTTCTCGAGGTTACTATGCTTTTGTTTTTATTTATTTTTATTGTTTAATTCTTTAATGTTAATTCTTTAATTATCTCTTTCCTTTTATCAATCTTTTCTTTTAATTATTTCTTTTTATCATACATATTCATATTGAATATTTTTAGTGTACCTATTTACTTTTAGTTAGTTTGATAGCATAAAATAAAAAATTTAGAATTTACAAAAATATATTTATTTATAATAAATTCATGACACCCATATAATTGATAATAACTATGTATATATTCTTATGAGTGGTATTTACTACATTAATTTTTTAATAAAAAATACTTTAATTTTAAAAGGAGGGAGTTTTATAATGCAAGAGGAGATGAGTTTCCTACAGGCAAACTCAACTTATGAGCTGGTATGGTTGTCAAAGGGCAAGAAGGCTTTAAAGAATCGATGGGTGTTTAGAGTGAAGCAGACATAAGATATTACTCACCATCGATGCAAAGCGAGGCTTATAGTTAAAGGCTACAATCAACGGAAGGAAATGGATTTCAATGAGATCATTTCGTCGATCGTCAAGTTGTCATCTATTTGGATGATGCTAGCGTTAGCATCCAGTTTTGACTTAGAGATCGAGCAGATGGACGTGAATATGACATTTCTTTATGGTGATTTAGAGAAAGAGTTATACATGGAGCAGCCAGAGGGATTCTATGAGCAGGACAAGTCATATTTAGTTTGTCGATAGAAAAAAAGCTTGTATGGCCTGAAGCAGGCTCCGAGGCAGTGGTAAAAAAAGGTTTGAGTTATTTATGGGGGAGTATAGTTATACACGGATGACGTCGGATCATTGTGTATTTGTGAAGTATTTTTTCGAAGATAATTTTATCGTATTGTTGCAATATGTAGATGATATGCTATAGTTGGGTCAAAATGTCACCAGGATAGAGGAGTTGAAGCATCAACTGGGTGCGGCCTTCTTTATAAAGGATTTGGGTGCAACAAAGACTATTCTTAGGATAGAGATTAGCCGAGAGAGAGAGAGAGAGAGAGAGTCCAAGTTGTTTTATTTCTCCGAAAAGAATTACATTCACCGGGTACTTCAATGTTTCTGTATGGACAGGTCGAAGAAAGTGAGCAACCCCCTTGCAGCTCACTTTAAGTTCACTATAGAGCAGTGTCCATCTACCAAGGATAAAAAGGAAGATATTGAGCGGTATCTATATGCTTTAGCTGTAGGAAGTTTTATGTATGCCATGGTGTGTACAAGGCCAAACATCTCTCACGCAATTGGCATGGTTAGTAGGTATATTTTTAATATAGGGAGGGTACATTGGAGTGCGGTCAAGTGAATTCTACGATATCTTCAGGGCACTGCTGATTGGAAGCTTTTATTTGGTGGTGACGAGCCGAAGCTGGTTGGATATACTAACGCTGATATGGCTGAAGATGTAGACACAAGGAGATCGACTTTTGGCTATGTTATGATGTTTACTGGTCGAGCAATTTTGTGGCAGTCACGGTTGCAGAAGTGTGTTGCCTTGTCTATGATAGAGGCATAGCTTGTTGCAGCGACGGAGGCTTACAAGGAGTTGTTATGGGTGAAAAAGCTTTTGCAGGAAATGAGGCTAAAGCAAGAGCAGTACATTTGCTTTGCGATAGCTAGAGTGCAATCCATCTTGGAAAGAATTCGATATTTCATAGTCGGTCCAAGCATATTAAAACTCAATATCATTAGATACGGGATATTCTTGAGATGAAGGACGCAATGCTTGAGAAGGTTCACACGGAGGACAATGGAGTAGATATGCTCATGAAGGTTATACCAAGAGGGGAAGTTTAAGCACTGCAGGCAAATCACAAGTATGATGAGCTCCTCTACCTACTTGGGGAGGGATAGATTTGTTAGTGTTGGATGGGGTTTCCAACCTACGTAGAGAATACCTCGGAGTGTGACGAGCGTCATCCGTGTGTCGGAGAAGCTTGGGCAGTGCAACGAGCACCGTATATTGGACTATATATATATATATATATATATATATATATATATATATATATATATATATATATATATATATATATTTGGATCTTTTATATATTGGACTTCCATATATATATTTCCAATATATGGTAACCCTAATTCATGCAAGGGTTTAATCCAAGTTGATGTTTAAAAACTTTTGGAGAGAGAAAACGGGGATTTAAGGCTATTGTGAAGGAGAGATCTTTTCGGGTAATTCCTTCTGTCATCTCTTAATCGTCGGAGTCTGTAATCGGTTTTCTTCTTTTAAGTAGTTGTGATGATCCATTTTGGATCGATAAGAAGTTTGTAAGGACTCTGTGTACTTTTTTATTTCAATAGTGGAGGCTTTCTAGGGTTGGACTCTGATCTTCCTGTGATTTTTTTATATGGTTTTTTACGTAAAAATCGTTGTGTCTGCATCTGGTTTTTGTGTTATTTTGGCAATTTGATTTTCATATGCTTTTCTTTGGTTCTCTTACAACTTTTTGGTATGAGAGAACGGTTTTCATGTTTTGTTCTTAATATTGTGTATATCCGAATAAGGACAACCACCTATTGTGGTTATCCAAATATTTGGTTTATAATAACCCTTAATATATGATAATTAGAATAAAATTTAAAAGCCAAATCTGTTTGGTCGACGGAGATGGTCCAACGATGAGGGTTATCGGAGCAAAGGCCTAAGAGTATAAATAGTAGGGCTCATCCCCAACTTTAGAATCTAGATTAAGAATGTAGGAGTTCATTTTTTAATATAGTAAGGTTTAATTGGAGTTCCATTATAGTCTCGTCTCAGCCATAAGAGCTACAACTTGGGCCTAGAAATGTCTTCATTCAGAATACATGAACTCATTTTTTTTAGAGAATTTCTAGATTCTAGATTTTACATTATTTTTTTAACACAAATATTTTTGACTTCTGTCAACAAAGGTTATTTTATGTTGATGGATCATTTCCTACTATTCCCATACAAATCCAACCCATTCTAATCTTTTATTATAAATTTGGGCATCAAAATGCATTGTTTAGTTCCTCTATTGTGGTGTTCTAAGGCCTCATTTGATTTGCGGAAAGGAAAAAAATAAAATCAATTATTCGTTCTCTTTTTTTTTTTTTCTTTTTCTTTTTAAATTATAATTTTTATTAATTTTTTGATGTTTGAAAAGGTCCACAAATTGGGAGAGAAAGTGAGGATCTGTTTGGATGTGATTTAAAACTAACTTTTCTGAGTTTAAAAGTCACACCTTGATAAAGTACGTTTGGACAAGACTTGTGGAATTTGTTTTTGGGAAGGAGCTGTTTAAACTCAGTTTTCTGAGTGGGAGCTGAAATATCTTTTCAGAGTAAAAATTTTGGGAAAGGTCCGCTCTCCTTCTCCGACTCTTTGGACAAGACTTTTCATAAAATACTCTCTCTCTCTCTCTCTCTCTTTCTTTTTCTGAGTGGAAAGCTCTTCGGTCCGCCCCTCCCTCTTCGGCCTTGTTCTCGGGGCAGCGCCGGAGGTTGTGGATAGCAGGAGTCGGGGAAGGAGGCGGTCGGTGGAGGCAAAGAGCCATATGGAGCGACCCGAACTCTCGGTTGTCTCCATCCACCCGAACCGGCCGAGCCTCGTCTAGACCAACAAGTATGGTGTCTGGTCGACAAGTTCGAAGCTATGGAATTGGACTGCCTCGACGCCACCTGGCCCTGCGCGGTGGTCTACGTCGACGAGCGAAACACGAAGCTCCACGATCGGCCGTACGCACAGGTCAACCGCTGGAACTTCAAGACCAAGATGATGCAGAAGTTGCGTCGCGAATGGCGTTCAGTTCCACCAGGCGAAGGGCGTGAAGGTTATCCACGAGTAGGAGAAGTCGTTCCTGATTTACAACGACAAAATCACCATCGAGGCTATCGTGGTTCTTGACGCCACCGGGTACTCTAGGTGCTTGGTCCATTACGATAAGTCGTACAATCCAATATATCAGGTGGCTTACGTCATCCTAGCCGAGGTCGAAGAACATCCGCTCGATTTGGACAAGATGCTCTTCATGGACTAGAGGGATTCACATTTGAAGGGGAATGGAGAACTGTAGGAGAGGAACAACCGAACCCTAGCTAGGTTGAAGCAGGGAGACATGACACAGGACCCAGTGTGTGGAAACATGACACGGGATATTTTAATATCTTACCAAACAGAATCTTAAAACCATATGAAAAAAAATTATTTTTTAGATAAAAGTAACTAAACACAAATTCAGAATATGTATATTTAGAAAATAATTTTATAACATCTTCTTTGAAAATTATTTTCATAACTAAATTTCAGAAAACCTATCCAAATGGACCCTGAATAATTGGGTTGAGAAAGTGAATGCATGGGTGAGTGAGAGAATCATTTTCTTCCATATTTTCTTCTTCTTCTTGGGAATTAAATTTTTTCTTTTCATTTTTCTGCATTCAAATGTAGAAAAGAAATTTAGTTTTATTTTCCAAGGTTTAGATTCCGCGAACAAAACTTGACCCAAAAGAACAAAAATTAAAAGAATTTTTATCGGGGTACATCATTTCTTACTCGGGGCTAGCCAGGATTGGGGCTAGCCCAGTTTAATGGAACTTTTACTAGGGGCAATCATTTTTTTACTTGGGACTGCCCACCCTCCTCCCCTAAACCCCTCCAAAACCAATCATTCTCTCTCTCTCTCTCTTGAAAATTCTAATATTCTTTCATCTTCACCACCTACCTCCTTAGTAAAACTCTAATCTTCTTCCCAATTTCGGAGATGGCACCCAAAGGGGATTCACGATCAAGGTACAAATATTCTTCCTAATCCTCTTCCTCCTCATCTCCATTATTATTCAAATATAGAAAATAAAATTAGTTTCCTTTTCCAAGGTTTAGATTCTGCGAACAAAACTTGACCCAAAAGATAAAAAATTAAAAGAATTTTTATCGGGGTACATCATTTCTTACTCGGGGCTAGTCAGGATTGAGGCTAGCCCAGTTTAATGGAACTTTTACTTGGGGCAACCATTTTTTCGCTTGGGACTGCCCACCCTCCTCCCCCCAAACCCCTCCAATCCCAATCATTCTAACTCTCTCTCTCTCTCTTCTCAAAATTCTAATATTCTTTCTTCTTCACCACCTACCTCCTTAGTAAAACTCTAATCTTCTTCCCAATTTCGGAGATGGCACCCAAAGGGGATTCACGATCAAGGTACAAATATTCTTCCTAATCCTCTTCCTCCCCATCTCCATTGTTATTCAAATATAGAAAAGAAAATTAGTTTCCTTTTCCAAGGTTTAGATTCCGCGAACAAAACTTGACCCAAAAGATAAAAAATTAAAAGAATTTTTATCGGGGTACCACATTTCTTACTCGGGGCTAGCCATGATTGGAGCTAGCACAGTTTAATGGAACTTTTACTTGGGGTAACCATTTTTTCACTTGGGACTGCCCACTCCCCCCCCCCCCCCCCCCCAAACCCCTCCAACCCCAATCATTCTAACTCTCTCTCTCTTCAAAATTCTAATATTTTTTCTTTTTCACCACCTACCTCCTTAGTAAAACTCTAATCTTCTTCCCAATTTCGGAGATGGCACCCAAAGGGGATTCACGATCAAGGTACAAATATTCTTCCTAATCCTCTTCCTTCTCATCTCCACTGTTATTCAAATATAGAAAAGAAAATTAGTTTCCTTTTTCAAGGTTTAGATTCCGCAAACAAAACTTGACCCAAAAGAACAAAATTAAAAGGACTTTTATCGGGATACATCATTTCTTACTCGGGGCTAGCCAGGATTGGGGCTAGCCCAGTTTAATAGAACTTTTCGGGACTGCCCACCCTCCTCCCCCCAAACCCAATCATTCTAACATTCTCTCTCTCTCTCTCTCTCTCTCTCTCTCTCTCTTCAAAATTCTAATATTCTTCCTTCTTCACCACCTACCTCCTTAGTAAAACCCTAATCTTTTTCCCAATTTTGGAGATGGCACCCAAAGGGGATTCACGATCAAGGTACAGATATTCTTCCTAATCCTCTTCCTCCTCGTCTCCATTGTTATTTTTTCTTTCCTAAGCTTCTTTCCAATTTTTTGTATTATTATTTTTTATTTCTTTTGAACGAAAATTTATTCCTAACATTTGTTATAACTTAATATATCATAGTGTAGTATCATAATATATGTTTTGGGTGAACTATTATCGTGTTTTTGATGTTTATATCAATTTTAGGGTTTGGAATTTCGCCACTGACATGGGCTGGAAGAACACATGATTGTAAAAACTTTCTACAGTCCTGGAAACATATATGACTGTAGAAAAATTCTACAGTCCTTTGTTATTCCAGGACTGTGATAATAAAGGACTAGAGAAATTTTCTACAGTCTTGTACGTTTTCAGAACTGTAAAAAATTTCTACAGTCAAGTACATTTTCAGGACTGTAGAAAATTTATACAGTCATGTATGTTCAATTTAATTCTCTGTTAATTTACTTGAATTATTTTTTTATTTTATAGCCGCAGCCCGATGGAGAAGGACATTGATGCTTGTGGTAAAAGAATGTCCTATTGCGTCCGAGCGCAAGACACATCATCTTGAGAGAGTTATTGAGAAGCCAATAACTATCGCAGGACCAGAGGCACTCTCTCAAGTTAGAAGACGTAGAACGAGACAGACCATAACTTGTTCCAAGAAACCGGCTACAAGTCCTGCTTCTTCTTCCTCCTCTGATGATGACGTACCTATTGTCCAAAAATAAGGGGATGATGGTTCTGGACCTTCTCATCCAACCAAGCCAATGCGTCCACACGGTTGCTTTATGTTGCCATTGATCGAGAACCATATTGCATATCAAATATGGAACGATTCAGCAAGTTCATCACTTTATTATAGATTAACTTTAGTTTTGAATAATTATATTATATATTTATACTTTCATTCTATTGATTAATTTTCAGGATAGCTCGCATATCTTAATGGTCATCAACCATTGAAAGAAGTGCAATATATGGGGGTTTGACAAATTGGGGGGATGCGTCAGGGCCAAAATCAACCCCACCGATTTGTTAAATTTAGCTAAATACTCGTATAAGATGGTGATCAATGCACTCATATCCGCGTTCGCAGAGCACTAGAATCCAGAAACCAACACTTTTTATCTTCCAGCAGGGGAGATAACGATCACACTGGATGATGTCCATCACATTTTGGACCTTAGGGTTGATGGGTGTGCAATAATGCATAATTATTTTGAGGATGACTTTGAGTTGTAGAATGAGATTGTGGAATATGTATCCATTTCTCTTCGAGTTGAGGCTGAAAGTTTTATAACTATCCCCGACTTCAAGAAGTCACACGGTCTTTCTTTGAAATATTTGGAGGAGACATTCAATAATAATAAAGATGATAGCGACGATGATGATAGTGATGGTGATGATAATGACGACGCGGCATCTCGCGTTGGTTCAAAGACAATAACAGGATGCCAAACTCTACTTCATGTAAGAAAATATTTTTGTACACTTTCTATACATAATATAAAATTAGGTTGTTTAACATGATACTAATATTATTCTATGTTCTACGTACATACATGGATATACGAGCATTTTCTGATTCTTAAGAGGGCTACCCATGATAGAGGTTATGATAAGCACCTACCTAGAATGTGTAGGTGGAAGCCGGCTAAGGAAGATGCCAAATGTCCGCATACGTTGGTCGTCCTACGTTTTGCAATTGAAGATATACGTACAGAGGAGGTGAAATGATACAAACTTAAATTATACCGAGCACCATATTTTTTATTCACTGTACTATTTTGTATTAATTACTAACTTAAATTATGATCCATATACCGTGTTATAGATAGTTTGGCATATATATTGGAATATGTGAAATAGTACTCATCCTTTGCAACAAATTGCTATATTTCATGGTCTGATAAGTTGCCCTGATATCGAGGAGCCTTAAATGTCTTATAGAGTGCTTCTTCAGTTTGACTACGTACAAACTGTACCGAAGACATTGAAATTGGTGACTGCTACGAGAGGGATAAAACTGTTAAACTGTGTCCCGCCGGTGTACCACTGGGTCTCATACTTCTTCTCTGAGTGGCAATGTCATGTTATCGGTGCATCCAAACGACACCCAGTGGTTGAGATATCGAATTGTAGCGAGGAATACATGGCATACTTGTAGAAGCATGAAAAATACGCTGAAAAATTATACGCGTAAAACCCTCAACAGACAGGAAGCTCGCGTAAAACAGAGCTCCAGCGTTGGATGGCGTAAAACATGACTTCAGAGCCATTGGCATACAACAGAGCTTCAACGCTATTTTAGCATAAAACATAGCTCTAGAACAACCTGCGTAATGCAGTATTTCCAGACTGCTTCAGCGTAAAAAGGTTGCTACATCGCCACTACGGCGTAAAACCCGTGTACTTTTAATGCAGCAGGAAGTTGTACGAGGAACCCTTCGTATTCCTCGAATGAACCTGTCAGTGGAAGCAGTGAACTTGACTCCTGACAAAGAGTACTGCACGGTGATCGAGAGGACGGCTGTAATGATGACTCTGCACAGAACTCCAGATTATCGTCTAGTGACATAACCCTTGATATAAGACGTCGTTTACGCATTCAAGGAATACGCTGCCTATTCTACACAGGCAGACATGAGCTTTACGCTCAGGATGAGACGAAATCAATCGCTACGTCAAAAGCTGTTCTTCGTACAGAACTCGAGGCACGTCTCTGCAATTAATGCGCGAGATGGGGGCAGATCTCTGAATTTAATGTATGAGATTTGGTTCTACTTTGAATGACTAGGTGAGCTATAATTAGGGCTAATACGTCCACATCACCATCCCCACACATTACGCCAACCAGGCTATTTTCAGCTATAGGAGCATGTCGTACGCTATCTCCTTGAAATACGTCGACCTGGCTATTTTCAACTATAGGAGTACGCCGTATGCTATCTCCTCGAAATACGCCAACTCAGTCTATATTTGCAAAGCATCAAGCTTTACGCAGAATTTGGCTTCTACGCCAACATGACAGATACTTAGCTTCTACGCCAACATGACAGCTACTTGGCTTCTACGCCAACTTGACAACTATTCGGCTTCTACGCCTACTTGGCTTTTACGCCATCAGAATAATTATTTGGCTTTTATGCCAACGAGACGGTTATTTGGCTTTTATGCCAACCATCTCTATGCGAGGGGCAGTTATCTACGTGGCTTGCATGCCGTGATCTTCGATGAGCGATTATACGCATTACCCCATAATGGGATACGCGTCACACGCCAATTCAAGAGATCATTCATACGTGGGTAGCAGTTATTATAACTGTCGCGTAAAAGGTGCAGCTCTCTCCGCTGTTCGGTTTTTACGCCGACTGTAGCTGAACTCTATAAATAGAGTCCTCCGGCCACGGAGGTCCAGGGTCCAAGGTCGAAGGGTCGAAGGGTCAAATCCAAGGTAGAGAGAATTCAGGAGCCACAGACAGAGGTCAAGGTCAAGAAAGCACCTATAGAGAGCTTGGGCAACGAGAGTTCAACCCCTCTTGCAGTCTTTAAAGCTTCTTTTTCGTCTTCTACAGCACTTCTTCGTCATCGTGTGGTCCAAAGGACAAAGTGATCGACCGCAGATCAGACTCCTATAACAATATTTTCTCATAATCAAATTTTTGTACTTAATATCCTCGTATAGGATTAATTGTACTTCTTTTTCTTGTTTGTAAACCAAAGAAAGGGTTTCGTATAAACCTAGTTTTAATTTCTTTCGTTTATTATCAAACACAAGATGGCGACTCTGGTGGGGACTAATTTTTCATCTGACAAGAAAGCCATTGTTCAACACGATGTTGTATCCGTAGGATCAACGAAGAAGACTCTGGTCGTCCAATTCGACCAATCGGCTTACGAAGATAAGCTTCGAGCAGGGGTAGCTCTCATTCCCTCTCTGTCCAAGACAACAGAAAATTACATAAAGTATGGATGCCCCGGACATCCTCTACCATTCCTGTGGACTCTCTCTCTTCGATCAACAAGGTTGTGACATCGCGGCCTCTACGCCTTGGGCGTAAAAATCCGTCTCCCATCTGTGACGTGGCAGACGAAGCTTCTGGCAATGCCTTAGTGCCAATCCAAAAGTCTACTCCGCGCCCTGCGCGTAAAACTTTTCTCCCATCTGTGATATGGCAGACAAAGCTTCTGGCAATGTCTCAGGGCCAATCCAGAAGTCTATACCGCGCCCCGTACGTAAAATTCAGTCTCCCATCTGTGACGTGGCAGAATTTTTTTTTGATAATGCCTTAGCGCCAATTCAGAAATTCCAAACGCGCTCCGCGCATAAAAATACATCTCCCCTCTGCGATGAGGCAGATGGTCCTTGCAATCACCGCAAGGGAAAATAAGTGGCGGATTTCCCGACCTCTCGGCTTTTACGCCATCAAGAGAAGAATCTGCCCGCTCTTCAGATTACGCGGAATGCTGACGGCCGATTGTGGACTTCCTCAGTTTTATGCCAACCTGTGTAAAGTTTCAGATTACGCCAGGACAAGCCCTTCAGTATAAAGAAGGCCCAGTTTGTGGATAGATACGCTCCTCATGGATCATGTGCTACTCACATGGCTGAACTGCTGTATTCTTATGGCAGGAAGAGAGTTATGATTCCCAATATCCGCGCTCCAACTGATGTAAAAAGGCAGAGCAAGCCTTCTTCTTCTTCTCCTGTTAATCCTCCTAACTTGCGTAATTTTCTGATCCAGAAGCGCAAAGATAGGGGATCTTCTAACATGTCTATTACACCCCCTAGGGAGCATTGTTGTAATAGTCATAAAGTTGTAGTTAATTATTGTTGTTCTAAGGCAAAACGGTCAGTTTTTGACCGGTTGAACTACTCTTTGTCTTTACAGGAAGAAGAGCCTACATTCGCATCAGTGAACATGGCTTCACACGTTCCTAGAGGAAGGTCAAATTCAAGACATCATCCCTCTAAAACTCCAAGCCAAAGGAGATTCAATAGACTCCTTGAGAATGTTGAAGCTGGTGTATTTCGAAACAACCGTTCGAGGTCACGACAACCGACTTCATATTCTTCTGATTCCGATACTAGGGGTCGCCAGTTTCTCGAATTGGATGCTGAAAGTATAGACTTAATCTCTACAGAGATCTATACTAATCCTTCAATAGCATCCAGAGAAATGGGAGTCTATGCCATTGGAGATGAACACGAAGAGGCTTCCCCATCAGGAAGTACTGAGCAACGCATGGCTGTATTGGAGAAATCACTGAAAGAGATGCATTCTATGATAGAGAATATGCACCAGATGATGCTGACTCAATATACAGCTGCTATAGCTCAAGCATCGGTTCCGCCGACTCAAATACGTGTGGGGGGTGGACCTACCACCATCCAATGCAAACCAGGAGCCTGTTCTAAATCAAGAGTCAGTAGCTCCTCAACTTCCTAACTCGGAGAATGTATTGCCTCATGTTGGAGTTACGATACAATCGATCTCTCACCACTCTGCGGTCCCTTTACCAGCTGAAGACCCGATGTAGGCAGTGCAGGAATTGAAAACCCAATTTGATGCCTTGAAGCATAAGGATCAGCTCAAGAAGTTGGGAATCACCAACCATACCCAGCTATCTAGGACGAGATCCCTTTCCCACCTAAATACAATCCACAGGCTATGGTTTTGTTTGAGGAAAAGACGTCACCGAGCCAGTACATGAACTACTTTAGCATGATGACGATATTGTTATAAGGGAATGACGCCCTTCTCACTCGAGTGTTTAAAGGTTGTCTGTCTGGAGTGGCCTATCAGTGGTACCGTAGTCTTGCGGACAACTGCATTACTTCCTTTGAAGATTTCAAGACTCTGTTCTTCGCTCGATTCTATGAAGGAGAGATGGACATGCCTATGTCCTCGCTCATCGAAGTAAAGCAGAAGGAGAAAGAGAACGTTCGTACTTTCATCGAACGTTTTCGTCAGGCCACTATGCAAATGCCTCCCGGAGTTCCGGATTCAGCCTTAGTGGACATTTACAGGAAGAATCTTCTTCCACTAATCTCGGTGTTCACAGGACCATATCAGTTCCATGATTGGCCCTCGTTTATCATCTCAGCGGTAGCCTTTGAAGACAACAGTCGAAAGGCGCATAACAATGGAATCATAATCTCTACCTCTGATAGAGGGAAGAGGTCATCCTCCAATAGCGACCATCATCGTGGTTCTAAAGGAAAAGAAGCTCTGGCGATCAATACGTCCAGGCAACATACTCCAGGGACTACGCAGATGAATCCTGGGACTTCCAGGCCTAAAAAAGAGTATTCTTTTGACGACGACGATATTCCAAGCATATTCGATTGTCTAGTCAAAAGCGGTAAGCTTACCCTCCCCGAGGTAAAGTGGCCTAATGAAGTCGGCAGTACCAATAACCCTAAGTACTGCATTTTTCATAGGTACATACATCATCCCACAAAGACGTGTTATGTACTAAAGAGGAAAATCTAGGAGTTGATCGACGCTAAGGCCATCACTCTGCGTAATAGCGAGAAGACGGTCACCGCCAACATGATCTCTCTCCAATTCGGCAATCTGCCTCCTCAAGAAGTTCCGGATGGTGTTGTACCTATTTTTCGGACAATGATGAACATTATTAATCTTCCTCCGGCCAGGGGTCAAAATCATGACCTGGTACCCCTAACTACCCAGTATGGTGAGATTATGTAGGTTCATCCTGATCTGGTGTCAGAGATTGAGGAAGAGACTCAAACTGCTAAGGCTAAGTCTAAAAAGAACTCAAGACGTAAACCATGCTATATGGTTGCAATATCCCCGACATCAGAAGAAGAGGCTTTGGCTACCAGAACCCGTTCAGGGAAAGCCTACCTCAAGGACTATGGAGGAAACCAGGAAGATGCAACGGCAGACACTTCAGCTACCAAACTTTCAGAGCCTGAACCTGTCATACCAGAGGCAGGTCCTTCTAGACCAACTTCGGCGGACAAGGGCAAGCAAAAAGAAGTGCGTTTTGATAAACCTTTAAAGAATATTCAAAACAAAGATTTGGAGAAACCATATAACTTCGACATCCTGGCCCAGTTGGCTAATACACCAGCCAGATTGTCCATTTTTGAGCTCCTAAGGCTGTCCAAAGATACTCGTCAAGCCTTGAGTGAAGCATTAATGCAATCAGATGTATGCTTGACTCAGCTCAAATCCCCCAATAAAGAACCTGTGGCATGCCCTCAATACCACAGTGTGATGGAAGTGGTCCCAAACATCACTTTCACTCAAGATAACATATTGTTGAAACATAACAAGCATGACAGGCCCCTCTATTATACCGGATACGTCGGTTCCAAGGAGGTAGACCGGATTCACATAGATCCAGGATCGTTGATCAGCATTATCCCTCAAAGTCTGCTCAGACCACTAAGGATTCCTACAAGCGAACTGGCTTACACCACCACTACAATCGTGGGCTTCAACGCTAGAAAAAGTAAGCCATTGGGGAAGATTCGTCTGAGGATCCAGATTGGGGACCTTAGATCAGTGGCTACATGCTACGTCATCGATTCGGAGGTGTCCTACAATATTCTACTGGACAGACCATGGATCCACGATCACAACATTGTTCCTTCGACTCTACATTAATGCTTCAAATATGTAGATGCCCAAGGAACAGTAAAAACGGAGTTTGCTGACCTTAACCCATTCAAGGGAGTAGAGTCCTACTATTCCGATGCCATGTTGTACACCCAAGACTACATGAAAGAGGTGTCAGGCAAGACGGGGGAGGAATCCCACCGGGAGCCAGGAGAACCATCTGCTGAGCAACCCCTGTCAATCCAAGTGAAAGGACGGACTAACCGTCCGAAAGTCATGGAACCCATGGCTATCCACTTGAACAAAACCAAATCAGGAGGGAGAAGTGATCCCCTAGTGATCACTTTGAACCAGAAGCCTCCACCTTTGGTCATCAAACTCCGGCGCAACAAACAGCCGACTAATATAAATACAACCGGGAACGTGGTTTCTGACGATAATAAAGATTCTTTTTTCCAGTATACTGATGCTCAATTTCCAAATAAGGAATCCTTCTCCCATAACGATATAGAACCTATAGCACAAAAATTCTTGGAAGCTATAGATTCCTATCATCCGTATGTGTAGAAAGTGGCATCAACATCTAATGTCATCACGACATACGGGCCATATGAAGATTCTATCTTTATTATCCCACCTACTCGCAGCAATCAGCATCCAATAGTCTTCGGTCGCATATGCAACAGACCGATTGTACAAGAAGATTCTTACGAATCTGATGCCGGGAAAATACAGATTCACAGATATAGCCCACAAGCTTTGAAGATTATGCAAAGTATGGGTTATGACTTGAAGCTGGAACCAGGTCTCAACTATGGGAAAGGCAAACGAATGCCGTTGCATGGTGATCCCTACTGTCAATAAACTCGTTTTGGGTTAGGGTATACCACGTCTCTTGCAACTTCTGAGTCAAATGAGGATACCTTTTCCTCTTTTCAGGATAGCTCGTCGTCCTCCGGCTCATATGCTGATCTCGAACGAGTATTATTAGTAAATATTGTGTTGACAGATTCTCTCGAAACAGAGGAAAAAGAATCTGAACCATTTGAAGATGAATCATGTGCTCAGCAAATAGATACACAATGGGAACTCCGGTTCGAGCAGAGAGAACCGCCCACTGAAGATAAAGTTATCCAAATGGATGTTGGGGATAAACTTTCACCAAAGCCAATATTTATCAGCAATAATCTTTTCGAAGAAGAAAGGGAAGAAATAATCCAGCTGATAAAAGAATATATCGACGTCTTCGCGTGGAATTATGAGGATATGCCAGGTCTTGATCCAAAAGTGCCTACCCATAAGCTCAACATATTGCCCAATTCGAAGCCGGTAAAGCAACACCAACGCCGGTTCCGTCCGAATATGATGGATGCCATAGAGGCTGAAATCAAGAAGCTAATAGCCTGTGGGTTCATCCGGGAAGAACAACATCCTGACTGGGTCGCCAATGTTGTCCCGGTCATGAAGAAAAAGGGAAAAGTGCGTGTTTGCATTGATTTTCGAGATCTGAATACGGCATGCCCTAAAGATGAGTTCCTTCTTCCCATTACAGACGTCATGATCGATAATACGTACAGTTTTGAGCACATGTCTTTCATGGACGGATTCTCAGGATATAATCAGATTAAGATGAATCCTGAAGATGAGAAGCATACTGCCTTCCGGACACCTCTGGGGGTATATTGCTACACAGTCATGCCCTTCGGATTAAAGAATGCCGGGGCTACATATCAGCGAGCTATGAGTAACATATTCCATGAGCACTTACGCAAAACAGTGGAATGTTACGTAGACGATATTGCTGTCAAAAGCCGCCTCAAGGATAATCACATCCAAGACTTGAAGACAGTGTTCGAGTTGATGCACCAACATCAACTTAAAATGAATCCTACAAAGTCCTTTCTTGGTGATCCAGTGGCAAATTCATGGGATTTGTCATTACCACTAAAGGCATTCAAGTGGACCCTGATTAAGTGAAGGCTATCTTAGAAATGCGACCATCCCGTAATCTGAGGGAACTCAGGGGATTCCAAGGTCGTCTGGCTTATATCAGGAGATTCATATTCAACCTCTCTGGGAGATGTCAACCTTTTTCTCGCCTGATGAAGAAAGGTGTGTCCTTCGTATGGGACGAAGCCTGTCAGCAAGCGTTTAATGATATCAAACGCTACCTCACTAATCCTCCAGTTCTGGTGCCTCCTGTCGTAGGAAGACCAATTTTGCTGTATGTTCGAGCAATGGATCATTCTTTGGGAGCTCTCCTCGCACAGAAGAACAATGAGGGTCATGAACATGCTATCTAATATTTAAGCAGGATGATGGTCGGAGCTGAATATCGGTATAAACCAGTGGAAAAAGAATGCTTGGCCATAATGTTCGCCATTCAGAAGACGCGACATTATGTCACAGGTCAAACTATTCATATCATATCCAGGATCAATCCTCTTCGGGTATTAATGAACAAGCCGAGTGTTCTCAATTCCCGACTCGCGACTTGGGCGATGTTATTAACACCGTATGATATGGTGTATGTCCCTCAGAAGTCCATAAAAGGTCAGGCCTTGGCTGATTTCTTAGCTGCTCATCCAATTCTGAAAACCTCTAAACTATACAAGGACATTCCCGACGAAGTTGCAGAATATAATTTCACAATGGAAAGTGTTACATGGCAGCTATTCTTCGATGGTGCCTCCAGGACTGGTCTCGGGGAAATGTGGTTTCAGGAGTAGGAATTATCCTGGTCACTCCTGATAAACTCGTCATCTATCGAGCATATTCTCTTAGCGAACCCTGCTCTAATAATGTGGCAGAGTATAACGCTCTACTAATCGGGCTCCAAATCGCTAAAGAATTGGATGTGGAATACCTAGAAGCTTTTGGTGATTCTCTGCTAATCGTCAATCAGGTCAGAGAAATATATGAAGTCCACAATCCAGACCTTATTCTTTACCACCAAGCAACGATCGAGATTGCAATATCTTTCAAAGGATTCTTCCTAGAGCAAGTGTCCCGATCTCAAAATTTGGAAGCTGATGCTCTGGCCAGTCTAGCTGCAGATCTAGCTATTCCTATAAGGAGGCAAAATTTAGTGATTCTCCTCAACAGAGATCTGTTCTGTGTGAAAAATAATTTTTACATAGAACGCAGCTACGTATAAACACGATTCCTCCTGAGAGAGACTGGAGAAATCCCTTTATAGATTTTGTGGCATACGAAATCTTACCAGAAGATCCTAAATAAGCAGCGTCTATCAAAAGACGATCATTACGCTTCTATTTTGATGCTTCTTCACAATGTCTATATCGCCAAACATACGATAGACTACTGTTACGATGTCTCTCTGATAATGATGCGAAGTGGGTTATCCGTGAAGCTCACGACGGTATATGTGGAGCACATCAACCCGGTCCTAAGTTACAGGATCATATCAGGAGGATGGGCTACTACTGGCCTACTATGATAGCAAATACAGTAAAATATGCAAGACAATACAAAGCCTGTCAAGTTCATGCAGATTTTATACATCAGCCTTCTGAGTATCTACATCCGACCATTGCATCATGGCCTTTTGAAGCATGGGGTATGGATATCATTGGTCCTATTCACCCATCTTCTTCTAGAGGACATCGGTTCATATTGGCTATCACAGACTACTTCTCTAAATGAGCGGAGGCAATCCCTCTAGCTGAAGTAAAGACATCCAACGTGATCAGCTTTATCAAGCACCATATCATTTATCGCTTTGGGATACCCCGAAGGATAATTCATGACAATGGGCCTCAATTCATCAGCCAAGCGTTTCACCGATTTTACGATAAGAATCGAATACAAAATATGGCCTCTACGGCATACAATCCGGCTGCTAATGGTTTGGCAGAAGCCTTCAACAAAACCATCATCAAACTCTTAAAAAAGTTCATTTCTTTGAACAAAAGAGATTGGAATGAGAAGCTGGGAGAGTGCCTTTGGACATACCGCACAATAGTACAAACACCGACGGGTTGTACCCCATTCTTATTAGTCTACGGGTGTGAAGCAGTTCTCCCCATTGAAATCCAAATTCCAACACTCAGAATAGCAGTGGCTAATGAGTTGACTCAGGAAAATAATGATCGACTACGGCTTCAAGAGCTAGAAGGATTAGACGAGAAATGCCTTCAAGCTCAGTAGCGTATTGCGTTCTACCAGGCACGCGTTTCCAGAGCTTTTAAATCAAAAAGTGAAGGAGAGAGTGTTCAAAGTTGGCGAGCTAGTTCTAGCTGTAAGGAAGCCAATGATCATTACACACAAGAGTAAGGGTAAATTCCAGCCCAAATGGGAGGGCCCTTATGTGATTGAAATGGCATTTTCAAACGGCACTTACAGATTAGCCAAGCCTAATGGAGATCTGATAATAGCTCCTATCAACGACAAATTCCTGAAGAGGTACTACGCTTAACCTCCCTTGCTTAAACGGAGTATGGTGAAGATCTTATTCTGACGATAATATGTACAAAGACTGGTTGGAGCATATTCTATCATATTCTTATGACCTCTGAATAGATATATTTAACTAATTTGGAACTTCAAAATCTATCACGTCCATATTACCTCTGATAGTATTTTGTACAAAAATTTAGTTGGAGCATATTCTATCATGTCCATATAACCTCTGAATAGATATATCCAGCTGAAACTTACCGAAAGTATATCACGTCCATATTACCTCTGATATCACTTTTACCCGAGCCTATCATTTATATTAAAAAATAATGGGTCCGCAAAGTCAGATAAAGTCTCTTTATTATCTCTGGGAAGAGCAAATTACATAGAAAAGCAAAAAGTACATCACTAGGGAGAAGCAGTCAAATCACGAATCTGCTGCGCCAAGGCGGCCATCCTCTCATTCCTGGAGTCCAAGATGTTCGTGCGAGCCCATTCCAGTCGTGCCTTATCATCACTCAGGAGGGATAGCTCGGACCGAGCATGTATATAATCGGCACGAATGACACCCACATATGCCAAGTTCCGCTGAGCTGTATCTATTCGGCCCTTCAACTTACCTCGAGCTGCCAATGACTAGAGAGCCCACTCCTTTGCCTGAGCAAGTTTAGCTTCCAATTTATGGACCCTCGCTTCATTTCCCTCATATTCGGCCTCGCACTGGGTTAGCTGAGGAATAACCTCCTCCAAGACGGTCCGCTCTTTATCCATCTCCTGCTGTTGTGCCTGAATGGATTTGTCAAAGCATTCCATCTGTTCAGCAAGCTTCGCAGTCAAGGAGTCGTACTCGGCCTGAATTATATCATCGACGTTGCCTCGAGATAGTTGCAAATATTTGTTAATGGGTTATTCTAAACCATTAACTATTTGCTCCAGTGCATCAGCTCTCCCAGTGTCGTTAAAATTTCTGAGCGACGCTATCGGAAGCTGGAAGGACGTCAGCAGATTATCAAAGCTCATGTTCTTCTCCAGAACCATGGAAATTAACTCCTTCAAACTGAGGTAGAATAGGCTGGTATATTATTCAATCAGCATATCAAAGACCGGATGCACACTAGGAGTGGCTGCGATACCGAGAAATCTCCTTCCAGGAATGACCACGGAGGATGTTGCCACGGCCGTTGCCTCTGCAGATGGTGCTACAAAATAATGAATACTAGCAACGGTAGAAGTTGCTGGCGTACTCAACGAAGGAGGAACAGTCGCGATGAAGGGCTCATCCTCCTACGAAGATATCTGAACTGTCGTTGGCGAGACGACACTCGATAACATTGCAGACGAAGGATCGGCTGCTTCAAAGCATGCCTCTTCGATATCAAATGCTGCCGTTTCATCGGCAGTATCCGCAACAAAGTCAAAGGTTGTATCAACTCTGCCCTCCCCTGAGATATCTTCACCTGAAGAAGACAAGAGAAAGTTAATATCAATTTGATGTTAATTTTCCTAAAAAAGGCGTAAAGACAACATTTACCCATGGCCGATGGTATATATATCGCGTCCGCAGCCTGAATAGCTAAATCATCTCTTAATGATGCTAGACAAGCTATCATACCTAGAGAAGAGGGTGCACCAACTGACACTGGCGGGTAGTCTTTCCAGTCTTCACCAAGATCCACTCGAGGCTCATCGGGTGGAATCTTGCTGGAAATACTTACAGATGAAGTAGGGGTTACTCCTATTATTGGTCTGGATAAAGGTATATGGAATCTTATTATGCTCGGCCTCGGAGGCAATCTCGTAGCACTACCAGAAGCAGTAGTAGCAGCGATCTCGAGCAAAGAATCTCCGACACTGGCAGCCGGAACTATGGAGGTTCCCTCTCTAAAAGGCGAAGGACCCCTAATCAAAGAATCATCCCCAACAGGGAAAACGACAGACTCGCTCCTAGGAGCCCCCCTGGTGGAAGCCCTTTTCGGACCTCTGGCAATCTTCTTCTTGCGAGGGGAAGGCTCTTTAGGAGTAGAAGCCTTCCGTTTCTGGGGGATAACGAGAGGCTCAGCTGGCGGAGCTATTATGCCTCTCGGTATTGTCGTCAAGAACTCGTCTGCCCCGGCGGTGTCCTCATTCTCATCCGAGGAAACAGACGAAACCTCCTCCCTTGCAGTAGACCTATGGGAGGGCATCCTAAAACTTCCATGCACATCAAAATCGCGATGGAAGCTATTGATGGATGCATAGAACTGCGCATACGAGTACAGGATGCGCAACTCCATAGACAAAGAAGTTGTGGGCACAGCAAAAGTTGTACCAGTACAGCCCGTGATGAAGTACCGCCATCCTCTGGCTCCATCAATAAGTCCACCTTTGGACTTGAAGCTGGTAATGACATTCCCCACATGTAACTGGTCGTACCCAAATTGTCTGACAAACCGACTGGGCAAATAAGGCTCCAGGTAGCAGTGGTCATCGCTTTTGTACAGCAAATAGGAAGGTCTAATACAGACCAACCAGTAGAAGGCTTCAGGAGAAAGAATGGTCCTTCCATGGCCCCCATCCTTAAGTTTCTTCCTCTGTTGATTGATATGTACAGGAGGGACGATACATAAGAGCTTCCAGCTGTGGGCAACATTTAATGTCCGCCGGCAATCTATAACGGTCGCCACGTTCCAAGAGGAATTCTTGTAATTCAACAAGAAGTTACTTCCCGAACCGCTGGCAGGACCGGAAGACATTACCCTGGTGTTGTGAAGAATTAACCATCCCATCAAGTATAAGAATGGTAATTCCACTCGGGGAAAGCTTTCATGCTGCGTGTCATCAGCTAGCAGCCCATCAGTAAGGGCCCTCAGCCATGCTTGTATTCTACATACCATAGCAGAAAGCAAGCCCAGTCTTGCTCCGAACACCAAACGCACTACAGGCCATAAGGTGTTACGATGGATGCGATCTGCAGACGTGATGCCAGGCACTACCCAGCGGCGAAGCCAGACGGAGAGAAAGTCAGCCAATTGAGCTTCCTTTGACAGAGGCTTACGATAATGCCTCATATAACTGAAGGCTTTTGTGCCTGCAGGGTAACCCTCTATCTCCTCGTCCAAAATATGATCTGGAGCCCCTGCGTCTTCAATAAGGTCATCGACCGTGTCAGCATTGAGCATGCTCAGGAGGTTCAGGGGCCTATCTCGGCTATCTACCACCTTGTCCGGCTTAATATTTCTGGCCTGCTGAAAGAAGAGATAGGTTGCCCACTTGTTGATGTGAGCCAAGTCAGAGGGCTCCTTGTAAAAAGTGGTGCAGGCAAGATAATGGCACATCAACTCCTGATATACTGCCACTGCCCGAGGGTTTGTATCCCTTAACTCCCTGTTTGTAGGGATGTACTCTTCATAAGGAGCGTCCCCCATCGGCAGCCTTGAAATCTCTGCCATCCCATGAAGGGCTAAGCCCAACTCGCCCAGCGGAGTGGCAAAAGTCCCAGTAAGCGAGTTGTATCGCTCCATCAAGGCTAAAAACAAGTTAGGGTTCATAGGCAGCCCAACACTTGTGGCGCTCACAGCCGCGAACAAGCCAATATTTTTCAGCTCCGTTTGGAAGTGCTTCAGGGCCTAGGCAGTCAAACTGGTCCATCAAAGATTCCTCGGGCTAAGCCATCCACTAGTCCGAGGGTTGACCCCGGGGTACATTCCTCTCTGCCCCATAAAGTCATTGCCGAAGGTCGATATCTGAACCGGCTGGATCAGCGAAGTATCCTCACTCGGGACACTACCCGGCAGCAATCCCCTAAAGGGCATAACAGGGCCCAAAGGACGGCTCATATAGGCCCCCCGATCGTATTCCTTGTTATATAAGATCTTCCCCGATCGGCCGTGAAGATCGGGGGTCAGGGTCCATGCCATCTTCCTAGGATATGTGGCATGGAAGAACGTAGAGATAGGGTAATCCCTGAGCATCCGGGGCATATACATGACTGTGCCCTCAGTAGTAAACACCTAATCCTCCTTCTTGGGTTTAATCTGGGACTGTTTGTCGATAACATCCCCGAACAAGAAGCCAGGCTTCTTATACTCCGTCCCGTCTATGTATGTCAGGGGCTCCCCACTGATCATACTCAACAGCATGCGTTCTCCCTGAGACGAGATAAGGGTTCCCCTTTCTTCAGGATAATTGGCTCCAGAAATAGGGAATGTCACATGAGACAAGTCCTCCAAATAGTTTGAGCTCAACATCCCGGCAGCAGAGCCCATAACTTCAGCCAAAGGAGAAATCTGCAAGTCTACTACAAAATATAAAGAGAACAAGTCATTTTCTACACTAGACGATACACTCTTATAGTTTACGCCAAAGATTATCAGTCTGAGCTTTTACGCCAAGACTGCAAAAACTTGAGTCTTACGCTGGAACTTATTTTCGAGGCATAAAATTCAAGGTTGGTAGTAGACACCAAAATCTAACAGTATGAACTTTTACTCCAGATTGACAAAATTTGAATTTTTTTACGCCGGAATTCATATCCAACACGTAAAATTCAAAGTTTGCAGTTCTACTCCAAATTTAGACAGTCTGAGTTTTTATGCCAGACTGCAAAAATATAGAGTTTTTACGCCGACACATTAGGAATGTGCGTGTAACAATAAAATATCTCAGTACATCATCCTCGAAGAGGCTCTCAGTATAAAAGATGACCTTGCGCGTGCACGTACAACGTGTGCAAAGGATTTTTCCTCCCGAAGTCTTTACCTGTAATGTCCGGAGCACAGCTCGACGGCGGAGTGCTGCATTCCCATTGAGGCTCGTTCAGCCTAATAGGAGTTGCTCGTGCTTGAGCAGTGGAGCGGGAAGAGAAAGCGACCATCTTTCCCTTAGAAGTAGAAGCCGGTTTAGGTGCCATGGCGATTATGAGTTCTCAAGAAAGAGACGAAGAAGAAGGGTTCTTAGAAAGCAAGGGTTTTGGGAAGACAGATAAAAGTTTTCTCTCTCAGGACTTTGGGCTATTTATTGAGTTCGAATAACTCTTCGAACCCCTAACCAAATCCGATATTTAATATTCGGTTATGATTTGAGGCCACGCCAGCCTATCATTTAGGGAAGACGGGCAGTTAGTGGATCCAGATTTTACGTGCAGAGTAAACTTACGATTTTACGCTCAAAGGATACAAATCTATGATTTCACGCTCGGAAGCATTTTACGCTCAGAAGCTACAAATCTACGATTCTACACTCGAAAGATACAGACGGCCAATTATAAGGGTTTACGCGGAAGATGCTCCTTTTTGGCTACAAAATATTCCAAGTGCCTGAAATACACAAAGTTCAGCATTGAAGATGACTCTTCTTCTTGGGTCATTTGGAAGTTCATCCAAAGTCCAGTCAGAATACTTTACAAAAGTTCAAGTAGGGCTTGGTCGACAAAAATTCCTCGCCCTTTTTTAAGGGATTTTTTGGGAAAACCATTCGTGAAGATGATGATCTGAACAAGAATTCTTCGTATCAGAGAAGTGACAGTTCAAAATTCTACGCGACTCCTCTTCCAAAACAGCATGACAGTTTGGATCTTCAACTTAAATGTTAAGGAATTTTCTACGCGCCTTCTGCTACGCGTAAAAGATAGGACGAGATCAGATACTCTTTTATCAGAGTCGACGTAAAATTATTTAGACGTGCCGAAGCTGCACAAATTCAGACTTTCTCACAACAAATATGGCAAATCATCAGATACGTAAAAGAAGACAATTTTATTAATCATGATTACATATGATGGAAATTCAGTCTACAAAGGGTTTTTCATCTTCATGATTACATATGATGGAAATCCTTTTTCTACAAAGGGTTTCTCATTTTCATTTAAGATCACACCAAGAATCTGTTTTGCCAGGTTCTCATATTGGAGTAGATCTTTTTCGTCTTCTACAGTAGTTAATCGGCTTCCGCAGCTGATTAACAAAAAAATAATTAATGGCAGGAGGATACAGAATTGGGCATGTATCAATTTTGCAAGCCCACCCTCCATACGCCATGGCAGGCATGCCCTAGAAATTGTGTTGGGGGGTTCAGACCCAACTCAATACTGGAAGACATGGCCAAGCTGTCTTCCTTCGTCCAGTGCCATGATGGAAGAAAATACAGCTTGCAAGCTGTGTGGCCAAATGCGACCTTTCCTCTCTCCTGGACGAATCGCCATATGAAATTGCTGATTATCCCGAGCAAAGGAAGCTATGATATCCTTCCATGATCCATCGTTGTAGAGGATATTTGCTCGAAGATGCCTCTTTTTATGGCTCCTTACTTGCTAGAAGAACATGATCTTCTTCTTCCTCAAGTCAAACTGACGAAGCTCGGCAACCATCTCTTTGTGGTAAAGGAAGTATAGGAAAAAATAGGTTAACTCATTCGCCTTTATATAGGCAGAGGAGAACACACCAAATCCCAACAAACTCCTAAAAATTTGCCAAGAAATCAGCCTCGTGGAACGAGTCAAACTTGACTGTTTTCATGCTTCATTCAAAGTGTTTCAAATTACGAGGAATTTGAAAACTTTGAAGGGGTCTTGTAGAAGCATGAAAAATAAGCTGGGGAATCATACGCGTAAAACCCTCAACAGACAGGAAGCTCGCGTAAAATAGAGCTCCAGCGTTGGGTGGCATAAAACATGACTTCAGAGCCATTGGCATACAACAGAGCTTCAACGCTATTTTAGCGTAAAACATAGCTCCAGAACAACCCGCGTAATACATTATTTCCAGACTGCTTTGGCGTAAAAAGATTGCTACATTGCCACTACGGCGTAAAACTCGTCTGCTTTTAATGCAGCGGGAAGTTGTACGAGGAACCCTTCATATTCCTCGAATGAACCTGTCAGTGGAAGCAGTGAACCTGACTCCTGACAAAGAGTACTACACGGTGATCGAGAGGACGGCTGTAATGATGACTCTGCATAGAACTCCAGATTGTCGTCTAGTGACATAACCCTTGATATAAGACGTCGTTTACACATTCAAGGAATACGCTGCCTATTCTACACAGGCAGACATGAGCTTTACGCTCAGGATGAGACAAAATCAACCGCAACGTTAAAAGCTGTTCTTCGTACAGAACTCGAGGCACGTCTCTGCAATTAATGCGCGAGATGGGGGCAGATCTCTGCATTTAATGTATGAGATTTGGTTCTACTTTGAATGACTGGGTGAGCTATAATTAGGGCTAATACGTCCACATCACCATCCCCGCACATTATGCCAACCAGGCTATGTTTAGCTATAGGAGCACGCCGTACGCTATCTCCTTGAAATACGCCAACCTGGCTATTTTCAACTATAGGAGTACGCCGTATGCTATCTCCTCGAAATATGCCAACTCAGGCTATATTTGCAAAGCATCAAGCTTTACACAGAATTTGGCTTCTATGCCAACATGACAAATACTTGGCTTCTACGCCAACATGACAGCTACTTGGCTTCTACGCCAACTTGACAACTATTCGGCTTCTACACCTACTTGGCTTTTACGCCATCAGAATAGCTATTTGGCTTTTACGCCAACGAGACAGTTATTTGGCTTTTATGCCAACCATCTCTACGCGAGGGGCAGTTATCTACGTGGCTTGCATGCCGTGATCTTCGATGAGCGATTATACGCATTATCCCATAATGGGACATGCGTCACACGCCAATTCAAGAGATCATTCATACGTGGGTAGCAGTTATTATAACCGCCCCGTAAAAGGTGC
Organism: Iris macrosiphon; assembly: GCA_036927795.1. Taxonomy (NCBI): domain Eukaryota; kingdom Viridiplantae; phylum Streptophyta; class Magnoliopsida; order Asparagales; family Iridaceae; genus Iris; species Iris macrosiphon. The sequence continues at coordinate 71,727,805 of JAYESA010000003.1, forward strand.
AGCTCTCTCCGCTATTCGGTTTCTACGCCAACTGTAGCTGAACTCTATAAATAGAGACCTTCGGACACGGAGGTCCAGGGTCCAAGGTCGAAGGGTCGAAGGGTCAAATCCAAGGTAGAGAGAATTCAGGAGCCACAGATAGAGGTCAAGGTTAAGAAAGCACCTATAGAGAGCTTAGGCAACGAGAGTTCAACCCCTCTTGCAGTCTTTGAAGCTTCTTTTTCATCTTCTATAGCACTTCTTCGTCATCGTGTGGTCCAAGGGACAAAGTGATCGACCGCAGATCAGACTCCTATAACAATATTTCTCCAGAATCAAATTTTTGTACTTAATATCCTAGTATAGGATTAATTGTACTTCTTTTTCTTGTTTTTAAACCAAAGAAAGGGTTTCGTATAAACCTAGTTTCAATTTCTTTCGTTTATTATCAAACACAATACTATGCGGAGGTCGGACATGATGTGTTGTTGTCGAAGTGGCAGTAATATGCCGGTAGCCTCTTCCACCCAAATCAGTCTTGTATGCTGCACTGTTGAAGATGGTGAGAAATTAATTATTAAATGATAAAATTTTGATTTGTTTATTAAAGTTGCTAATTTTTTTGTGTGCTTCTTATACATGATAAGAAAGCCAAGAAGTTGGGGAGAAGTCACGTCAACTGCAAGGGCGAGAACTATGTTGAAGTTGGTGAGCAGTTGCAGAACATCGACAACGTTACTAATTTTTCGTTGCTCGAAGATAGGGAGTGGCATACAAAGAGTCGTCATGATAATTAGAAACTTTTAAATTTTTAATTAAACACTTTGGGTTCATGGCCATGGTTGTTGTCTACGTACAATCATTTTTTGGTACTTGAAACTCTGATGGTATATTTTGTGATACTTTGTTGGTATTCAAAATTTTGATTTAATTGTGTGATACTTTTTTGAAATATGATGTTGAATCTAATGCTACATTGCATATCTTTAGTATCCTACTACTAGGAAATATTTTGGCCATTTTTGGAACACCATTGAAATGTCAAATTTTGAGTATCCAATAGTATCCTAGGACTGTCAAAATATTTGACAGCCCTAAATAAAATCTACTGGATTCTTAGGACTGTCAAACAATGTTTGACAGTCCTAACAATAGTCAGGACTGTCAAAAATTTTGACAGTCTTAAATAAAACCTACTAGAATAATAGGATTGTCAAAATTTATACGAACTGTCAAAGATTTTGATGGTCATAACCTTGGCCAGGACTATCAATTTTTTTGACGGTCCTAAATAAAATCTACTGGATATTTAGGACTCTCAATTTTTTTAAAAGTCCTTACTTCATAAAGGACTGTCAAGAATTTGGATAGTCCTATGATACTTGAAGTTTTCAATATTTTTTTTTGCACTTTTCTCTGTATTGTAGGACTGTCAAAACTTTTGACAGTCTTGTATCATTAGGACTGTCAATTTTTTTGACATTCCTAACTATATACAGGACTGTCAAAAGTTTTAAGAATCCACTATCGTCACCGTGGCGACTGAGCACAAATTTTTGAAGGTCAAAACCCTAAATGAGTTTGAAACTTCAGAAACCACTCTCTAAATGATTGATAAACTATATTTTGTTTTCTAGAAGATAAAATCTATTCATGAAAATGGAACACTAACATATTTGAAATTTGGAAAAGAGAAGAAGCAAAATATGAAAAATAGAACAAAAATATAAAAAGTTGGCTTTTATACTAGGTAGTGGGCTATCTCAGAGTAAGTTTTTAGGTTGGTAAACTTGTAAATAAAAGCAACTATTTTGGGATAGTCTGAGTAAGAAATGATGTGTCCCATAAAAATGGTTATTTCTAAAGGCACATTAAAACTTGCCCAGGACAGCCCAAAATCTTTTATTTTTATTTACAAGTTTGCCATCAGAAAAAATTACTCGTGGTTGCCCAAGTTTTTTTAGGATTGTCCATTGACAGACCTCACCCCAAATAGGACAGTCAAAAAATTTGACAGTTCTTCATATTGGAAGAATTGTCAAAAAATTTGATCGTCCGAATTTCTTTAGGACTATAAAAAAATTTGACAGTCCTTCCTAATGGAAGGACTGTCAAAAATAATAACAATCCTCGACGACGATGAATTCCCGCTGACGGTGCCGTCCTTGACCTTCCGTGAGGTCGTGACCGCGTCCTCGCCACCGTCGCGCACGGACGGTCCCGCTGAAGCCGCGACCGCATCCTTCCTGCATCAGCCCTGCCCAGTCGACCCACTGTAAACCCCCTCGACCAATTTAGTGCTAATTGGAATTAAATCAAGAGACTAGGATTAGTTTGGAATTAAATTAGGATTAACGTACACCAATTATACGTCGTAATACACTTTACCGTTACTTCGATGTTGGAGTGCTACACTAGTAGGTACCCCCCAAATTAATTAAGTACTCATCTCCTAGACACGCCAGGCTACCCACCTTCACCTTGTGTAACTTTCAGATTCCTAATTTTGTACTTCAATTTAGCTGCACAGCAGTCGTTACAAATGCCTAAGTATTATTTCAGTAAACCAAACTTTCTCCTAATGCCTGATGCATTTGGTTGTGACCTAAATTAATTGAGGCCAAGATTACCCCAAAACAAGACATAACCAAGCCATGTATACCTATCATGGAGACCAACCCCACCCCAAGGAGTCCAGACAAGCCCAAGGCCCGAGGTCAGGCCATAGACCCCTCCTATATAAATACCTCTCCCTACTACTATTGAAACCCTAGCATCATCACCCTCTTTTTTCAACCCTAGCCGAATCCCCCCTTGTCGAGACTCATCCCTGCCGGACTGAACCACGCCTAACTCGTCGGACCACCCTTCAGGCCGCCGCATCTCCGCCAGACCACCACACCCCTCCAACCATCAACACCATCCTTTCATCCGACAAAACCCGAGCGCCTGTCCCCTCCCCCGACTTCCAAAACCACCGCCCTCAACACCGCCTGACGCTGCCAGACACCGCCACCCGACTTGCCGGACCCCCACTTCACCACCACCTGCGGCCAACCACCTACACCGACCGCCTCCACCCGTACCATCACCATCCCCGTCCATCATAACCCCCATTGAACCCAACGGCCAATCCCGGCCGCTCCCAACCACCGCCAGACACCGTTAACCACCCCGAGAGGTCGACCCCGACCACACACGACCTGACTGTCGCGCCCGACGCTGTCTCAGCCCGCTGCCGCCGAGACAGGCTGCTGCATCCGCGGCTGCAGCCATCGCAAACACTGTACACCAGCAGGCCAGTTTCGTCCACACGTCGACCAGAGCTCACCCCACGCCGGAGAAGACGGTCGACCAGCAAGCGGACCCCCTCGCTCGGTCGATCAGGTACTCGTTCGCTGAACCTTTCTCCCGTGTGTTCTATTACTTCTCCTTCGTGTCGTCGTGTCGCATATGAAAGCATATTAATAGCATTTAACCTAGTTAGTATTGTATGCAGGGAAGTTGATTTAATTAGATATTACAAAATAATTATTTATTCTAAATTAATGACCAGTTATCAGGGACAAGTAATTCACTTAAAATACCTGGATATAAACCTAGTATGTTTGAACATGGAAAATAGAGACATGTGTCCGCACGGAACAGAAATCGTGGTCAACTCGTAACTAGATAAATTATTGCCTCGAGACACATGTTAACCGAAGACAGAACACGTGTACACCCTAGCTACGTGCACACGTGACGCTGTATTCAAGCAACAGTGAACTCACGACAGTATTCAAGTATAGCATCTTAGTCGTAGGTATTTAATGCGTAGGGTCTGATGTCTGTATTGTTGTATTATATTGTATGTCTAGGGTCTTTGGATCAGCCAGGAGATACTACGGGAGCAGGCTTTTGGCATTCACATCTTGAAGACTCAGGCAAGATACCTTGCCATATTTACTGTCTAATTTAAATTATGCATAAGTTGTATTATTCTTGTTGCTTCTTTTTGTACAACTGTGCGCGTCCGAGGTTGACTCGGGCACAGTCGACGGGTACGTCGATGATTTAGTATCCTTGACCTAGTCACTAGTAGACTCACCCCAGTAAGGAAGCTGCTAATATCTTCCAAGATCTGACACTTTTACACGTATTCATAGTGACAAATCTCATATTGGGGCGGGTTCGCGTGTTCGACTAGCTATCGCCGCATGTGACATGCATCACAGTTAACAAGTAATTCAGGACTATTTCAGTGTAGAGACTTGGCATTTAGATAAGGGGGTATGCGCGTCGATTATTTGACTTGTATATCTACATTGGGCGGGGAGAACGACTAGTAGGCATATGGGATACCCCACTCCTTTACACTGACACCGCACTCGACGGAGTGATACAGATGTATATATATATTATTGATACCACGTTCTGTAGAGTGATGGACGTTACTTGGTGATATTATAGATACCACACTCTATAGAATATTGGACGTTACTGTATTCTTGCGCCCGTGTTATAGGGGGCATGTGTGGCATATACTAGCCGGTTGCCACGACTGGTGAATTACGTCAGCACATGTCTAGCTTACACCTTCCCATATACTCACAGTTATCCTCATATTGCATTCACTTAGATGGTTAGCACACCCTTTATTGTATTTATTTTATTCAGTATTTATATATGGCATATTTCTATGTATCTTGTTACGTCCCTCTGAGGACCTGGTACCTTTCCAGATTTGGACGAGGCTTACTACCCCACAGTATACGGCCCAGGACAGGAGACAAGATTCGCTACCGCAGAAGAGCTAGAGGTGTTACCGTCAGAGTTTCCGTGATCACCTGGTAGGCCTTCTGCCTAGGATTGGGAGCATCGTTATCTAGTCAGCCGATGCCCTAGTCATTACTCTTTTACCTATCATTTCAGTACTTTTATTCTGTCATAGTAGTGGGTTTGTTTCCACCAGACATTATTGGTTGTACTATGATATCTTGAGACTGGTGTTTATCTTCCAGCAGTTTATTTAGTACTTCTTTCTATTTTATATTGTGGATGAGATTAGATTACCTGTTATTGACTGATATTAGACATGTTAGTATTGTAGGACAGAGTAGCACTCTTCGTGGATCCATTAAATTGGGATATCCTCGGAGACGTGTCAGCTGGCTATTGCCACGTGGCCTGGTCCCGTATATTTTGGGACTGGGACGTGACATAGTTTTAGTGGTGGCCCATGTAGGTCAACTTTTTGCTTGTTGTATGGTAACATGCCCAGCGAGCCTGCAATAGGATAGAAATTACTTGGTCTCGTCCACTTTTGATTCGTCTTTGAACTTCCTTCATACTGCTTCTAAATATCTGTATCCTGTTTGTTTATTTTCGTACTCTTTTAATGAAGTCATATCCCTTGCAGCAAGATGAATTTGCTCAGTGGACGAGGAGCACCCAGTGCCGCGATGCCAGATAACACCACCCAAAGGGAGGTGATACCCCAAGGGCAACCATCGCTACAGACCCCGCTGATACATTTGCACGAGACATCGCAGGGCGATCCTACACCGCAGCCCGAGGGACAGAATTCCCAGACAATCCCTACACAACATTGTGAGGGCCAGACTTCAGGAGCTACATCAATGCCGCAGACTGAGAGGCCGACTTCTGAGGAGACGCCTACTGCACAGCCAGAGATTCCACTACCACCACCTCCACCTTATCCACCCCAGATACCACAGCTAGATGGCCAGCCACAGATGCTTCAGTTCTTTCAGGCAATAATGCAAGCACAATGGCAGCAGACAGAGACATTGAGACAGAGTCTGATGGCAGTACTAGAGAGGACACCTGCCATAACACCAGTACCAGCACCTCCACCAGCCCAGACAGGTGGCACTGTTAGATGGTTCCGACAGATAGGACCAGATACTTTCTCGGGCAATAAAACCGCCGAGCAGATCTCCGATTGGGTTGCCAACACGGAGATGTTACTAGAGGCTTCACAACTGCACCCCGACCTTTGGATGACCGCAGTGAGGGCCCAACTAAAAGGCAATGCCCATCGCTGGTGGGATTCCATTGAGCGCAGTGCAGGCAAGAACCAGACTTGGGAACAGTTCCTAGAATAATTCAATGCAAAGTATTTTCCAGCTACAGTCAGAAATATCCTGTACTCCCAGTTCCTACATCTAGAATAAGGGAATATGACTGTTGACGCATATGACGCGGAGTTCAGCCGCCTTAGCAGATTTGGTGCCGTCCTGATACCCAATGATCTCGAGAAAGCTCAGAGATTTCATCACGGCCTCAATTTCGAGCTACAGAGGTATACCACTTGTCACTACCATATTCCAAAAATAGGGGTATTTCGACTTTTTATATATTATTAATATTATGGTATTTATATTAAATAATTATGTGAGACTTATAATTAAATATATTATTATATGTAGTATTCATTAATGTTGAGCTGGTAGACTTGACCTAGAAGTCCACCAGACGAACACCTGACCGAATTATGGAATTAGGTATTTAATTGTTGAAGATAGTAATTAATTACCGTAATTTATTTAATTATTGCGCATTGTCGTTGCTTCAATATTTGGAGCGATACCCTAGCTTTTGCCTTCCAACAGATTTCACAACCTTGCCCTAGACGTGCCCGCCTTCCATTCGGACCTTTTTGTAACTCATAATTATCTCTCTTGTGCTTCATTTTAGCCGCATAAAATTCGTCGCAGACGTTATTTAAATTCTAAATAAATTCTAACTTTGTATCGTTGTGCGTTCCAATCGAAATTGGGGACAACCTCGACCCATTTTTCGTGCAACCCAAATTAGGGTAATATTCTGTTCTGAGTCTTCTTCACTAATGATATTGATGACCCGACCTAATTTTGGCCCCATGTACTCCTAATTAATTTTAGAACGCCAATCGTATCTAATTTTAATTAATTAAATTTAGAAACCCACTTCTGTGCAATTCTCCAATTGTTGGGGACTTAATTGCAAAATTATAATGATGTGTCACCATCCTATTGGTTTAACCCAAATGAAGGAAACCAACCCCCTATCTTGACTAGTCAACCCAAAACCACTCTCTCTCCCCTCTTTTTTTGTTTGCATTTTTCCCATGTTGAATCTAAGCCTTCCATTTTAAATGGAGCCATCCCCACCACACAACCCCCTTATATGTTCCCTCAACCCTTTCCCAAAGCAACCCCATCCCTAGGTTGGCCGGCCCTAATTCCTAGGGGGTCACATCACCTCTCTCCTCTTTTTAGTATATCCATGCTCGTCAATATTCCTTCTTGCTAGTTTTTACATCTGTCTGTATTTCTTTACACTGTATTATAGATTTATCAATATATGTGGAACTGTTGTTAGAGTGTATTTTGTTCCAATCCTGACTGGATATATTTTTCCAGACCGTGACATAGTAGACTTGTTTCCGACACACATGGGGATTGGATGTTATTGATTGCAGGTATGGTTATTTTGTCGTTAGACTTGCCTTGTATTTCATTGCTTGCTTCAATATCTCATCGTGCTTTAGCTTATGTGATTGAGTATTTTCAGCATTATATTGTGATATCCATGTCTTCTTATGGAGTTGGATATTCATGTGAGATTGATTAGATAGTTACATGACCTAGACAACGTTCTATCACCGATGCTGCGGCGTAGGCTGGACGTACCCACGCCCTCGTACCCCTATACCGGGTGCGGGTCGTGACACATTTTTAGTGGTGGTCCACGCAGGTCAGACTTCGCAAGTTGTGTGATGTCGTGGTAGTGCGACGTATTAGTTGTACTACCGCGTGCCTGCGATAAGATATAGGATATAGGATACTAGGCTGAGAGAGAATACTCAATCATAAATTCTTGAGAGATTCCTGGGACGACCCCTTGAGAATCTTATTACAATTTCCAATTTAAATCTTTTTCCTTGTTTTCGTCCGCTCTCGCTTGTTGTTATTGAACTTGATTCTTGTTGAGCAGTTATTAAATTAAAATCTTGGTATCATTATTGAGTTTGATTCTTATTGACCAGTTGTTAAATTTAAACTCTTGGTGTCGTTGTTGAGTTTGATTTTTATCGAGATGAATTTTACGGACTAGAATTTACGGTATCATCTGATGACATATGTGATAAGAACAGTGAGAAAGGTAAAAATGTCTACTTGGTTATGGAGCTTAGAGTTTATCGCAGCCATATTAGTCGTGACGAGAACGTAGGAACCTGACTTGGATGTACACACTTCAGTTATAAAATTTAGAGTCTCTCGCAGCCATACCGGTTGGCGTGGCAAAGATTCTAGATGACATAATTATAGAGTTGCATACCTTAGTTACGGAACCTGTCGTTTATCGCATCTATTCTTATTGGCGTGGCGAGGATTCTGAGTGTCATGATTTCGGACAGACATGTATGATTATCATATTGTATCTTAAAATGGTTCTTAAAGTATCATCTCGAGGCTTACCTATTTCCGTTATCACATGACTTTGTTCCATCGTTTCATTTCTTTACTAGCAGTAAAGATATCTTCAGCCCTTGATCCGGTTCCTTTTGATGCTTATTTTCCTTGAGGATTCCTTGTTAGTATGATAGTTAGTGACTTGCAATTATGTTTGTGTCTTGTACTAGTATTGACTGAGTGTTGCTTGTGAGTTTGTAAGTGTTTCCTAGTTGGACATGTGAGCAGTAGGCCTTAATCTAGAGTTAATCTATAGCATAGTACCTCATAGCAATAGTTCTATAATATGTGTTATGGTTCGTGTTGGTACTATAAGTAGAAGGAGAGCATAGAGTGTCAGTGATGGTTCCAAGAGTTAGTATCAGAGTCAGCATGCCAGTCCCGGATAGTCATGAATTCATGTAGTTGGTGGTTATATGTAAACAATTAAGTATCAAAGAATTGTGTTGAAGATTAATGGAGCATGATATTCAATTTAATGGGTGATACTTGGGTGTGTCAAGAGTAAAGAAGTGCATATGCATAAAGGAAATTAATAAGTGTGCCATAGTAGGAGGATACCCATAAGTGTATAGGAAAGTGTGAGTGAATAAGAATACATATTGTACTAAGTAGTGAGACTTGTGTTACAGATAAAAGAAGGACCTTGACAAGTAATTTGATCTGAGTGTACCGATATATGAATGTACCACCTGATATTGAGGCAAGTGATGTATTGGAAGCAATAGGTGAAAGAGTGCCTAGAAGGTATGTGCAGGATACACAGTGGGTGATAAGTATCGAAAAACAAAAGTTCATGAAAGTGGAAGCATGAGTATTAGAAAATTCCAATGGTGTGTCATGGGTTGAGAAGCATCAAGATGGATTATGTAAGATATAAAGTGTATCACAAACTAGTGTAACAGTCTGTAAAGGATTTAAGAGAAGATACATATGCATAAATCGAAATATGAAATTATATGCCTTTGAGAGTGAAGTGGAACATGGGTGTTATAACTAGTGCAAGTAATCGTGAGTTCTAATAAGTTGAGAAGATGATCCAATAATGAAGCTAGTGTTATCATACCAAGGGTACTAATGATTCTATATCGAGGATTAGTTGAGCAAGGTGCTAATAGTAAGTGCCTTGTATGATAATGTTAATTTAGTATATCAGTTAATATAGATAGAAACTCGTTGGAGAAAATACGTGTGATGATAACTTTGACCATCTGGAAGTAATAGTGCAAGTGATTCGGACGGTACAATTTTAGTACACAGTTGAGAGTTGGAGAAATTGGGGTATTAGTGTGCACCTTGAGTATTAGAGACCGTGAGCATTTATAAGTATACTCGTGAATTTAATTTTATCGTTTGAAGAGTGGAAATGAATTTGCAATTTTAAGGATTTTGAGGAGTTGAGATTCTATGTTATTTAATGTTTGAGGATTCAAAAAAGAAAAAAAATTGATTCAATAAATACAGTCAAAACTATAGAGATTTTAGAAGTGATTAAAATTTTATTTCGATATTAGGTATTTGACTTTGAGGAAGTATATGCATTTTACTTTGAATTGTTCGAGGAATTGATTTTGAGGATTTTATTTTGAGGAAAAAAAATTTTACGGTGGGTAAGAAATATATATTAGTATATGAGTGGATGAAGTGCATACGTAAGGATCTGTTGACTTAGACAAGATTGAGATGGCACCGCAAACAGACTTTGGATGTCCATCTAGAGTCGTATTAGGGAGAACAGTACTTAGTATGGTGTGTTGCCCTTGGTCTGCATTTGAGTGATAAGAACAACTAGTATGAACAATTGTAGTAGGAAAGAGAATTAGCAGTGGGTGTACTTGTAGTAGAAACTATGGTACTAAAGGGATACAGGTATCAAACCTTGGATGCATTATTAAACCATGGGTATATTAAAGATTCTTGGTATCAGATTTAGGTATCAATAGACATGTATATGCAATGAGTATGTATTCATAGATGTCTTATGGACTAATGATTAGCTGATATGGGTACCAGTGTACAAGGATAGGAATTAGTTAATGAATGTGCTAGAGTTAAGTAGATATCAGAGGATGAAGATATCCAAGTAATGGATTAGAAGACTATGTTTTGTTTTTCCTTCTGTTCCTCTCTATTTGATTGATTGATTGATTCTCTAGTACCGTAGCTGGTATTCATGATTTTATTGTTAGAATGTAGCTAGTAGTACACCCCGACAGAGACCATAATGCCATGACAAAGGAGACTATGACCATGCATGTTTCTATATTGCGTGGTGTATGACTATAGGTAGGATTCTCTTAGACATTGAGTGTTGAGAGTTGACCTTAGTGAAGGAATTAATGAAAGGAGTATGATTCGACAAAGAGAGACAATACGCTTAAAATTCAAGGATAAACATTGATTTAAATAAAGAGTTGAGGATTTAATATGGCAGAATTGATGAATCATTGATTTTATCAAATTGAGGTATGATTAAATTATCATTAAAATTTGAGGATAAACAATAATTTAAACAAAGAGTTGAGAACTTGATACGACAGGATTGGCGATCTTGTTAAAACATTGATTTTATGAAGATTATGAAATGACTAAAATTATCATTAAATTTTGAGGAAATCTAGAAAATTACTATCGTAATTATTTGACTGTAAGATATAGATTTACTTGAAAATTTCAATTGAGGATTTTGCGAGTATTATATTTGAGTATTGTGTGGAAAAAGAAATCGAGGATTTAGATCACTAATGGATTAGTGTTGGATTCGAATTTTGGGATAAGTTTTTAAAAAAAAATTATAAACGTGCAAGGACTGGATTTTCGATCAAAGGATCGGATAGTAAAATTTGTATATAGTGATTTGCTCAAAATTAAGGAGTAAGATGATAAATGGGTTAGTGTTTAAACACAAACTTTTTGGACGAGATTTTAAAATTTTATTGGATTCATGGATTAGTGTTTTTAGATGGAAATTTCTTGATTTATAAAAATATGCATTGTTTGGATTAAATTAGAGGATTAGATAACAATTTCGAGTTTTTAATTACTAACATCAGATTCTGAGGAGATTATGATACGAATGGAATTCAATGATTAAATTTGAGGATTTTCAGAAATCCAATAATTTCAGAACTTTGAAAAATTATGAAATGACGATGTGGATTACTTCCCGATTTTTTGTGGATTGATGAATTTAATTTTGATGGAAAATAATAATGTGTATGAGTAAATACTACTATTGAGGATTTTAAATTTTGAGGACAAAATTCTTTTAAGGAGGGTAGACTTGTCACTACCACATTCCAAAAACAGGAGTATTTTTGACTTTTTATATATTATTAATATTATGGTATTTATATTAAATAATTATGTGAGACGTGTAATTAAATATATTATTATATACAGTGTTCATTAATGTTGAGCTAGTAGATTTGACCTAGAAGCCCACCAGACGAACACCTGACCGAATTATGGAATTAGGTATTTAATTGTTGAAGATAGTAATTAATTACCGTAATTTATTTAATTATTGCGCATTGCCGTTGCTTCAATAATTGGAGCGATACCCTAGCTTTTGCCTTCCAACAGATTTCATAACCTTGCCCTAGACGTGCCCGCCTTCCATTCGGACCTTTTTGTAACTCATAATTATGCTCTCTGTGCTTCATTTTAGCCGCACAAAATTCGTCGCGGACGTTATTTAAATTCTGAATAAATTCTAACTTTGTATCGTTGTGCGTTCCAATCGAAATTGGGGACAACCTCGATCCATTTTTCGTGCAACCCAAATTAGGGTAATATTCTGTTCTGAGTCTTCTTCACTAATGATATTGATGACCCGACCTAATTTTGGCCCCATGTACTCCTAATTAATTTTAGAACGCAATCGTATCTAATTTTAATTAATTAAATCCAGAAACCCACTTCTGTGCAATTCTCCAATCGTTGGGGACTTAATTGCAAAATTGTAATGATGTGTCACCATCCTATTGGTTTAACCCAAATGAAGGAAACCAACCCCCTATCTTGACTAGTCAACCCAAAACCACCCTCTCTCCTCTTTTCTTTTGTTTGCATTTTTCCCATGTTAAATCTAAGCCTTCCATTTTAAATGGAGCCATCCCCACCACACAACCCTCTTATATGTTCTCTCAACCCTTTCCCAAAGCAACCCCATCCCTAGGTTGGCCGACCCTAATTCCTAGGGGGTTACATCACCTCCTCCTACATACAAAAACTACCATCCCCATTTAAATTCTTCATCACCACCAACAACAAAACTCCATTCAACCCTAAACTGACCCGGCCATCTCCCCGGCCCAACTCCGGTAGCCCTCCTCCGCCTTCTCCCTCGACCAGCGGCCGAGCACCGACGAACCCGATGCCTCCATAACCCATCCCGCCGAGTCCTCACGACCAGCAGCGCCACCGGACTGCTCGCCTGAATCACCAGGCCGTAGCCTCGCCCAACCGACCATGTATTCCGCCTGCCCCGTAGCACGACTGAACTCGCCGGAAGCCTGCAGTGAGCAGCCTCGAGCCTGAAGCCCGACCACCACCTCTTCCGATTCTGACCTTCGTCTCCCCAGCAGCCTCGTCGGACTCCAACAACCGTCGAGTAGCTCCACTGCTGCACTGCAGCTACGACTCCCCCACAGTGGCGGATCCTCCGCGTGGTCGATGAGCTCGACCACGGCAAATCCTGGCCGGAGCTCCTTCTGAACTGCACTCGGCTCTCCTCTCCGGCCACGGCGAACATCGCCACTGGCATCTCCCTTCAGTTTCTCCCCGGCGAGCTTCATCAGCTGTCTCCGGCCATCCTCCCCCGGCCACTTCGCAGCGCCGCCGTGAGCTCCTCCCATCTTCCCTCCTAGTATAATGTATATATTAATTGGTATATATGTAAAGTATGTATGTATTCCTACATATTAGTATATATATGTATTCATATACATACATATGTATATGTATGTATATTGTTTTATTTTTATATGGTATACATGCATTCATACGTAATAATATATATATATTCATATATATATATATATATATATATATATATATATATATATATATATATATATATATATATATATATATATATATATATATATTTATGTATGTAATTAGTATTTTCATATAATAAAATGTATAGTAGTATAATTAAATTAATGTATATATTATAGTGTATGTTTAATATATAATGTATGTATTTAATTAATTAATGTATATACTTGTATTTATTATTTATGTAATAATTGAGTTACGTATATATATACCAATGAATATTAATGTATATGCTACGATTAATAAGAATGAATGTATATGTATACGTACATAAATATATATATAGTATAAGCTCTATTAAGTGTATTAAATACATATATCTATTATAATTATAATTAATTGGATTTAATGTTTATAATAAATAATAATAGATATTATATGCCCACATACTAGATGACCCTAATGTGATTATGAATACCCCGTAGCCACCCTAACCTGTGCCCATGTAGTAGGACAGCAGAATGCCATATGTACACTGACATACTGGCAAGGACCTATCATCGACTGTCTGAATTCACAGAATTACAGACGCGACGCCCGTGCAACTTGACGCACTTGACCCTAGTTGACTAGTGCCATACCTGGCACAGCCCTGAGTTCGATGTATATGATTGTGTTAGTGTAGCATCTGATATAAATATTATATTTATCATATGTCTATAGGACTGTTGGATCATCCAGACGGTATTCTGGAACAGGATATTGGTGTTACCAGCTAAGGACCCGAGGCGAGTACATTCTCTGACAGTTTTTCTTATGTTGATTATTTTTATAACTCTTGTTGTATAGCATACATGACTCTGACACTGTTCTTTACACGAGTTGGTATCATTGAGACCTGTCACGAGGAGTCGTGATCGGGAATCCATCGTGCTAGCTGGGGGGAAAATAGGAAAATCTTAGATTATGTGATCATACCCAAACTCTACATGCATCATAGCTCACCCCACATCTCACGTCGGGTGCGGCCTGACCATTACATGCTTTATCACTGTTACATATGGTTATTCTGACTATTACTCGCATCATAGCTATCCGGATGGATTAGCCAGACCTCAGGGATGATCGCTAACCAATGTAATAAGTTTCGTCAGTCCCAAGCCGATCACATGATATGCTGATATTTCACACACTTAGTTAGATGATTCTTGACATGTATCTCTAGTGTATTGATCTAGTATCCCCACATATTTTAGTTATTGTTCTTGTATACCTTTACATACCAGTTCATTATTCTAGCGTGTACTTGAATTTCTATTTCATTTCTAGATGTACATTATATGCTCTAGTATTCCTTATTCCAGTATTTCTATTTTCAGTATATCCATGCTCGTCAGTATTTCTTCTTGCCAGTTTTTACATCTGTCTGTATTTCTTTACACTGTATTATAGATTTATCAATATATGTGGAACTGTTGTTAGAGGTGTATTTTATTCCAATCCTGACTGGATATATTTTTCCAGACCGTGACATAGTGGACTTGTTTCCGACACACATGGGGATTGGATGTTATTAATTGCAGGTACGGTTATTTTGTCGTTAGACTTGCCTTGTATTTTATTGCTTTCTTCGATATCTCATCGTGCTTTAGCTTATGTGATTGAGTATTTTCAGCATTATATTGTGATATCCATGTCTTCTTATGGAGTTGGATATTCATGTGAGATTGATTAGATAGTTACATGACCTAGACAGCGTTCTACCGCCGATGCTGCGGCGTAGGCTGGACGTACCCACGCCCCCGTACCCCTATACCGGGTGCGGGTCGTGACACTACTACATAGGCGAGGATTTCTTATGAAGAGGTTCTTGCAGAGGCGAGAATCCAGGAGGCCATCGTCAGAGGAGCTAGACGTTCCAGCACGACTACACCAGCCAGAGCCTAGCCCAGAGCAGGAGGACTGATCCGTCGTCCAGGAGCACAGACACAGCAGAGGGCAGTGCCATACCCACAGCAGGAGCTTCCGACTTGTCACCATTGTGGCAAGAAGGGACACATCATTAAAGATTGTCGGAAGAAGTTGGGATTGTGCATCATATGTGGATCTAGTCAGCACATTGTCAGGGATTGCCCGCAGCGCAGAGAGGCAGCACTGCAGATAGGACAGAGGCCAGCAGTACTAGTCCCGAGGATACTACCCCCACCAGGAGGCCAGCGCCCACTAGCACCCGAAGGATTTCAGAGGGGACCACCCTTGGCCCCACAGGAAGTACAGTTCAACCAGAACCGACAACAGACAGGAGGACAGAGGCAGGGACAAGCCTTTGCATTAGCAGCTACTGAGGAGAAAACAGAAGGGAAGCTATCACAGGTACCATCTTAGTTGCATCATTACCTGCAACTATATTATTTGATTCTGAAGCTACATTATCATTTATATCTAGTAGATTTGTAGCAATGCATAGAGTAGAGACTTCCCCCTTACCTAAGATTTGGAAGATTCTTACCGGAGGAGGTATCGTGCCGGTTACCAGCACTATCAGAACGTGCTCGGTAGTCGTATATAGTAGAGAGATGAGAGCATAATTTTTGGTATTGTCTATGTCGTACCTTGATGTTGTGTTAGGCATGGACTGGTTAAGCCAGTATAATGCCGTACTTAATTGTCGGAAGGGTAGCGTCACTTTTAGACCACCAGATCAACCAGAGTTCGAGTACATGCGAGGGACCGTCGAACAAGGAGTATGACAGATAACCGGAACTTGCATGGCTATGGAGATTGCACCCCGCCAATAGTTGCAGAATTTGAGGATGTATTCTCCGAAGAACTGCCAGGCTTACCGCCAGATAGAGACGTAGAGTTCACCATCGAGCTAGTACCCCGGAGCAGTACCGGTATCTTCTAATGTATACCGATTGGCGAAGAAGGAGTTAGATGAGCTGAAGCTACAATTAGAGGAGTTGCAGAGCAAAAGATTTATCCATCCTAGTGCATCACCATGGGGAGCACCAGTGTTGTTCGTACCCAAGAAGGATAGAACAGTACGTATGTGCATTGATTACAGAGCCCTTAATGCTCTGACTATCAAGAACAAGTACCCCCTACTGCGGATTGATGATTTATTCGACCAGCTGACAGGAGAAGTGGTGTTCACAAAGATTGACTTGAGATCGGGTTATCATCAAGTGAAGATGCGAAGAGAGGACATTCAGAAGACAGCATTCAGGACTCGTTATGGTCACTACGAGTTCCTAGTAATGCCATTTGGGCTGACGAATGTGCCAGCTGTATTTATGAACTTGATGAACAGAGTATTCCACCAATACCTAGACCAGTTCGTGGTAGTCTTCATCGATGACATTTTGGTGTATTCGAAGAGCCACGAGGAGCACGAAGAGCATCTGAGACTAGTATTAGAGACACTAAGGAGAGAGAGGCTTTATGCCAAACTGAGCAAATGTGAGTTTATTCTGGATCGTGTCACTTTCCTTGGACACGTTATCTCAGGAGAGGGCATTTCAGTGGATCCGGTGAAGATTTTATCAGTAGAGACATGACCAACCCCAACCAATGTCTCAGAAGTGAGAAGTTTCCTAGGACTTGCCGGATATTACCGGAGGTTCGTAGAAAACTTCGCGAAGATTGCAGAGTCAATAACCCGCTTGACCCGTAAGGAGCAAGAGTTCACCTGGACATAGGAGTGTCAGAAGGCATTCGACGAACTGAAGAAGCGTTTGACTACTGCACCTATCTTGACCATACCTTCTGGACCCGGAGGATTCATGATCTATAGCGATGCATCCGGGAAAGGATTAGGATGTGTCTTGATGCAGCATGAAAATGTCTTAGCTTATGCTTCTAGACAGTTGAGGACACATGAGAAGAACTATCCCACCCACGACTTGGAACTTGCAGCAGTGATCTTTGCTTTAAAGATTTGGAGGCACTATCTATATGGAGAAAGGGTGGAGATATTCACCGATCATAAGAGCTTGAAGTACGTCTACATCCAGAAGGACCTTAATCAGAGGCAGAGACGTTGGCTCAAGGTGATGACAGACTTCGAGATTGAGCTATAGTACCACCCAGGAAAGGCCAACATAATAGCCGACGCGTTGAGCAGAAGACCCATGGTATTCTTTTTGACTACCCAACAACATCTGTTGAGAAAGCTAGAGCAGATGGGTATAGAGGTCGTTATGCCCGGAGTAGATAGACAGTTGTCGAGTTTCCAGTTACAATCGACATTAGTGGAGAGAATCAAGGCTGCTTTGCCAACATATGCCAGATTTTAGAGGCTTAGACAGAGGACAGAGGCTGGAATGCAGACAGGACTGCGTATACATGAAGACAGAACTTTGAGATGTGGAGATCGCCTCTATGTTCTAAATGGAGAACTTCGTCAGGAGTTGATGGCAGAGGCACATAGTTCAACCTATTCTATTCATCCAGGAGGCACAAAGATGTACAGGGAGTTGAGATAGTACTACTGGTGGCACAGAATAAAGAGGAAGATAGCACGCTTTGTGGCCAAGTGCCTAGTGTGTCAGCAAGTCAAGGCTGAGCATTAGAGATCTACAGGATTGCTTCAACCGCTCCCTATACCGGAGTGGAAATGTGAGCATATCACTAAGGACTTCGTTACGAGCTTTCCGAGGAGTCCTAGTGGGCGCAATGCAGTATGGGTAATCGTGGATAGACTCACCAAGTCCGCACACTTTTTACCCTTCAGAGTTGGGCAGTCGACGGAGGCCTTAGCAGATATATACATGAGAGAGATTGTGCGCCTACATGGTGTAACGCCCCGCTCCAAACTGTTACTTATGGAACACTAAAGCTGCTTCGACTCGGTTGAGAATCGAGTCTCGGGGAAACCTTACCGCTAGATCAACACGGACGAAGTGCAATGAACCGTTCGAATTGATCGAACGACTTCTACTGAAATAAGTCCAAGAGTTTTCGTTGGTTGCTTTGCTTCTTGGTTTTGTGTTGCTTTGGATTTTGAGTTGCTTTCGATGACTTGGTTTTCATGATTTCGCTTTCTCGCTTGCGCTTTCTTTTCGAATCATAAGGAAAAGAGATTGAAGTATGCTAACCAGGTATTGTTGCATTTTCAGGACGCATAACCAAAGAGTGAACGTCGCTTAAGGCTTCCCCATCCTCTCGTTCGATTCATTCGGTGAGTGGCTTAGGCCCTTCGATGAATACTTTAGTCTGCATGCCTAATAAAGAATCTCTAGTTCACTTGAAATATGTTGTCTCACTAAAAAGATAAGCTAAAGAGAAAGAAAAGTATTGCATGCTTCGAGTATTGAACTGCTACCTTACTAGTTGCTTATGGAATGCTTATTGTCCCTTGTATGATGTGCATTGAGTATTGTGGCTGGAAACTCTGGACTTAATCTAGAAATGAGAAGAAGAGATAGACTTGTGTGTGCATTGTTCATCAGTTGCATGATAGCATATTTTTCTGATAGGGCTTGCATTCATGCATTTGGTCAGGACAACTTGTGCACAAAGATTATCTCTCGAGCGGTCCCTGGGGCACTGGGGATCGTTCGGCCGAAAAGAGATCTAGATACCCTGAGACTTGAACGTCCTTACTTACGGGAGGGTAGACTCGTCCATTAGTGAGATGGGCTTGTATGTCCCAACTGCTAATCCCGTGGAGGGGACCATCATATAGTTAGGACGAATGCTAGGTTTACCTTCTTGCATACCTAACAAATTGATGCCTATTTTCGATTCATAAGTTATTCATATGCAAATTGTGGCTAACTTGTGTGTCTGCTGCAGGTATAACCGCTCAGCTGTGGGTAAGAATTATCATATGCATATGCTATAAATTGTCTATGTTTCCTTGCATGAACTGTTAAAAAGAAACTAGACAACCAGAAAGATCACCTAATAATGCTAGCTTCATATGCTTACTTAGTGTGGATTTCTTAGGTAAGTTTGGCCTCGGTCGCTCACCAGTACATGTGGTAGTACTGACCCACGTTTGTGGGCAATTATTCAGGTGCTGGAAGCGAGAGTTTGGCAAGCTTCTTGAATCTGAATCAGTGTGTGCGTGCCCTTCCTTAGGACTGTGTTCGTGCTGCTTCCTCCGCTGCTTACCTCTCCAGTGGGCTACTTTTTCTTCTGCTAGATGTTTTGCTATTTTGGTCCTACTACAAGGACATAATGTAATGGGCGTTGTGGCTAGATTTTGGGAAATGTGAAAAGAGTTGTAAGCCTTCTAAGGCATATTTTGTAACTCAGCCAAGCAAGTACTTGTAATCCTTATCTTCAAGTATTCAATAAAAGAAAGTATTTTGTGTGCTATCAAATGTGTTCAACTTTGGTTCTCTGCATTTATTATTTGCCTATATATGTATATTTTTGTCTCTCTTGTGTCTTGTGCAGGTACGTTTTCTGGTGCAAGCGCAACTTAGGCTTGCACGGCATCGCGCCCAAGCGAGGACGAGCGGTTCCGTAGGGACCAAGCGAGGACGATCGGCCCTACGGGATCGGGGTGCGACAGGTGGTATCAGAGCCAGGTTTTACGTCCTTGGCCTCTTCAAACATCGTTTTCAAAAATAATATGAGTTTTCAAGCGATTTCAAAAGTCCCGAATTTCAAAAATAGATTTCAAATCTATAAGAAGTAAATCGAGTGTATGAAAGGTCCCTAAGAGTGTGAAAACCCAACGCCCCATACAATAAGTCCATAATACGTTATGAGACTAATGCAAGCTACTCTCTTTTGCAGCAAAGATGACAAAAACAGGTGCTAGTAACCCTGAGACATCGCGCGCAGCAAGCGTGAGCGATGATCAAATGGATAGACTGATTATAATGCTTCAAAATCAGAATGATCGCCATGCTGCACAACAGGAACGATTTGAGACGCAGCAGCAACGATCTGATGCTAGAGCCTTGGCACAACAACAACAGCTTGACTCTCTGACACAGATTATGACAACACTAGTAGCACACAGTGGTGCATCGGGAACCGCTGCAACACCAATGACTGCCCCGACCATGCCTCAAGGAGCAGGATTAGCAGAAACTAACGAGCCTCATCGTGCGGTCGGGAAGTCTACCTTTAAAGGCGCTGAGTTCCTGAAGATGAACCCTCCGGAGTTTGAAGGCAGGACCACGCCGGATAAGGTGATGGACTGGATCGCAAAAATGGAGAGCTTGTTTAGCTTTGCTTCAATACCTGCGAACAAGAGGGTGGCGTGTGCAGATATGCAGCTGCGGTTACGTGCACACGATTGGTGGGAAGTGAAAAAAGCAGATCTAGCTACCAAGCATCAGGATGGTAGGATCACTTGTGGAATGTTCAAGGAAGCATTCCTTGCACATTATCTTCTGCCAACTGTCAGGCAGAAGAAGGAAGATGAGTTTATCGAACTTAAGCAAGGGGATATGTCCGTCGAAGAGTGTGAGTCAGAATTTTCCAAACTTGCTAAGTTCGCTAGCTTGATAATTCCTGACGAGGGAGGCCGCACACATCGGTTCATAAAAGGCTTAAACGATAATCTGAGAAAAGATGTTATGAATCGGAAGTGCAAAACGTGCATCCAAGCATTTGAGGCAGCGGTGCAAAATGAGCAGTTTATACCACAAAGTGCTGTGGACAAGGCACCGGCTCCTCGAAACCCTCCTGCTAAAAGATACCATAACAGAGAAAAGAAAACAGCGGGCGAGCGGCGCCCAGGTTCTGTGTGCAGTTACTGTCACAAATCAGGCCATACCGTGGATATTTGTCGTACTGCAAATAATGAGTATTTTAACTGTGGGCAGCAAGGGCATCTGGCAGTGAACTGCCAAAACACGAGGGTCCCGCTGCCATACCAGACTGGAAACAACAAGACTGCTCGGGTTGAGACTCAGACCCCTCCGGGTCCTGCTCAGGAACCAACTGATCAGATAAGGAGGCCGAGAGTTTATCAGTTGAATATTGAGCGTGATGAGAGTGGGCACGATGTTGGTGAGTCTGTTTCCTTTGAAACTTTTGATGCTTGATCCTTGTCCCCTTGATCTCTTAAGTTTTGAGGACGAAACTTTTTCTCAGTGGGGTAGTATGTAACGCCCCGCTCCAAATGGTTACTTATGGAACACTAAAGCTGCTTCGACTCGGTTGAGAATCGAGTCTCGGGGAAATCTTACCGCCAGATCAACACGGACGAAGTACAATGAACCGTTCGAATTGATCGAACGACTTATATTGAAATAAGTCCAAGAGTTTTCGTTGGTTGCTTTGCTTCTTGGTTTTGTGTTGCTTTGGATTTTGAGTTGCTTTCGATGACTTGGTTTTCATGATTTCGCTTTCTCGCTTGCGCTTTCTTTTCGAATCATAAGGGAAAGAGATTGAAGTATGCTAACCAGGTATTATTGCATTTTCAGAACGCATAACCAAAGAGTGAACGTCGCTTAAGGCTTCTCCATCCTCTCGTTCGATTCATTCGGTGAGTGGCTTAGGCCCTTCGATGAATCCTTTAGTCTGCATGCCTAATAAAAAATCTCTAGTTCACTTGAAATATGTTGCCTTACTAAAAAGATAAGCTAAAGAAAAAGAAAAGTATTGCATGCTTCGAGTATTAAACTGCTACCTTACTAGTTGCTTATGGAATGCTTATTGTCCCTTGTATGCTGTGCATTGAGTATTGTGGCTGGAAACTCTGGACTTGATTTAGAAATGAGAAGAAGAGATAGACTTGTGTGTGCATTGTTCATCAGTTGCATGATAGCATATTTTTCTGATAGGGCTTGCATTCATGCATTTGGTCAGGACAACTTGTGCACAAGGATTATCTCTCGAGCGGTCCCTGGGGCACTGGGGATCGTTCGGCCGGAAAGAGATCTAGATACCCTGAGGCTTGAACGTCCTTACTTACGGGAGGGTAGACTCGTCCATTAGTGAGATGGGCTTGTATGTCCCAACTGCTAATCCCGTGGAGGGGACCATCATATAGTTAGGACGAATGCTAGGTTTACCTTCTTGCATACCTAATAAATTGATACCTATTTTCGATTCATAAGTTATTCATATGCAAATTGTGGCTAACTTGTGTGTCTGCTGCAGGGATAACCGCTCAGCTGTGGGTAAGAATTATCATATGCATATGCTATAAATTGTCTATGTTTCCTTGCATGAACTGTTAAAAAGAAACTAGACAACCAGAAAGATCACCTAATAATGCTAGCTTCATATGCTTACTTAGTGTGGATTTCTTAGGTGAGTTTGGCCTCGGTCGCTCACCAGTACATGTGGTAGTACTGACCCACATTTGTGGGCAATTATTCAGGTGTTGGAAGCGAGAGTTTGGCAAGCTTCTTGAATCTGAATCAGTGTGTGCGCGCCCTTCCTTAGGACTGTGTTCGTGCTACTTCCTCCGCTGCTTACCTCTCCAGTGGGCTACTTCTTCTTCTGCTAGATGTTTTGCTATTTTGGTCCTACTACAAGGACATAATGTAATGGGCGTTGTGGCTAGATTTTAGGAAATGTGAAAAGAGTTGTAAGCCTTCTAAGGCATATTTTGTAACTCAGCCAAGCAAGTACTTGTAATCCTTATCTTCAAGTATTCAATAAAAGAAAGTATTTTGTGTGCTATCAAATATGTTCAACTTTGGTTCTCTGTATTTATTATGTGCCTATATATGTATATTTTCGTCTCTCTTGTGTCTTGTGCAGGTACGTTGCCTGGTGCAAGCGCAAGTTAGGCTTGCATGGTATCGCGCCCAAGCGAGGACGAGCGGTTCCGTAGGGACCAAGCGAGGACGATCGGCCCTACGGGATCGGGGCGCGACACATGGAGTGCCAGTTAGCATCATGTCTGACAGGGATACGAGGTTTACTTCTTATTTTTGGCGGAGTATGCAAGAGAGTCTCGGTACTCGCCTGAAGTTTAGCACAACGTATCACCCACAAACAGATGGCCAGTCGGAGCGCACCATTCAGACGTTAGAAGGCATGTTGAGAGCGTGCATGCTAGATTCCGCAGGATCATGGGAGGACCATTTGTATTTGGTCGAGTTTTTCTACAACAACAGCTATCAAGCGAGCATTCAGATGGCTCCCTATGAAGCGTTGTATGGAAGGAAGTGTCGTTCCCCAGTATGCTGGAGTGATATAGGCGAGCGACAGATTCTTGGACCATAGTTGGTTGTTCGTATAGTAGAAAAGGTGAAGAAGATCCAATGGCACCTACGAGCAGCATAAGACAGACAGAAGCATTGGGCGAATGAGCATCGTCGACCCTTAGAGTTTCAGGTTGGAGATTACGTATTTCTAAAGATCTCGCCTACTCGAGGGACTATCAGATTCGGAGGCAGAGGGAAGCTGAGTCCAAGGTACATCGGACCATTCGACGTGTTAGAATGCGTCGGAGAGGTTGCTTACAGTTTAGCCTTGCCGCAGACCTTGGAAGGAGTTCATAACATCTTCCATGTATCTCAGCTGAGGAGGTACATACCGGATCCGAGTCATGTACATGACCATTCAGAGATCACAGTTGGACCGAACTTATCATACCAAGAGGAGCCTGTTGAGATTCTGGACAGGCTTTACGAGGTCAGACTATCCCTCTAGTTCGCGTCGCATGGAGACATCATTCACCAGGCGAGTCGACCTGGGAACGCGAGAAGGATATTCAACAGCGCTATCCCCACCTCTTCGAAGGACTAGGTACGTATTAGCATTTTAATTTCAGTCAGTAGTTTGTACCATGTGTATGTTTTAATTTCGAGGACGAAATGCTCTAAGGAGGGTAGGTTGTAAACCCCCTCGACCAATTCAGGGCTAATTGGAATTAAATCAAGAGACTAGGATTAGTTTGGAATTAAATTAGGATTAACGTGCACCAATTATACGTCGTAATACACTTTACCATTACTTCGATGTTGGAGTGCTACACTAGTAGGTACCCCCCAAATTAATTAAGTACTCATCTCCTAGACACGCCAGGCTACCCACCTGCACCTTGTGTAACTTTCAGATTCCCAATTTTGTACTTCAATTTAGCTGCACAACAGTCGTTGCAAACGCCTAAGTATTATTTCAGTAAACCAAACTTTCTCCTAATGCCTGATGCATTTGGTTGTGACCTAAATTAATTGAGGCCAAGATCACCCCAAAACAAGACATAACCAAGCCATGTATACCTATCATGGAGACCAGGCCCCACCCCAAGGAGTCCAGACAAGCCCAAGGCCCGAGGTCAGGCCATAGACCCCTCCTATATAAATACCTCTCCATACTACTATTGAAACCCTAGCATTATCACCCTCTTCTTTTAACCCTAGCCGAATCCCCCCCTTGCCGAGACTCATCCCTGCCGGACTGAACCACCCCTGACTCGCCGGACCACCCTTGAGGCCGCCGCATCTCCGCCTGACCATCACACCCCTCCAACCATCAACACCATCCTTTCATCCGGCAAAACCCGAGCGCCTGTCCCCTCCCCCGACTTCCAAAACCACCGCCCTCAACACCGCCTGACGCCGCCAGACACCGCCACCCGACTTGCCGGACCCCCACTTATCACCCTCATATTTCCAATTAAGGGTAATTTGGTAATTGACACAGGTATTTTATTTTTAGGAGGGTTGTAATTAATATTGTGCATGAGTAATTAATTAATTGTTGTATTGTTCAGTGTCGATTAGATATAGTATTTATTTTAGACTTGTGTAGTGGACCTAACCTATTTTATTAGATGCATGAACCCAACATTTGGATGAGTTTAGTTTGGGCTCATTTAATTAGGCCCATGGATTAGGAGGTTGGATTTAATTAGTGAACCATTAGACTAGAACCTTCCTCCTTAATTAATTTCTTCATGGGAGGCCCCAAGGGGTATTTGGGATATTATACATTGCTTGGAGAGGGATTTATGACCAGCCATAATTAGGAGGAGAGAGAGTGCTCTCATTTTATTTCTTCTCCAAATTTCTAGATCTACTTTTCCCTCTTCCATTTTTCTCCATTCCTCCATCAATTCTCCACCAATTCTTCTCAAATCTCTTTCTAAATTCATCATTGAGGCCCATACATCAAGGATCTACAAGCAAGGAGCAAGGAAGAGGAGGCCAAGATCTACAAGGAGAGGAGTTACTTTGTATTCGGAGACTTTTTATTGGAAATCCATCTCCCAATAGGTATATTTCTATTTTTTCCCTTCTATTAGACTCTAGATCTGAGATTTTACCATGAGAAACTAACCCACATGCATAGGCTACCCATAGGATTTGGTTTGGAGTCAATCGGAGACCTACGGTGGAAGTTACATGCTTTTTTGGTGCCAATTTTGGGGGAATTCCGAGATTGGCACATGTTGTGTTTGTTAATTGGTCAATTAGACCAAATTGACATATGATTGCTTGTTTGTGACTAGTGTCGTGTCCACAATTGGATACGTGTAGGCCGTACCTCATCAATTTGACGAAACGGGTTGATTTTGGGGGGTTTCCTCCGACACGGGGCCTTGTGCATATCGTATTATGACATAGACACGTAGACACACTAATTACTATATGTGTTGTTCATAATTTAGGTATTAGATGTGTTCGTGTCCTCCGAGATGCGTTTGGTTGTGTGTTGGAGCCGTATCGCACACGTATCATAGAGCAAGTGTGATACGGGTGTGTTTGTGGTTTTGCCCTTTTGGTTATACATGCATATGTAATTATATATAATTATGATTATTAAGTGTATACATATGTATATTATAGTGTATATTGTGTTTGGGTATATGTGTGTGTCTATGTGTGTATACATACTAGAGTAGATAGTGATATATATATATATATATATATATATATATATATATATATGTATGTATGCTTGTGTACTTGAATATACCTATGTGTGTGATTATATATATACCTAGTAGTGTTAGAATAGTGTGTGTGTGTGTGTGTGTGTAGTGTTTATAGTGGCTAGTTATATGTGTTTGTGTGTTAGTGTAAGTGTGCTATGTGTTGTGTTTGTGCTTGTGTGTGTTAGTGAGTTCGGGACAGAGACATTGCAGTTCAGCAATGAGCATTCGTGCACAGGGAGGATGTAGTGCATTCAGTTCAGCACTGGGAGTAAGGAAACAGCAGCTGTAGCACAGAGGCATGGCAGCAAAGGCAGCAATGTATCAGCAAACTGTTCAGCTGAAGACCAAGCAGTGCAGCAACTTGGGCACAGGCAGTCCAGCATGCTGTTGTTTGTGGTTATTTAAACGAAAAGAATAGGAATGTATTCGATATGGGGGTTTACACGGAACCCGCCTTCTTTTGTTTACAAACAAACTTATACAATGTAATCCTATACGAGGATGTGGGAGTACAATTTATTTAATCTGGGTAGATATTGCTATAGGTGTCTGATCTGCGGTCGATCACTTTAGCCCTTGGACCACACGATGTTGAAGAAGTGCCATAGGAGACAGGAAGCAGCTTCGAAGGTTGCAGAAGAGGGTGGATGCACGATGCTGAAGTCGTCGATCCCTACTCTTTGCCTGAGCTCCGGGTGCTCTCTCTCTCTCTCTCTCTCTCTCTCTTTTTTAATTCTCCGACCTGGTTCGATCTTCCAAATTGTCGACCTTGTTTCCCATTGATAGGGGTCTCTATTTATAGAGTTTTGGTGACAGTGACCACTCCATCGGTGTAACAACCGAGGAGTGGAAAGTACAGCACCCTTTTACACAATGGTTAAAGTAACCAATGCCTACGTATAGATGATCTTTTGAATGAGCGTGTGACGCGGGTCCAACTAAGGGGACACAACGCGTATAATTGCTACTAAGATCACGGCATAAAAGCCACGTAGGTAGGTATCCATTGTGTAGCAGAGGTTGGCATAGAAGCCAAATGTCTGTTACCATGGCATAGAAGCCAAGTAGGCATAGAAGCCGAACAGGCATAGAAGCCGAACAGGCATAGAAGCTGAGTAGGCATAGAAGCCGAGCAGGCGTAGAAGTCGAGTGGTCGTAGAGACTGAGTGGTCGTAGAGACTGAGTGAGCACAGATCCTGAATGGGTGTAGAAGCCACTGCGTACTGTGCTAGAATGGGCGTAGGAGCCGCGTGAGCACTGATCCTGAAGGGGCGTAGAAGCCGCCGCGTACCGTGCTGATGTGGACGTCTTAGCCGAAATTACGGCTTTTGGAGATATAATCGAATCTCTTGCAGAGATTTGCCACCATCTTATGCATTAAATGCGGAGGCGTATTTTGAAGGTCTGCAGCCCTTCTGTGCACCCGTCGCAGAGACGTGCCTTGAGAGAAACTGTCACCGCTCTGTGTAATTAGACGTGGAGACGTGCCTCGAGTCCCGTACGAGGTGCAGCTTTTGACGTGGCAGGCGGTTTGCCTGCTGCGGAGCGTAAAATAGCTCATGTTTGCCTGTATAAAATAGGGCAGCGTATTCCCTTGTACGCGAAAGAGCGGTTTATGCTGAGGGGACTCCAGTAAACGACGGTTTGATGATGCTTTAACCAAATCCTCTGCATTAAATGCAGAGATCCGCCATCATACTGTGGGGCGCGTCCCGAGGGGTCTGCCATCATTTCCAGCCGTCGTCTGGGTAGCCGTGCAGTACTTTTTGTCAGGAGTCAGAGGTCAGATTCACTGCGTGACTTGACAGGTTCATTTCGGGGAAGACGAAGCATTCCTCGTACGTATTAACGCTGCTTTGAGAGCGGTTGAGTTTTACGCCATGGAGGCGATGAAGAACTCTGTTTTACGCTGGAGCGGCCTGGACGTACTGCACTTACGCGGATGGTCCTTTGAGCTTTATACTTCATGCCCTTTTTTTTAGCGGAGAAAGCTCTGTTGCACGCTTGATGGCTCTGAAGGCCTCCGTTTACGCTGCTCTGCATCAAGAGGCTGCGTAGCTCTTCCCAGCGTATTTTTCATGCTTCTACAAGACCCCCTTCAAAGCTTTTAAATTCCTCGGAATTTGAAACGCTTTGAATAAAGCATGAACGGCCCCTCATAAATTGAAACGTTTCTGAATGGAGCATTGAAACGGTCGATGCTGACTTTATGGCAGATTTATTGGGGACCGCTGTGATCTCTTTTGCCTATAAAAAGGCTGGGGGGTGAACCCGTTCTCACCATATTCCCATCACCATGCAGAGATGATCGTCGGAGTTCGTCGAGTCGACCTGAGGAAGAAGGAGATCATGTTCTTCCAGCATGTCGGGAGCCAAAAAAACGGCGTCTTCAAGCAAATGTCCACTGCAACGATGGATCATGTAAGGATATCTTAGCCTCCCTTGCTCGGGATAATCAGCAACTTTGTATGGTGGTTCTTCCGGGAGAAGGGAAGGATCATATTTCACCATACTGTTTGCAAGCTGTATCTCTTCTTCTGAGATCCCCGCGGACGAGATTAGACAAACTGTAATCTATCGTCCTCGATCGAGTTGGGTAGAAGATACCTCAACTGGATCGGCCATGGCGAATGGAGGATCTTCTTGTTCATGACTGTGGTAGTCGATGAACTGTCCTCGAAAAAGAGGAAGATCTCCACCCATGCGAGAACCTGTCAGGACAGCTTCTGGGCGATCTTCGGATGACGAGGGGGTATCTCCTTTTGTAGATGGAGTTTCCCTCAGATGTAATCATGAAAATGAAAAGAAAACCCTTGTAGATTGGATTTCTCTCATATGTAATCATGATTTTGATCTTTAATAAAATCGTCTTGCTTCTTCATATGATCATCTTGCCATACGTTGCTGTGAAGTCTGAATATGTGTAGCTTCCCACACGTCTGAATCTTTACGCCGAATCTGTAGAAAGAGTGCTAGGTCCTGTCCTTTACGCGTAGCGAATAGTCCATAGAACGCTGTAAAGCATCTTGAACATTTTAGAACTGTCCTGTTGCTAGGACTGAGGAACCGCGTAGAGCTCTGAACTTCTGATGAATAGAATTTTTTGTTCAGACTTCATCTTCAAGAGTGACTTCTCGAAAATCCCTTGGGACAGGGTCGAGGAATGGCTGTCAAAACTGAGTTTGCCATCTTGGTAGACGAGACGTTCAGACTGGAGTCTGGATGAACCTCCAATTGACCCGAGAAGAGTAATTTCTTAATATTTGAACTCTTGTATGCTTCGGGTACTTGGGATGCTTTGGGTCAAGAACGAGTATCTTCTGTGTGAACTCTTTGCAATTGACCGCTTTGGGGACTGTTTCGAATATGCGGAAAGTCGTGGAGCGCGAAATCATCAGTCTGTAACCTCTGGGCGAAAAACACCATCGAGCGCAGAATCGTAGACTTGTGGTTCATGTATGTAAAGTCGTAGGTTTGTTGTCTCTCGAGCATAAAAGCTACCGAGCACAAAGGCATTCGGGCATAAAACCATAGACTTATAGCTGTCGAACGTAAAGCTGTAGATTCGTAGCCGTCGAGCGTAGAAAGCTCCTTTAGCGTAGGACTGGAGATCTGTAGCCTGTGAGCGTAGAACACCATCGAGCATGAAATCGTAGACTTGTGGTTCTTGTGCGTAAAATCGTAGGTTTGTTGCCTCTCGAGCAAAAAAGCTACCGAGCACAAAGGCATCCGGGCAAAAATCGTAGACTTATAGCTGTCGAACGTAAAGCTGTAGATTCGTAGCCGTCGAGCGTAGAAAGCTCCTTTAGCGTAGAACTGTTTGATTTGTAGCTCCTGAAAAGAAAATTTTTTCGAGCGTGAATTTTGCGGATCTGTTGCCTCTGAGCGTAAACTGAGTGCCACCGAGCGTGAGATCGTCGATTTGGTATCTGCTGAGCGTAAAGTCGTAGGTTTGTGGCCTCTCGAGCATAAAAGCTACCGAGCACAAAGGCATCCGGGCGTAAAACCATAGACTTGTAGCTTGCGAGCGTAAAAACCGTAGATCCGTAGCTGTCGAGCGTAGAAAGCTCCTTTAGCGTAGAACCCGCTGAATCGTTTTGCACGAAAAACCTTTCGAATTCGCTGACTGTCCGTCTTCCAAGGGTAGTGGGCTGACGTAGCATCCAATCATAACCCCTCATTTAATTTGCGAGATTTGGTTAAGGTCTCGAGGAGTTCGTCCGAGGATTCGAGGGGTCGACCCGGACTATATATACCCCAAGTTTTTTTGAGAGAAAAACTTTTTATCTGTCTTCTGCGAAAGAGAGCTTTCGACTGTTCAAGTTTTTTCTTCGTTCCTTCTCCGAGCACTTCGAGTCTTCAGAAATGGCGCCGAAACAAACCCCCTCCGCTAAGGAAAAAGAGCATAGGTTCCTCCTCTCATTCTTCTGCCCCAGCGAGGGAGTCTCTGGTCGGACAAGGCGAACTTCTTTTTGAGCAAAGTATCCCGTCGACGAGTAGCGCACCCGGCCTTAGAGGTAGAGCCTTTGGGGTGACAAAAACGACGAAAAATTCTTCGCACACGTTGAACGTGACCGCGCTAGGTCATCTTCTGTGCTGATAGCCTCTTTGGAGGAAGTTGATGCACGGAGGCATTTTCATCTTTTATGCCCACATTTCTGATGTGCCAGCGTAAAGACTCCACATTTTCGTAGTTTTGAGCGTAAAAGCTCTGGCTGCCGAAAATGGGTGTATATCGTAAAATTTGAGTTTTACGCTTGTGGGGAGGACTGCCGGCGTAAAATAGCCAGATTTGCATAATCCTGCGTAGGGCACAGACTGTTGTTTCTTCAGTCTGCATGTTCGTGCAAGACTTGTAGCGACATCTTTTCCTTGCACTTTTGCAGTTGATTTGGGTGAGTCTCCACTGGCCGAGGTGATGGACTCCGCTGCTGGGATGCTGCACTCGAACTACCTGGAGGATCTGTCCCACGTGGCATTTCCCATCTCCGGACCCCTGTATCCTGAGGGAAGGGGGTTTCTGATATCGGTTCAGGGCGAGCGGACGCTGCTGAGCATGATTAATGGCGAGCCCTTGACCTACGTAGACGGGGAGCAGTACATAAAGCCGGCTTTCCTCTTTGGGGACATGATTGACAAACAGTCCCAGACGAGGCCCAAGAGGGAGCCCTGGGTTTTCCCTGCCGGGAATTTGGTTTTGTATTTGCCAACGATACCGAGGGATTATCCCATCTCGGCCTTCTTCCATGCGACGCATCCCAGGAAGATGTCGTAGATGCTGACTCCTGATCTTCACGGTAAGCCGGGGAAGATCTTTCATCTCAAAGGAGCTGACCGGGGGTCGTTTGTCAGTCGCCCTTCCGGCTTTGTGACGTTGTTCTGAGGACTATGCCCGGGTAGTATCCCGAGTGAAGACAGCTCGGTGATCCAGCCGGTCCAATTGCCGACCTTCTACAACGACTTCATGGGACGCGGCGGGGTATATCCCAAGGAGAATCCCCGGTGTAATGGGTGGATTGCCCCAACAAACTCCCGATGGACATGCCTGGTTGACTGGGCCTTGAAGCAATTCCGGAGAGAGCTGGAGGTTATTGGACTATATGCCGCTATGAGTGCGACGAGCGTCGGGTTGCCTCCGAACCCTA
Organism: Iris macrosiphon; assembly: GCA_036927795.1. Lineage (NCBI taxonomy): Eukaryota > Viridiplantae > Streptophyta > Magnoliopsida > Asparagales > Iridaceae > Iris > Iris macrosiphon. The sequence continues at coordinate 71,759,706 of JAYESA010000003.1, forward strand.
ACTTGTTCCTGGCGCTGATGGAACGGTACATTCCGCTCACTGGGACCTTTGCCACTCCACTGGGGGAGTTGGGATTGGCGCTCCATGAGATGGCAGTTGTCTCAAGACTGCCGATGGGGGATACCCCCTATGAAGAGTACGTTCCCACCAACCGGGAGTTGGGGGATTTGGACCCTCGGGTGGCAGAAGTATATCAGGAGCTGATGTGTCAATACTTCGCGTGCACCACTTTTTATAACGAGCCTTCTGATTTGGCTCATACCACCAAGTGGATGTCCTACCTCTTCTTTCACCGAGCTAGGGCTGCCAAGTCGGAGAAAGCCTCGGGGGGCAAAAATGAGCCCGTGAATTGTTTGGGCGTGCTTAGCGCCCAGGTCGTCGAGGGTCTTATGGAGGAGGCCGCAGCTCCGGATCAGATTCTCGTCGAGGGGGTAGGAAAGTACCCCGAAGGCACTAAGGCCTGTAGTTACTTGAGGCATTGTCGCCGGCCTTTGTCTAAGGAAGCCCAGTTGGCTGGTTTCCTTTCCATATGGCTGCGTTGAGTAGTAGTGCCCGGCACAGCGTCCGCGGACCGTATTCACCGTAACATCCTGTGGCCGGCCGTGCGCCTGGTGTTCGGGGCAAGACTGGGCTTGCTTCCTGCCATGGTGTACCGTATACAGGCTGGCCTGAGAGCCATAACTGATGGGTTGCTTGTCGACGAAGCTCGGCGTGAGAGTTTTCCCAGGGTGGAATTACCATATCTATACTTGATGGGATGGTTAATCCTCCATAATTCTCGGGTGATGTCTCCTGGCTCCGGTAGCAGTTTGGGGGGTATATTCTTGCTGAATTACAAGGATTCCTCCTGGAATGTGAACACAGTCTTAGACTGTCGGTTGGTGTTGAACCTCAGCCAGAGCTGGAAGATCCTCTGTATTGTTCCCTTCGTACATCGCAATCAATCAGGGGTGCGGCTTGAGGATTCAGGTGGAGAGAAGATCGACCTTTCCCCGGAAGCTTTTAACTGGTTGGTCTGTATTAGGCCCTCCCATCTGCTGTACAGGAGCGAAGATCACTGCTTCTTCGAGCCCTACTTGCCTAGTCGGTTCGCCAAGCAGTTTGGGTACGATCAGTTGCATGTAGGCAATGTCGTCACCAGCTTCAGGTCCAGGGGTGGACTCATTGATGGAGCTAGAGGGTGGCGATATTTCATCACGGGCTGTACGGGGGCAAGCTTTATCGTGCCGGTCGTTACAGCCTCCACGGAGCTCCACATTCTCTATTCTTACGCCCAGTTCTACGTGGCGATTAACACCTTCCATCGTGATTTCGACACGGGTGGAAGCTTCAGGGTGCCTTCTCCCAAGCCTGGGGGAAGAGTTGACGTCCCCTCGGTTTCTTCGGACGAGGGTGAGGAGTCTGGTACTCCGGATGAGCCTCTGGTGTCGGTGCCGAGGTGTGAAGTGCCTCCGCCTGCGGGGGCTTTGGTAGTCTCTTCTGGGAAGCGACGGGCTTCTGCTCCGAAGGAAGTTTCTCTTCGTAAGAGGAGGAAGGAGACGGTCGCTCGTCCTCTCCGCATTCTTGGTGTTGAGGCTCCCGGGAGTGAGCCTGCCTCTTCCTATATCAGGGATGATTCTTTGGCTGGAGGTTCCTCGCCTTTTAGAGAGGGACCTTCTACAGTTCCGGCCGGCGGCGCCGGAGAATCCTCGCTAGAGGTCGCTGTCGTGGCTGCTGCTCCAGGTAGCGGAGCGAGTTTGCCTGTGTGGCTGAGGCAGATGGAAGAATCTTTCCCGAGGTCAACAACAGGTAAAACTCCCGTTGTGTCAGCGAGCGTGCCTGGCGAGATTCCAGCTGATGAACCTCGACCGTGTCTTGGTGAGGGCTTGGCAGAACTCTCGGCGATGTCAGTCGGCCCACCTCCTTCTCCAGGCATGACGATTCGCATTGCGTCATTAAGGCGTGGTTTAGCTACCTCGGGTGCAGATGCGTCGTACATGCCGTCGGCCCCGGGTAAATGTCGTCCTCATGTCTCTCTTTAGAAAGGTTATCATCATACTGATATTAACTTTCTTGTCCTCTTTTCAGGGGATAGCGCCCACGGGAAGCATAGCGTTGAAGCGCATTCCAGCTCAGCTCGGGCTCCAGACGATGATACGGAGGCGTTCGACTTTGATGAGGAAGTGGCTTCGGGGGCCAGTACGCCCGGAGTAGTTTCGTCACCTCAAGAGGAGGATGAACCCGTCGTCGTGACCCTGCCTCTTGTGAGTGTGGCGATGACTTCGACCGCCGTTGCCGCACCTTCTTCGGTCGCGCCATGCGCCGATGCGACGGCTGTGGCCACCTCGTCTGCAATTGTCTCGGGAGAGGGACTTGCTGATATTGCGGCCAATCCCGGCGTCCAGTCGGATCTAGTTGCATTGACCGAGCAACATACCAGCCTTTTCTACACCGGTTTGAAAACGATGATATCAATGGTGTTAGCGAAGAGTCTAGATTTTGAGCGCCTGAAGAAGACTTCTCTTGCTTCGATCATGGTCATCAGGGAGCTCGGCGATCCTGGGGCAGCTGACGCACTGGAGGCGGTGGTTAATGGGTTAGAGCAACCCATTACCGAATACTTGCAGCTGACTCGGGGCAGCCTCGATGCTGACGTCCAGGCTCGGTTCGACCTCATGACTGCGCGGCTTGCTACAAAGCTGGAAAGCCTAGACAACTCCATCCAGAAGCATAAGCTGGAGATGGATAGGAGAAAAGCTGTCGTGGAAGAGGCTCTTGCCGTTGAGACGCAGTGTCGCACCGAGCATGAAGGGAATGCGGCGAGGGCCTCCAAGCTGAAGGAAAAACTCGCTCAGGCTGAGGTATGGGCTTCTCAATCATTGGCGGGTCTAGAGGTAGCAGCTGGTCGTCTGAACGCAGTGCGACAGGATTTGGACCGTGCAGAAGCTGCTCGTGCGGGCTGTCTTCGGGCAAAGGCTGATCTGACCCTTACGAACACTCCTGAGGCACGACTGGAGCAGGCTCACGCCGACGCCTTGGTTCTTAGGAATGAGAGGATAGCTGCATTGGAGCGGCTGATTCGCAATCTGGCTACTCCGCCATTATGATGTATTATTTCTCTTTTTGCTTGCCCAGATGTAATTCTGCCTCCCTTTTGAGAATAAATAAAGGCGACCCTTTTCTGACTTTTGTGGAGCCGTCATTTCGGAATGTAAATGACAGTTTTTTAGACGAGAGTAATATCGGAGGTAGTATGGACATGATAGACTCTCGATAAACTTCTTAGCAGGACATATCTATTCAGAGGTCGTATAGACATGATAGGATATGACCCAACTGGCTTCGTTGTGGAAGTAGTTTTGTCAGAATTGGGATTCCCGCTATATTCCACTTTGGGGCAGAGGAGGTTAAGCATAGTACCTCTTCAGGAATTTACCGTTGATAGGAGCCATTAATAGGTCTCCATTAGGCTGGGCTAACCTGTAAGTGCCATTCGAGAACATTGTCTCAATCACATAAGGGCCTTCCCACTTGGGCTGGAATTTGCCTTTACTCCTGTGAGTAAGAATTATCGGCCTTCTTACGGCTAGGACTAGCTCGCCGACTTTGAACACTCTTTCCTTTACTTTGTGATTGAAAGCTTTGGAAATACGTGCTTGGTAGAGCGCGATACACTGTTGAGCTTGGAGGCGTTTCTCGTCTAATCCTTCCAGCTCTTGGAGCCTTAACAGGTCATTCTTTTCTCGAGTCAGCTCACTAGTCACGGCTATCCTGAGCGACGGAATCTGGATTTTGATGGGAAGAACTGCTTCGCTCCCGTAGACCAGTGAAAAGGGGGTACAACCCATCGGTGTTCGTACCGTTGTGCGATATGCCCAGAGACATTCGCCTAGCTTCTCGATCCAGTCAATTTTGTTTGAAGAGACGAATTTCTTCAGGAGTTTGATAATGGTTTTGTTAAAAGCTTCCGCCAAACCATTAGCAGCTGGATAATACGCCGTAGAGGCAATATTGTGTATCCGATTTTTATCGCAAAACCGATGAAATGCTTGGCTGATGAATTGAGGCCCATTGTCGTGAATTATCCTCCGGGGTACCCCGAAGCGATAAATGACGTGGTGCTTGATGAAGCTGATTACGTCAGACGCCTTTACCCTAGCCAGAGGGATCGCCTCTGCCCATTTGGAGAAGTAATCCGTGATGGCCAGTATGAACCGGTGGCCTCTGGAGGAAGACGGGTGAATGGGACCAATGATATCCATACCCCATGCTTCGAAGGGCCAGGATGCAACCGTAGGATGTAGATATTCAGACGGTTGGTGTATGAAGTCTGCATGTACCTGACAGGCTCTGCATTATCTTGCATAGCTGATCGCGTCTGTGATCATAGTGGGCCAGTAATAGCCCATTCTCCTGATACGATCCTGTAGCTTAGGACCGGGTTGATGTGCTCCGCATACGCCGTCGTGAGCTTCCCGGATAACCTGCTGTGCTTCATCATCTGAGAGACATCTTAATAGCAATCCGTCGTAAGTCCGATGATATAGGCATTGTGAAGATGCATCGAAGTAGAAGCGTAATGATCGTCTCTTGACGGATACTGTTTCTCTGGGGTCTTCTGGCAAGATTCCGTATGCGACAAAATCTATGAAGGGACTCCTCCAGTCTCTTCCAGGGGGGTCTGTGTTTACAGCGTGGCTGCATTCTATGTGGAGGTTGTTCTTCACGCAGAATAAATCTCTGTTAAGAAGGATCACCGAATTCTGCCTTCTTATAGGAGTAGCTAAATCCGCCGCTAGACTGGCTAGGGCGTCAGCTTCCAGATTCTGGGATCGAGGAACATGCTCTAGGAAGAATCCTTTGAATGTCATGGCTATCTCGACCGTCGCTCGGTGATAGGGGATGAGGTCTGGATTTCGGACTTCATATATTCCTCTGACTTGATTGACGATAAGCAAAAAATCACCAAAAGCTTCCAGGGACTCTACCCCCAGCTCTTTAGCAACTTGGAGCCCTATTAGTAGAGCGTTGTACTCCTCCATATTGTTGGAGCAGGGCTCACTAAGAGAATATGCTCGGTAGATGACGAGCTGATCAGGGGCGACCAGGACGACTCCTACTCCCGAAACGATGTTTTCCTTAGGACCGGTTCTGGAGGCGCCATCGAAGAACAGTTGCCATGCGTCACCTTTCATTGCGGAATTACATTCTGCAACTTCGTCGGGAATGTCTTCGTATAATTTGGAGGTCTCCGGGATCGGATGAGTAGCTAAGAAGTCAGCCAGCGCTTGGCCTTTGATGGACTTCTGCGGTACGTATACCATGTCATATGGAGTTAACAACATCGCCCAAGTTACGAGTCGGAAATTAAGAACGCTCGGCTTGCTCATCAGTACTCGAAGAGGGTTAATCCTGGAGATGATGTGGATAGTCTGGCCGGTGATGTAGTGCCGCATCTTTTGGATAGCGAACATCAGAGGCAAGCATTCTTTCTCCACTGGGTTATACCGGTGTTCTGCTCCGACCATCATCCTGCTGAGGTAGTAGATAGCCTGTTCATGCCCTACATCGTTCTTCTGTGCGAGAAGAGCTCCTAGCGAATGATCCATTGCTCGGACGTACAGCAAGAACGGTTTTCCCATAACGGGAGGCACCAGAACTGGCGGACTGGTGAGGTAGCATTTGATATCCCCGAATGCTTGCTGACAGGTTTCGTCCCACACGAAGGATACACCTTTCTTCATGAGATACAAAAAGGGCTGACATCTTTCCGAGAGGTTGGATATGAACCTCCGGATATAAGCCAGACGGCCTTGAAATCCCCGGAGTTCCCTCAGATTGCGGGGCGGTCGCATTTCTACGATGGCCTGGACTTTGTCAGGGTCCACCTGGATGCCTTTGGCGGTGATGACAAATCCCAGGAATTTGCCACTAGATACACCCAGGAAGGACTTCGTAGGGTTCATCTTGAGTTGATGTTGGCACATTAACTCGAATACCGTCCTCAAGTCTTGAATGTGATCATCCTTGAGGCGGCTCTTGACGGCTATGTCGTCCACGTAACATTCTACTATTTTGCGTAAATGCTCATAGAATATGCTGCTCATAGCCCGTTGGTATGTAGCCCCGGCGTTCTTCAATCCGAAGGGCATGACCGTATAGCAATATACTCCTAAAGGGGTACGGAAGGTAGTGTGCTTCTCGTCTTCAGGATGCATCTTGATCTGATTGTACCCTGAGAACCCGTCCATGAAAGACATGCTTTCAAAGCTACAGGTGTTGTCGATCATGATGTCCGTGATGGGAAGAGGGAATTTATCCTTGGGGCAGTCCGCATTCAGATCTCGGTAATCGATGCAGATACGTACCTTCCCATTTTTCTTCATGACTGGGATAACATTGGCGACCCAGTCGGGATATTGTTCTTCTCGGATGAAACCACAGGCTATCAGCTTCTTGACTTCAGCTTCAATGGCGTCCATCATGTCCGGGCGGAACCGGCGTTGGTGCTGCTTCATAGGCTTTGAATCGGTCAATATATTGAGCTTATGAGTAGCCACATTTGGGTCAAGGCCCGGCATGTCCCTATAATCCCATGCAAAGACGTCGATGTATTCCTTTATCAGCTGTATGATTTCTCCCCTTTCAGCTGGGGGAAGATTGTCACTGATAAATATTGGTTTTGGCGAAAGTTCACCCCCAACATCGATTTGGATAACTTCGTCTTTGGTGGGAGGTTCTCTTTGCTCGAAGCGGAATTCCCACTGCGTTTCCATTTGTTGAGCCCAAGAGTCATTCTCAAACGGCTCAGAATCCTGTTCATCTGCTTCTGAGGGATCTGTCACCACCATATTTACTGATAGCATTTGTCCGAGAGCATCAGGTGAGTCGGGGGGTGACGGACCATCCTGGGAGGAGAAAAAGATGTCCTCATCCGACTTGAAAGTCGTAAGGGAGGTGGCATACCCTAACCCGAAACGAGTTTGACGATAGCGGGGGTCGTCGCCTGGCGGCGTTCGTCTGCCTCTTCCGTAGTTGAGGCCTGGCTTTCGTTTCAAGTCGTAGCCCATGTTTTGCATGATCCTTAATGCCTGCGGACTGTATCGGTGAATCTGCATTTTCCCAGTATCGTCATCGAAAGGGTCTTCCAGGCTGGCCGGTTGACTGCGCATGCGACCGAAGAATATGGGGCGCTGACTGCTACAGCTAGGCGGGACAACGAAGATAGAATCCTCATGGGGTCCATACGTCATGATGATGTTGGACGATGACGCTGCTTCCCAGACATATGGATGGTAGGAGTTTATAGCTGCCAAGAATTTTTGTGCTATGGGTCCTACCTCGTCACGGGGCGTGGATTCCATACTTGCTCAGAGGTGATAGGGACATGGCAATTTTTGTAGACTTTAACATTACTGGCGTACTTTAGAATCTAAGTACGAATGTTAAGTGTAGATGACAATCGATATCAGAGGTAATATGGACATGATAATTGATGGTCGAAAGTTTATTCAGAGGTAATATGAACATGACAAACTTTGTGATTGTGACTCCATCGGGGAAGGAGGCGTATATCTGCTCAGAGGTAATATGGACATGGTAATTTTTGTGGACTTAACATTACTGGCGTACTTTAGAATCTAAGTACGAATGTTAAGTGTAGATGACAATCGATATCAGAGGTAATATGGACATGATAATTGATGGTCGAAAGTTTATTCAGAGGTAATATGAACATGACAAACTTTGTGATTGTGACTCCATCGGGGAAGGAGGCGCATATCTGCTCAGAGGTAATATGGACATGGCAATTTTTGTGGACTTAACATTACTGGCGTACTTTAGAATCTAAGTACGAATGTTAAGTGTAGATGACAATCGATATCAGAGGTAATATGGACATGATAATTGATGGTCGAAAGTTTATTCAGAGGTAATATGAACATGACAAACTTTGTGATTGTGACTCCATCAGGGAAGGAGGCGCATATCTGCTCAGAGGTAATATGGACATGGCAATTTTTGTTGGGACCAAATCTTTATGAAAGAAAGGAATGGGAATCCAATTGGTACGGCTTGTGCCCTTGTTCACAGATTCAAAGTGATGACCTTGGCATCGATCGTCTCCTAAATTTTCCTTTTTAGTACATAGCATGCCTTTGTGGGGTGATGAGTGTATCGGTGGAAGAGACAATAATCTGGGTGATCCACGTCGCCAGCTCTCTCAGGATGTCTGATGTCGGGTAGCTGGAGCTTACGTTCCTTCCTTAATATATTGAAGATTTCAATTATGTCATCTTCTTTGAAGGAGAAAGTTCCTTTTGGTCGTGGGGCTTTTGATATCTGAGTTTCATGGTCTTCCGGGAAGATAGCGGTTGTTGCGCTATCTTCGGATCCCGTAGACATTCTGCCCCTAGCCTTGGACGCTGCTTTGTTTCGTCGAGGCGAGTTACCCCCAGACACGCTGTGGTCCCTGGTTGTAGAAACTGACTCAGCAGGAATTGTCTCCGGTCGTACAGGTTTAGACTTTGAAGTTTTGGGATTAGCAGCATATCCCAATCTGAAACGAGCTTGTTGATGGCGAGAATTACCCTGCAATGGTGTTCGTCTACCATTTCCATAATTGAGGCCTTGCTTTGATTTTAGATCATAACCCATGTTCTGTATAATCTTCAAAGCTTGTGGGCTATACCTGTGGATTTGCATTTTCCCACTCTCAGGCTCGCGGAATTCTTCCTGTTCAACCGGACCGTTCTGCTTGTGTTTGAAGATTATTGGATGCTGATCGCTGTGGGTAGGAGGGACAATAAAGGCATCATCTTCGTATGGTTCATACATCATGATGATATTGGATATTGATGCATCTTCCCATACGATCTCTCCCCGTTTTATCATTAGGGGTCCTAAAACCTGTTTACGGCTCTTGTCTTCTTTTTGGGCGAGACGGGTACGCAGGTCAGGAGGATTTGCCGAAAAGGAAGACGAAGGCTTGTATCTTCTATTCCCATCAGCGGGTACGCGGAGACTGGGCACCCCAGTTTTCCCTATACCACCTGTATACAATAGGTTGGCCATCTGGGCGGCGGATAATCCCCTGGGAGGGTATCTTTCCGTAATCTGAGCTTGTTTTATGCCGCGGGACTGTATTTGGCGTAACCTGGAAATTTGCTCAGTCTGGCGTAAAGCTGAAGAGGTCCTCAGTCGGCCATCGGCTTCTAGCGTAATCCGGAGAGTAGGCAGATTGTTCTCTTGCTGGCGTAAAGGCCGAGAAGCTGAGTATTCGCCTGTTTGCTTCCCCTCGCGGAGATTACAGCGCTCATCTGGTTTACCGTAGAGGTCAGATGTTGTTTTGCGCGTGGAGCGTGATCTATACTTCCGATTTGGCGTTGAGGCACCATCGAAAGTTTTGTCTGTACCGCGCATAGCGGGAGACTGATTCCTACGCGTAGAGCGCAGTGGATACTTCTGGGTTAGCGCTGAGGCTTTGTCCGAAGTTTTGTCTGTACCGCGCGTAGCGGGAGACTGATTCCTACGCGTAAAGCACAGTGGATACTTCTGGGTCAGCGCTGAGGCTTTGCCCAAAGTTTTGTCTGTACCGTGCGTAGCAGGAGACTGATTTCTGCGCGTAAAGCGCAGTAGATACTTCTGGGTCAGCGCTGAGGCTTTGCCCGAAGTTTTGTTTGTACCGCGCGTTACGGGAGACTGATTTTTACATGCAGGGCACGGAGGGAGCGATGCTACCACCTCATTGGTCGAAGAGATCGGAGAGATTGGAGAGTCCACAGGAACGATAGAGGATGTCTTGGGCATCCACACCTTGCGCAGCTTCCTGTTGTCTTGGACGGAGAGAGAGTGAGAGCCACCCCCAGTCCGAAGCATGTCTGCGTAGGCAGACTGGTCGAATTGGACGACCAGTATCTTCTTCACAGATCCCACGGATACCGCATCGTGTTGAGCAATTACTTCCTCGTCAGAAGAGAAAGACGTCCCCAGCAGAGTCGCCATCTTGTTTGTGGTTATTTAAACGAAAAGAATAGGAATGTATTCGATGTGGGGGTTTACACGGAACCCGCCTTCTTTTGTTTACAAACAAACTTGTACAATGTAATCCTATACGAGGATGTAGGAGTACAATTTATTTAATCTGGGTAGATATTGCTATAGGTGTCTGATCTGCGGTCGATCACTTTAGCCCTTGGACCACACGATGTTGAAGAAGTGCCGTAGGAGACAGGAAGCAGCTTCAAAGGTTGCAGAAGAGGGTGGATGCACGATGCTGAAGTCGTCGATCCCTACTCTTTGCCTGAGCTCCGGGTGCTCTCTCTCTCTCTCTCTCTCTCTCTCTCTCTCTCTCTCTTTCAATTCTCCGACCTGGTTCGATCTTCCAAATTGTCGACCTTGTTCCCCATTGATAGGGGTCTCTATTTATAGAGTTTTGGTGACAGTGACCACTCCATCGGTGTAACAACCGAGGAGTGGAAAGTACAGCACCCTTTTACACAATGGTTAAAGTAACCAATGCCTATGTATAGATGATCTTTTGAATGAGCGTGTGACGCGGGTCCAACTAAGGGGACACAACGCGTACAACTGCTACTAAGATCACGGTATAAAAACCACGTAGGTAGGTATCCATTGTGTAGCAGAGGTTGGCATAGAAGCCAAATGTCTGTCACCATGGTATAGAAGCCAAGTAGGCATAGAAGCCGAACAGGCATAGAAGCCGAACAGGCATAGAAGCCGAGTAGGCATAGAAGCCGAGCAGGAATAGAAGCCGAGTGGTCGTAGAGACTGAGTGGTCGTAGAGACTGAGTGAGCACAGATCCTGAATGGGCGTAGAAGCCGCTGCGTACTGTGCTAGAATGGGCGTAGGAGCTACGTGAGCACAGATCCTGAAGGGGCGTAGAAGCCGCCGCGTACCGTGATGATGTGGACGTCTTAGCTGGAATTATGGCTTTTGGAGATATAATTGAATCTCTTGCAGAGATTTGCCACCATCTTATGCATTAAATGTGGAGGCATGTTTTGAAGGTCTGCAGCCCTTCTGTGCACCCGTCGCAGAGACGTGCCTTGAGAGAAACTGTCACCGCTCTGTGCAATTAGACGTGGAGACGTGCCTCGAGTCCCGTATGAGGTGCAGCTTTTGACATGGTAGGCGGTTTGCCTGCTGCGGAGCGTAAAACAGCTCATGTTTGCCTGTGTAAAACAGGGCAGCGTATTCCCTTGTACGCGAAAGAGCGGTTTATGCTGAGGGGACTCCAGTAAACGACGGTTTGGTGATGCTTTAACCAAATCCTCTTCATTAAATACAGAGATCCGCCATCATACTGTGGGGCGCGTCCCGAGGGGTCTGCCATCGTTTCCAGCCGTCGTTTGGGTAGCCGTGTAGTACTTTTTGTCAGGAGTCAGAGGTCAGATTCACTGCATGACTTGACAGGTTCATTTCGGGGAAGATGAAGCGTTTCTCATACGCATTAACGCTGCTTTGAGAGCGGTTGAGTTTTACGCCATGGAGGCGATGAAGAACTCTATTTTACGCTGGAGCAGCCTGGACGTACTGCACTTACACGGATGGTCCTTTGAGCTTTATACTTCATGCCGTTTTTTTAGCGGAGAAAGCTCTGTTGCACGCTTGATGGCTCTGAAGGCCTCCGTTTACGCTACTCTGCATCAAGAGGCTGCGTAGCTCTTCCCAGCATATTTTTCATGCTTCTACAGCTGCAGGTAGACAACAAGGTTTGGCTAGGCAGTGCAGCACTTGTGCACAGAAACTGCAGTGCACGGTTCTGCAGCAGGGAGAATGGCAGCAACACAACACAGTGTGCACAGCAAGTATCTTGAGCCTGTGCAAGCATAGCACAGTTTCAGGCAGGAAGCTTGCATAGTCCTGCAGTAGTGTAGCCTAGACAGCAAGGGGAGAGCCTTCAGCAATGCAACTGAAGTACTGCAGTGTGCATCACAGCAAGTCGAGCCACCACCTCCACTATGCAGCAACCTGCAAGCCTTAGTAACTTCCAGTAGTAGCAGCCAAGCATTCAACAGTTAGTGCACAACAATGAGAGGCAATACAGTGCATACGAAGGAGTACACAGGGTTCAGTCAATGCACCATCAGCAAGTGCATTGCTCAGTGGGAGCACATCTATGGGCAGTTGGTGCAGCACCTGAAGAACATGTAGCAGTATCAGTGAGTGCAGTGTCAACACTGACACTGCATCGTACCAGTTATCTCAACATAGCAGTGTGCAGGTATTTCAACACTATAATAGAGGTTTCAGCAAGGGGATGGCAGCAACTAGCTGCAGCTCCTGAACTGTGCTCGTGCACAGCAGAATTCAGGGAGCTATTCGTATACAGAATATTGCGAGGAGCTCAGCACACATTAGTGTGCATCACAGCTGAAGTGGTAGTTTCAAATCGATCAAGCGCAGTGACTGCTAGCACTGCAAAAACCTAGGGAGTTAACTGCAGATTCAGAGTAGTAGCAGTCTCCCACTGCGACAACAATTGAACCACAGGGAACTCCAATCAGCAGAGCAATGTCAATAGTTTGTAGCAGCATAGTGGGTAGTGAGCCTCGGGCCAACAACATGTTGCAGCAAAACAACCTCAGCAACTGCAGCTAGCACTACAACAAGGAAGCAAGCAGAGCACAGCACGGTGAAGTCTACAGCATTTCAATAGGGAGCAGTATCACTGTGCAGTATCAGCACAGTATCAAGGTATCAGTTCAGTTTCAGTATCATGGTTCGGGTAAGGTATTGGTTCAGTGAGGTATTTGAGTTTAGCATTGATTGGGTATATGGTTAGTAGGCAGTGAGTTTAGTAAGGGTTCAACTAGTTAAGTTAGTTAGCTAGTAGTTATTAGTATTAGTTAGTTAATGCTAAGGTGTGGGTTTTCAGTCGGGTCTTTGTATCAGTCAGTATTGGTTAGTTGGTTAACTATGCATATTTATATATCTAGGTAATTAAGCTATTGTTAAGTTAGATAAACATGTATTCTAATAGATAGTGTTCATAAATAAGATGTAGTATGGTGTAGTGGCATAGCTAGTATTAGTTAGTTATATACCATATTAGTTATACTCGTGCTGGGTTGCCTTGGGATACCAATGTATCACCAAGGTATCCTAATTCTATTGGTTTTATCTAGTATTAAATGATCGACTTGAATATTTGACTAAAAACCTATTTTTATATTAAGAAAACTTGCGTATCTTAGGATACGACTTTTTGAGAGATTTTTTGTATCGTAGCTTAGCTAGTATAGACTAGCTTCTTAATGTATTGACTTAGTGACTTAGCATTAGACTCTTGCAACCTAGATTTCTTCGGTTTGACTTAGAAATGGTTTTGTGACCTAGATGTTGACTAGTTTAAGTTAAATTTATTCCAACACCTTGTATTAATGTGATATTCCATATATAGGTTTGTGTGACACCAGTTGGGACACAGTTTGACATTCATTGCTTGGACGACAGGCGAGTACATTCTCTGATAGTTTCTATTAATTTTTAATTACTATAATGCATGAATTTAGAAATGTTTTATATGACTCTTGACACATTGGTACACGGACTAGTATACACATGGATCAGTCATAGGATGTTACATATATATTGTTCATTGTTTCTCGTGTTCTTAATGTTTAACTTAGACAATGTTTCGTGTTCAACATTCATGTTTAACTTAGACAATATTTCGTGTTCAATGTTCAATGTTCAATATTTCGTGTTCAAGGTTTATTGTTTACATGGCCTTTGTAACGCCCCGCAACTGCTCGGAGCGTTACGCTGAGTCGGAGTCGGATAAAATGAATCAAATGCTGGTTACATTTGAAATGTCGGATTTCAGGAAGAAAGATTAATCGAGTTGGTTTCAATGTGCAGATGGCTAGCGGGTTCGATGGAAATCAGGTGTTCGTTCCGAACACTACTGAATAGCTGGATGGAAACGATAATACCGTCTTCCTTAGTCCGATCGGTCGGATGATTTGGAGAGCACGGCCTGCTCGCACGGTCATACCAGTTGAGTAGATCGCGCTTGCATCGGACCACGGGTTCAAGGGATTGGCCGTATCGGCAGGACAGGATGCCTAACGGATTCAAACAATGTGAGTGGGCTCTTTCCCTTCTCCTCTACTCCCTCATGCCTAATAATATGGAAAACACGTAATGGCTTGTACACTTGGGCTGAAACATCGGGAAGCACTACACTGAGGCGTGCATAGAGTGTGCGTCGTTGGCTTGGTAGGATTGTGGCTTGAACTAGTTTACGCGTTCGATAGCGGGATTATTCATTTGAGGCGATCGGTTGAATTACTTGGGATTATGCTTGGACGGTTGGAAATATACAAGTTGGAATGATACAATTGAGGCAATAGGAATATCGAGAATATCGGGAATCCGGACGAGCGAGCGTGCATCCGTGCACGAGTATCACTGGGTCGCTTTGTCTTGCAAAGCGAGCAGTTGTGGTTCGAAACCGAACAACTGCATCGACGAGGGTATTGTGCCACTGTTGGGGCATTGTGCCATGGGATTATTCGGAGTGTGGGGTATTGCACCCAATGTGAAACACTGTGTTGGGAAGCGGCAATGTGAAACACTGTGGATTTTGGTGCCTTGGGATTAAATCCTGAGGCCGAGATTTGGACTCCTTTGGGAGGATATGTTGGAAGAATGGTTATGGATGCTTTGGTTGGTTATTCGGTGGAACGAGTTTAGGATCGCTTGGTGGGGCGAGAATGTTCGATCCTCTCGCCTCACCTACTTTTTGCATGTCACGGACAACCTGGGTGCACAGGGTGTTGATTTCCTTGAAACGGTTTTTATCCGGGGCACTGGAGCCATTTTAATCCGGAGGGAAATATTGATTCGTGCTTTGGCGCGGTGCATTGCGGGACCTCCAGCGGGGCTTGCTACCCGGGCTGATAGGGCGCGCCGTAATGCTTGGAATATGTCCTTTATGGCTTGGCCAGTGACTTCATATAGATAAGAGTTGGCTTGCTTTTCTTTCGTTGGTTTGTGCATCGTGTAGGCGCGGCCACCTTGCCTCGGCAAGAGTGTGCATTCGAGATGGGAATATATAACTTCGGTTGAGGATGGATATTGAGGCGAGACTGATGGTTCGATATGTTATCGTGCAAACGATGGCATTGAGTTAGACGGGTCGGCTATATATAAACTGCTTGTCGTTTGGTTTGAGAATGAATGCTTGCATGCTTAAACTGCTTTACTGCTTTCCTTAACATGTCATCCATATGCCATGAAAAAAATCTAGGATTCAACTAGAAAGATCACCATATAACTGTGTGCATTCACTACTTTACTTAGTGTCGGCTTAGACGAGTGGGTTATCCCGCTCACCAGTACGGTTGTGTACTGACCCACGTTTGTGGGCAATATTTCAGGTACACAGGCGTAGTGGCGCTGCTTGGATATACGGGACAAGATGTATGAACTGTAAGTACCTTTGTGGGCTAGAGAAAGAGCAAGAGTTATTTCATCGTCTCCGTGGCATCGCCTTTGTGGCGTGGCCTTCGGGGCATCTCATTTGGACCCTATCGTGAGCTTCGCTGCGTATACTCTGATGTGTGCTTGGTACACAATTTGCTTCCACTGTAACTTGGTTGTTTTGATGATAACTTTCGTGTTTAACAACATCGCCTTGTACGAGCGCAACTCCAGGCTCGTACGGCATCACGTCCTGAATAGAACGATTGTCCCGCGGGAGAGCTGCAACGTGGTGATTTCACGTTCAGCGGGGACTATTGGGCTTGCGGGAGTTTGGGGCGTGACAGATTGGTATCAGAGCGCCCGGTTCATTTCTTCGGACTTGGTCCTTCGCTTCATCACAAACTCTAAATAGCTTCCGCGTGTCGTTTAGCTCTTGACTCTACTCAGTGCCGCATCGGATGTTTCATGCAATAAGTCTATTTATTGCTGGGTTTGGCTGCATGTTATTCTGTGTTGGGTTGCCTTGGTTGGTTTTCGTAGAATCGCTTAGCCTCGTTAGGCGTTGTTGCATTCGTGCAGCAAGTTGGTTGGCGTTGTTGCATTTGTGCAACAAGTGTGGGCTTTCGTTGGGTTGGCTTGGCTTATCATTTGGGAGTTCTGATTTGCCTCAATGGATCAGTTGGTTGGCTAACGAGATTTGGTTATGCAGCATGTTTTGAGTAGAAACTTTCGATGAGAATGGATCCTTGCACGAGTTGCTCGTCAAGTGATTGTGTTGGATAGAAGTTGGAATTTCGACTGTGGCGCATCGGTTAGGCAGATTTGAGTTGGCTTGAGAAATATCAGATAAGTTGGCATGAGTTGCTCGTACAATAAAGATGTGGAACCGTTGGGTATTGGGTTGGACTACTTGGAATACAATCGTTGCACGATTGCTTGTGTTGCGAAAGTATCAGGCGATTTGAGAATAGTTGGGAGCAGTGAGAATGGAACATAGCACGAGTTGCTTAATCGAGATTGATGGTTAAAGAATCGGCTAAGTTTTTGTGTCAGACTTAAGATGGGAATGGCATGATCACACCTAAGGGATGGTTCGAACGGATCTCGGATTCGTAAAAGGAAACGTAATGTGAGTAGCGAATTGATTCGAAGTGGTATATGGGATCAAATATGTTAAGCAAGGCATTGGAAATATTTTGTTGGACATCTATTGTAATTGCCTGAACGGACTCGGATAACGAATACAAGTCGGTTGGTGCAAATCGATTAAGTTGGAAAGAGTAAGAATGGAGCAAGCGAATATTGAGTTATGATTCAGCAGAATCACCTCGGAATAGTCGATTTGGGATAGACGCTGGTTGACGCAGATTTTGCACGAGGGCAACTATATTTCCAAGTGGTATATGGTGCAATGGAATTTGACTCGGGTATCCTTCGATACATTAGACTTGAGAACTCAAGGACGGAGTCGTGCAAATGGAAGTATCATTGGACTTGAAAGATGGACAAAATCGGAACGAACATTTGGGTTATGCTTGAGCAAAGCGATGGGATTATCGGAAGGATAGCGAGCACGAACTACGATTTTGGGCAACACATTTGAGCTGTTGGTTGAGCAAAGAAACACGATATTGGTCTGGAGGGACAATGAGATGGATTCATACAAACTTGAAGGATTTTGGATATTGTTGCTCGAGAAGTCGACTTAGGTTTAGCGAAAATGAAATTTTGGGCAAGATGGTGCAACAATGATAGACGGATTCTTCGGAAAGACGTAGACGGATTGTGGCAACAACGGAAGGCAAAGATTTTGGCGGATTGATTTCTGAAGATAGCTAAATGTGGGAGCAACGTTGGAACGAATCACTGTGCTGCTCGAGTAAGTTGGAAGTGCAAGGTGGGACGTGGCAAACGGATGTGAATTTGAGCAAGTCTCGAACTTTGAGAATCGTTGAAATCGATGGTGCGAGAATCGAACATGCAATTCGAAAATTTGATGGATTCAGGACAGAACGGCGGATTGATGGAATAAGGTTTCAACGAGCGCGATTCTCGAATTCGGAAACTTCGCTCGGATGGGATGGTTGGAATTTTGATTCGGATTTGCAGATGAGATATAGCATGGTTTATAGTAACTGTCCATCGTGATGATTACAATTATCGAGCGTAGCTTCGGGACAGCTGACCCTAAGCGACCTTGCCCGCTGAATCGGATATGAATATGGTAGACCCATAGAACGACCCTTGAGGCGGCGTATTTGGGAATGCGTCGAGGGCAGATGTGAGGCAATGTGATTTGGCTTATTGACTGAGTGTTGGATTTGAGAGATCCTTGGAATAGCCTTCAGCTGAAGATACAGCCGGAAGATCGAAGCGATGGTGGAAGTAGCCTTGTCAACTGATGAGATTCAGAGTCGCAGATTTTTATCGATGGCATCGCCTCTGACTCATCGTGCCCTGGAAGGAAATAGCATTCATATGAATTGACGACTATGAAACTAGCTCGTGAAGTTAAAGCAGCGGCTCGTTCAGATCAAATCCTTGTGAATACTGGAAGGGACAGATTTGCCTTAGATTTACAAGATGTCTCGGAACTTAGTCTGGGAAAAGTGCTCATTCGGAAGGCGAAGGTGATATTCTATGCTTCGAGGCAGTGGAAGCAGCGCGAAGAACTATTTCATGCGCAACCTAAGAATTGTGGCGAGTGTGTCCACGTTGAAATCGTGGCGACACAAATCCCTTTGGCGTGGCGGCGAGATCTTCGTGGATCACACGAACCTCAATATAGATATTCACCCAGTGAGATATTGAGATGGCAGGAAAATGTGTTGGGCTGAGCTGATCAAAACAAGTTGATATTTGGGTAAGTTGCCTAGCTTGGGTAGTATCAATTGAGATTATCGTTCGGTGCACGAGATAAAATTTGGAGGTGTTGCTAGTACTAATTTCAGAAATAGTGGGATGGATTGTGTTGGAATGCGAACTTATTGTGTCGGTAGAAAATTTGCATAATTGAGAATAGTTCTCAAGTGAATGTGTTGGAATGGGAATTGTGATTTGGTTCAATTGGGAGCAAAGCAAACGGACGCCTCGAACATAAAGATGCCCTTGTAACTTGTTCAAATTTGCTATCGCAAAGTTCGGCTGAAATGCATGTATTTTAGGGACGCCTTAAATACGTGTACGATCCAAAACTAAGCGATACGAGAAATTCGTGTTGAGCTGCAAGGAGGATGTGGGAATTCGTGAAAATTTATTCGAGCGTTCAGCAGAACGAGATATTGTGTCAGAAATAGTGAATATGAGAGTTGCATAGAGCAGATCTATGGAATTGGATTGTGGCATGCTAGTAAGGAATGAGTACCAGCACGGTTCGTGGACGAACCTGATTCTAAGTGGTATATTATGTAACGCCCCGCAACTGCTCGGAGCGTTACGCTGAGTCGGAGTCGGATAAAATGAATCAAATGCTGGTTACATTTGAAATGTCGGATTTCGGGAAGAAAGATTAATCGAGTTGGTTTCAATGTGCAGATGGCTAGCGGGTTCGATGGAAATCAGGTGTTCGTTCCGAACACTACTGAATAGCTGGATGGAAACGATAATGCCGTCTTCCTTAGTCCGATCGGTCGGATGATTTGGAGAGCACGGCCTGCTCGCACGGTCATACCAGTTGAGTAGATCGCGCTTGCATCGGACCACGGGTTCAAGGGATTGGCCGTATCGGCAGGACAGGATGCCTAACGGATTCAAACAATGTGAGTGGGCTCTTTCCCTTCTCCTCTACTCCCTCATGCCTAATAATATAGAAAACACGTAATGGCTTGTACACTTGGGCTGAAACATCGGGAAGCACTACACTGAGGCGTGCATAGAGTGTGCGTCGTTGGCTTGGTAGGATTGTGGCTTGAACTAGTTTACGCGTTCGATAGCGGGATTATTCATTTGAGGCGATCGGTTGGATTACTTGGGATTATGCTTGGACGGTTGGAAATATACAAGTTGGAATGATACAATTGAGGCAATAGGAATATCGAGAATATCGGGAATCCGGACGAGCGAGCGTGCATCCGTGCACGAGTATCACTGGGTCGCTTTGTCTTGCAAAGCGAGCAGTTGTGGTTCGAAACCGAACAACTGCATCGGCGAGGGTATTGTGCCACTGTTGGGGCATTGTGCCATGGGATTATTCGGAGTGTGGGGTGTTGCACCCAATGTGAAACACTGTGTTGGGAAGCGGCAATGTGAAACACTGTGGATTTTGGTGCCTTGGGATTAAATCCTGAGGCCGAGATTTGGACTCCTTTGGGAGGATATGTTGGAAGAATGGTTATGGATGCTTTGGTTGGTTATTCGGTGGAACGAGTTTAGGATCGCTTGGTGGGGCGAGAATGTTCGATCCTCTCGCCTCACCTACTTTTTGCATGTCACGGACAACCTGGGTGCACAGGGTGTTGATTTCCTTGAAACGGTTTTTATCCGGGGCACTGGAGCCGTTTCAATCCGGAGGGAAATATTGATTCGTGCTTTGGCGCGGTGCATTGCGGGACCTCCAGCGGGGCTTGCTACCCGGGCTGATAGGGCGCGCCGTAATGCTTGGAATATGTCCTTTATGGCTTGGCCAGTGACTTCATATAGATAAGAGTTGGCTTGCTTTTCTTTCGTTGGTTTGTGCATCGTGTAGGCGCGGCCACCTTGCCTCGGCAAGAGTGTGCATTCGAGATGGGAATATATAACTTCGGTTGAGGATGGATATTGAGGCGAGACTGATGGTTCGATATGTTATCGTGCAAACGATGGCATTGAGTTAGACGGGTCGGCTATATATAAACTGCTTGTCGTTTGGTTTGAGAATGAATGCTTGCATGCTTAAACTGCTTTACTGCTTTCCTTAACATGTCATCCATATGCCATGAAAAGAATCTAGGATTCAACTAGAAAGATCACCATATAACTGTGTGCATTCACTACTTTACTTAGTGTCGGCTTAGACGAGTGGGTTATCCCGCTCACCAGTACGGTTGTGTACTGACCCACGTTTGTGGGCAATATTTCAGGTACACAGGCGTAGTGGCGCTGCTTGGATATACGGGACAAGATGTATGAACTGTAAGTACCTTTGTGGGCTAGAGAAAGAGCAAGAGTTATTTCATCGTCTCCGTGGCATCGCCTTTGTGGCGTGGCCTTCGGGGCATCTCATTTGGACCCTATCGTGAGCTTCGCTGCGTATACTCTGATGTGTGCTTGGTACACAATTTGCTTCCGCTGTAACTTGGTTGTTTCGATGATAACTTTCGTGTTTAACAACATCGCCTTGTACGAGCGCAACTCCAGGCTCGTACGGAATCACGTCCCGAATAGAACGATTGTCCCGCGGGAGAGCTGCAACGTGGTGATTTCACGTTCAGCGGGGACTATTGGGCTTGCGGGAGTTTGGGGCGTGACAGCCTTGAGTATCTTGTATCACAACGTGTCATGGTTGGATCCATTGTACTAGTTGGGGGAAAGGGGAAATGTTAGCTAGGTATGTGATCAAATCCTAGATAATATTTTATGTTAACTTAGACAATGTTTATCCAACGTTAAAGTAGACAATGTTCACCCAAGCCGATCACATATCTATCTAGTATTTCAATCACTTAGCATAGTTACAGTTCTTCACCACATTGTTCATTGTTTACCTGTTCTTCCACCATAGTTGATATTATTCATTGTTTCTCGTCTTGTATTATATTCTCTATTTTCTGTTTATAGTCATTATCAATTAATTGGAACTGCTATTGGGTTGTACTTTACTCCATTCCTGACTGGAAAACATTTTTCAGATGAATGGTTAGAGAGGATGTGTCCCACTCACTATGGGCTGACAGATGGAGTATCACCCGAGGATAGTGCCAGAGACTGAGGCCTCTTAGACTTTCATATATTGTA
This sequence comes from Iris macrosiphon, assembly GCA_036927795.1. NCBI lineage: Eukaryota > Viridiplantae > Streptophyta > Magnoliopsida > Asparagales > Iridaceae > Iris > Iris macrosiphon. Next base: position 71,781,073 of record JAYESA010000003.1, read on the forward strand.
GTAGATTTCCTATTTTAGATATTGGTTGTATTATTGTTTGAGATGTGGAGTTGTGTTTAGTTTGGAGATGGTTATGTGATGTATTGAGACTTGTATTTCTTTTCTTTCTATTCTATATCGTGCGTTCATCTTCCTCCAGTTTTATATGTGACCGAGTATTACTTGGTATTGAGATGGCATGGCAGTACTTTATATATACTGTGTAAGATATTAGATAGAATAGTAGACCAAGACAGCGTTCTACCGCCGATTCTGCGGCGTAGGCTGGACGTACCCACGTACTCGTGCCCCTATACCGGGTGCAGGTCGTGACACCACTTCACCACCACCTGCGACCAACCACCTACACCGACCGCCTCCACCCGCACCATCACCATCCCCGTCCATCATAACCCCCATTGAACCCAACGGCCAATCCCGACCGCTCCCAACCACCGCCAGACGCCGTTAACCACCCCGAGAGGTCGACCCCGACCACCCCACGACCTGACTGTTGCGCCCGATGCCGTCTCAGCCCGCTGCCGCCGAGACAGGCTGCTGCATCCGCGGCTGTAGCCATCGCAAACACTGTACACCAGCAGGCCGGTTCCTTCCACACGTCGACCGGAGCTCACCCCATGCCGGAGAAGACGGTCGACCAGCAAGCGGACCCCCTCGCTCGGTCGATCAGGTACTCGTTCGCTGAACCTTTCTCTCGTGTGTCCTATTACTTCTCCTTCGTGTCGTCCTGTCGCATATGAAAACATATTAATAGCATTTAACCTAGTTAGTATTGTATGCATGGAAGTTGATTTAATTAGACATTACTAAATAATTATTTATTCTAAATTAATGACCAGTTATCAGGGACAAGTAATTCACTTAAAACACGTGGATATAAACCTAGTATGTTTGAACATGTGTCACCCTCACATTTCCATCTAGGGGTAGTTTGGTAATTATTATGGGTATTAATTATTTTAGGATTATTATAATTAATAATTGTGCATGACTGAATTATTTATTTTATTATATTAATAATTATTGCTAATGTAGACTTGTTTTGGACTTGTGTAGTGGACTTAACCTTTTAATTAGGGGACATGAACAAACTTTTTGGACTAGTCTAAGTTGAGCCCATGAATTAGGCCCATGGATTAAGAAACATGCTTAATTAGTGAAACCATTAGACTAGAACCTTCCCTCCCTAATTATTTCTTCATGAGAGGCCCCAAGGGGTATTTTTGACTTTGTACATTGCTTGAGGAAGGGTTTATGTCCAGCCATAATTGAGAGGAGAGAGAGTGCTCTCATTTTAGTTCTTCCCCAAAATTCTAGATCTAGTTTTCCCCCTTCCAATTCTCCATCAATTCTCCATCAATTCTCTTCAAATCTCTTCCTAAATTTAACATTGAAGCCCCTACATCAAGGATCTACAAGCAAGGAGCAAGGAACAAGGAGGATGAGGCCAAGATCTATAAGGAGAGGAGCAACTTGTCATTTGGGACCTTTTCATTGGGAATCCATCTCCCAATAGGTATAAATCAGTTTTCTCCCTTTCTATAGGCTATAGATCTGAGTTTTTACCATAAGAAACTACCCCACATGCATAGGTTACCCATAGGATTTGTTTTGGTATCATTTGGAGACCTACGGTGGGAGTTATGTCCATTTTGGTGTCGATTTTGAGGAAATTCCGAAATTGGCACATGTAGTGCTTGTCAATGGATCTAATAGATCTAATTGACCATTGATTGTTTGTTTGTAGCTTGTGTCGTGTCCATAATTGGATACGTGTGGGCCGAGTCTCGTCGATTTGACGAAACGGTCAATTTTGGGGGTTTTCCTCCGACACGGGGCCATGTGCATATCATATGGTGACACGGACACGTAGACACTATAATTTATATATGTATTATTCATAATATATGTTTTGGGCTTGTACGTGTGCTCCGGGATACGTTTAGTTGTGAGTTGGGGGCCGTGTCGCAAGCGTATCATAGAAAAGTGTGATATGAGTGCGGTGCACCCCATGTGTTTGTGTTTTGGTTTTTGTACTATACATACATATGTAAATATATTTGTATATGCTATCTATACATTAATTGGAGTATATAATGGTGTATTTTGAGTTTTTGGTTTTATGTGTTTCCATGTGTATATTATGAGGGTATCTAGATACATAGAACTATGAGTATATGTCTATATATATATGTTAGTGTATATAATATGTATCTAGATATATATATATCTATTTGTATATAAGTCTATATGTATACCTATATGTTGATTCATAAGTGTGGCTAAGTATTTGCATATGTAGCTATGATTAATATGTATGAGTATATCTATATGTATTGGTATCTATACCTTAGTGTTATGCATATATGATTGATATGTATGAGGGGTAGTACATGCATCTATGTTTGGAGATATTTAGATATCTGTGTGTGTACATATATATAGATATATTCTTAGAGATTGTTAGTGTTGTGTAGTGTTGTGTGTCTGTGTGGATGTGAGTGTATGAGGAGGGCAGAAACTGGAAATCAGACAGCAAGGTGCAGCACGTTCAGAAGCTGCACAGCAATAGTGAGGATCGGGCAGTGTCAATGCACACTGCAGCAGGGAACACTACAGGATTGGGCAGCAGCAGTTTCTCCACTGTGCAGTTGCACAACTGCACAGATTGTTGCTGTAGTGATCTGTATCAGGAAACACTGCAGAGGTATCTGCAATGTACACAGCTTTGAGCAAGGGACTGAAGACTGCAGCAATTCCCTGTATGAAGACTCTTTTACCACCACTGCATCGTGCACAGCAACTTCAATCTGAACAGATCACCTGAACACTGAACACAGCAAGGAGGCTGTGTTACTGAACACACAGCAAGGACAGTCAGGTAATGCAATGTGCAGTTCAGCCTTACACTATGAATTAGTGTAGGTATTGGAGAGTGTCCAGACCAGTTTCAGTGCCAGTTAATGTCTGTAGTGCAGTTTCAGGTTGGGGTATTTGGGGTTTGAGTCAGCTTGGTATCAGTTAGTTGGGTTTAGTGTTTAGTTGGGTCTTGTTGGTTTCAGTCAGCAGATTATTAGTTGTTGGTTGTTTAGTTAGTATTGGATTAGTTAAGGTTTTAGTAGTTAGTATCAATAAGATTATTTTCAGCCTTGTGTTCAGTTTATTTTAGTAGTTAGGTGTTGGTTTATGGGGTAAATCATTGGCAACTCGGGCATTAGGAAGCCACAGTAAGTATAGGAGCAGTATCAGTACCAGTGAGGGACTGGCCTAGCAGGAGTTGGTTTTAGTTGACTAGTTAGTTTAAGGTTTTGGGTCGAGTTTCAGTCAGTGGATTAGTTGGTTAGTTAGTAGCTATAGAAATATTTGGCTAGTAGTGGCACGTAGGATATTAGGTTTGGCCTTAACTATATAAAATAGAAATAGGTTTCTTTTGTGTCAGTTATGTTTAGTTTTAGTTATATATACAGGTAGGTATGACTTGGCTAAGTGTTGCAATACCTCGGGATACCAGGATATCACCAAGGTATTGAGCGTGGGTAATTGCGATACGCATTGGCACAAGGCCAAGGTATCCCATTTATATTGTTTTGAGATATTATTGCTATATGTGACTTATGTATATATATATAAACCTATTTTTATATTAGAAAATCGGCGTATCTTAGGATACGGCTTCTTGATTTGCACCGTGGTGTGTTAGCTTAGCTAGTATAGCATAGCTTCATAGTGTATTGACTTAGTGACTAGTTTTAGACTCTTACAACCTAGAAATATATTGGTTTGATCTAGAAACGGCGTATTGACCTAGAACTTCTTCAACTTCAATTATTTTCATCATTGAACCTTATATTGATACAACATACCATATATAGGTTGTGAGACACCAGCTTGGGCATCGAGAGACACACTTTGCTCAGGACTTCAGGCGAGTATATTTCTCTGATTGTTTTTAATTCATAATGTTGTATATATATGCATGTTCTAGATTAGTATACATTGATTCCCGACACAGTAATTTCACGGACTGGTGCTATATGGATCCCGTCAGGAGGTGTTATCCCCTACCGTGTGCAACGGGTACCCAATGACATGTATTTCATCGTGTACATCGGGTATTAACTTTCATGTGCTTCTTGTGCATCCACTATTTCGTGTGCTAGTGTGACTATCGTGATCATGTGCGTAACGTGTCGTGATTGGATCCATGAGTATTGGTTGGGGAGGGGGAGTAGGAGTTGGTTATGTGATCAAAGCCCTCTTGATCTCATGTGCATGTCGATTATACACCTCACGTATAATGGAGTTACCTATATACCTCATGTGCAACCTAAACCGATCACATAATGAACTCTCACTCTAAAACACATAGTTTAGTATTTCTTGTTCTCTACTTGCAGTCATTCTTGTATTTACTTCCAGCTTTATTGTGCCTATTGCCTGTTCACTTGTACAGTTTATTCTTCTACTTGTGCATCTTGTATCATTTTTCTATTGCTTGTTATATATGCTCGATTATGTTATTGGAACTGCTTTCAGAGGTATGTACTTCGCTCCAATCCTGACTGGATATTTTTTTTCCAGATGATTGGCTAGAGGAGCTGTGTCCCACACATTATGGACCTCAGAAGGGTGAGACTTTAGAGGACACTCCCCTAGAGCCAGAGGACATAGTAGCAGTGACCGAGGAGGTCTAGTTTGGTTTAGATATTGTATTAGACTATTATTTTTTTTGGAGATTCACAGATGTACTATTATTTCATATTGTGGATGTATCTTCTTTCCTTCGCTATTTCCATTCGTGCATTATTTCCTCCTTAGTTTGTTTTGTTATTGAGATTGATATATTTGTGAGATACCATATTGCTCCTCCGATTGGAGTTGAGATGATTGATAGGTACCATATTATATTGTTGAGATATTAGATAGTTAGAAATGACCTAGACAGCGTTCTACCGTCGATTCTGCGGCGTAGGCTGGGCGTAACCACGTACTCGTGCCCGAATATCAGGGTGCGGGTCGTGACACATTTTTAGTAGTGGCCCATACAGGTCTAGATAGACATCATAGTTGTGCTCGACTAGAGTATTGCTACGAGCCTGCTTTAGGATATATGATTTAGGCTGAGAGTTACTCAATCACAACTAGGAAAAATTCTAATGTTTTGTTCTATAAATCTTTATCTATTTGATATTGTTTTTCATTTTGAATTAAGTTCTGTCCTTCTTTGATGATATCGCATTATATTCAATAATTGATTCCGTATTTTCAATCTGACTTCAGGATGCCTCCGAAGGTCAGATTCTATCGCTCAGGAGCAGTGTCATCTTCCTCGGCTACTTCCCCGCCTGTTGCGGATAGAGTAGCAGCTGCTACTGTTACATCTTCTGTCGAGAGGATTGCCTCACCGGTCCAGGTGGGAGTCTCAGCAGCCGCTTTTGGGGGTGCTCCTCCCCCGGTTCAGAGGATTGCTCCAGTTGTTCCCGAGGATCTTCCGCCACCACCGCCAGTACCAGCTGATGCTACACAGCTATTTGCACTTTTCCAGATGATGATGGAGGCCCAGAGGGCCCAGGCTGAGGTGCAGCACCGACAGACCGAGGTGTTGAGACAGGGCATCGAGATTGGTCACCAGGTGGCCATCACCGCTGTAGAGAGGACCGCACCACCACATCCACGGGAGGTACAGCCCAGGCCCGGCACTATTCAGGACTTCAAGAAGTTGGATCCCCGGCCTTTCAAGGGGACAGAGGGCATCATCTATGCGGATGATTGGTTGGAGAGCATGGAGCGCGTCATGCGCTTATCCCGTCTTGCGGAGGACCTGATGGTGGAGGCAGCGGGATTGCAGATGATGGACATCGCCAGCACGTGGTTCCGAAATGAGCCATGGATCGCCGATCCAGGATTGACATGGAGAGAGTTCAGGGACCTGTTCAGAAGGAAGTTCTTCCCGCCTACTGAGAGACTTGACCTAGAGCGACAGTTCCAGAACCTCTACCAGGGGAACATGTCGGTAGAGGAGTATGCCGCCGAGTTTGGTAGGTTGAGCAGGTATGCCGACTATATGGTGAGAGACCCAGAGAACCGGGCTAGTAGGTTCAGAGAGGGTCTGAATTGGGAAGTGAAGGCTCTCATTTCTTCGAGCCACGAGACGTATACCGACATCTTGAGGGAGGCTCGCAAGGTCGAGAGAGACCTGAGTGGGAGGCACAAGAGGGACCGAGATGTTTATGGTGGCAGCAGCAGCACAGGTCCAGCGAATAAGCCATATTTCCAGCACCAGAGGCAGCAGTCCAATGCGCCTAACCGAGCACCTGTACAGCAGACGTATCAGATGCAGAGACCAGCCCAGACAGCTCATGCTTGCCCCTTTTGTAAGAAGGCAGGGCACGGATGGGACGTTTGCAGGAAGAGGCTCGGTCAGTGTTTGTTTTGCGGTTCATCAGATCACCAGCTGAGGGATTGCCCCAAGACCTTAGCTCGGACAGTTCAGGACGTAGCTCCTATCCAGAGGATACCCGCTAGACATCCGGCGGGACAGCCGAGAGGACCTCCTTTACAGCCCCAGCAGCAGAAGTTCATGCAGCACCAGCACCAGCACCAGCACCAGCAGAGGGGTGCACATCAGGGTCGAGCTTTTGCCCTGACCATGGAGGAGTCAGAGCCAGTCGAAGACGTGATATCAGGTCCAGTCTTACTCGATTCTTTTCCAGTTCATGCCTTATTTGATTCTGGTGCATCTCATAGCTTTGTATCTGTATCTTTTGCTTTGAGACATCGTCTTGAGTCTGAACCATTGGCGCGGACTTGCAAGATCACGACCGGGGGTGGCATCATCCTGGTCAGTGATGTTTGCAAGAACCAGAGGGTTTATGTGGGAGGCCGTGAGCTGAGTGTATGTTTACTTGTAATGCCACTTCCGAGTTACGATATAGTACTCGGGATGGATTGGTTGAGTAGACATCATGCTAGTATCGATTGTCGTGGAGGCAGAGTTTTATTTCAGACGCCAGAAGAGCCAGAGTTCGAGTTCGTCCGAGGAGCAGAGCAGAGCGAAGGCGATTTCTGTGGGGCTTTGGTAGAAGAGCGGGAGCCGCCACATCTGTTGATTGTAGAGTTCTTGGATGTCTTTCCAGAGGATTTGCCGGGGTTGCCGCCGGACAGAGATGTGGAGTTCTCTATAGACTTAGTTCCAGGAGCAGAGACAATCTCTCAGCACGTCTATAGAGTGAACAACAGTGAACTGGCGGAGTTGAAGAAGCAGGTGGATGAGTTGCAAGACAAAGGCTTTATCCGTTCCAGTTTGTCACCATGGGGTGCTCCGGTACTGTTTGTACCCAAGAAGGATGGGTCGGTACGTATGTGTATCGACTATAGGGCACTTAATAACCTCACTATCAAGAACAAATACCCGTTGCCGCGGATTGATGACTTGTTCGACCAGCTGAGCGGAGCGAGGGTATTCTCGAAGATAGACTTGAGGTCAGGGTACCATCAGGTGAATGTGAAGAGGGAAGACATCCCGAAGACGGCTTTCAGGACTCGTTATGGACAGTTCGAGTTCTTGGTGATGCCGTTTGGGTTGACCAATACCCCGGCAGTGTTCATGAATCTGATGAACAAGGTATTTCATCAGTACCTGGATCAGTTTATGGTAGTCTTCATAGACGACATTCTGATATATTCGAAGACCCCGGAGGAGCATGAGCAGCACTTGAGGATTGTTCTGGAGATTCTCAGGAAGGAGAAGTTGTATGGCAAGTTGTCGAAGTGTGAATTCTTTCTTGATAAGGTTGAATTTCTTGGGCATGTCATTACAGGAGATGGAGTCTCGGTGGACCCGAAGAAGATCTCAGCAGTTGAATCGTGGTCTACCCCGAGTTCAGTAGCAGAGATCAGGAGCTTCCTTGGATTAGCAGGCTACTACCGGAAGTTTGTTCAGGACTTCTCCAGACTAGCAGAGCCGATGACTAGACTGACCAAGAAGGACGTGGAATTCGTCTGGACTGAGGATTGCCAGTCAGCATTTGAGGAGCTGAAGAGGAGATTGACTACAGCTCCCATCTTGACACTACCATCAGGAGCAGGAGGATTTTCCATTTACAGTGATGCATCAGGGAAGGGTTTGGGTTGTGTACTACAGCAGCATGGGAAGGTAATTGCCTATGCTTCCAAGCAATTACGCCCGCATGAGAAGAACTACCCTACCCATAATTTGGAGCTTGCAGCAGTTATCTTTGCTCTCAAATTGTGGAAACACTATCTATATGGATAGAGAGTAGAGATCTTCACAGACCATAAGAGCTTAAAGTATATGTTTACACAGAAGGAGCTCAACATGAGGCAGCGGCGATGGTTGGAGCTGATGAAGGACTTCGACATATCTTTGCAGTACCATCCAGGGAAGGCCAACGTAGTCGCGGATACTTTGAGCAGGTATCCTATGGCTATGTGCTTGACTAGGGACATGCATCTATTGGCAGACCTCGATAGTTTGGGCATTGAGGTATTGGTTCCGGGAGTCGTGGCGCAGATGTGGGGACTTCAGGTTCAGTCGGAGCTGATGGACCGAGTCAGAGTCGGACAGTATGAGGATGAGTCTCTGAGGAGCATCAGAGCACAGGTTCAGGTCGGGCTGGCAGAGGACTTTACCGTCGCAGATGATGGATCATTACGACACGGTACCAGGTTGTGCGTACCGAAGGGAGCATTGCGCGAGAAGATTATGCAGGAGGCTCATCGTTCCCAATACTCTATGCATCCCGGTGCCAACAAGATGTATAGAGACATGAGGGAGCATATATGGTGGTATGGCATAAAGCGAGAGGTAGCTAGCTTCGTGTCCAGATGTTTGGTTTGCCAGCAGGTCAAGGCGGAGAGACAGAGGCCAGGCGGATTGCTTCAGCCCTTGCCCATTCCGGAGTGGAAATGGGAGCATGTTACCATGGATTTTGTATCAGGGCTTCCGCGTTCTCCAGGAGGCAAGGATGCAATTTGGGTCATCGTGGACAGGTTGACCAAATCAGCCCACTTTCTACCATTTAAAGTGGGTACATCTACGGAGAGACTTGCGGAGATGTATGTGCGCCAGATTGTCAGATTGTACGGTATTCCAGTGAGCATTGTCTCGGATCGGGATAGCCGCTTCACGTCCCATTTTTGGAGGAGTTTGCAGGCTAGCTTGGGCACTCAGCTCAAGTTCAGTACCGCTTATCACCCCCAGACGGACGGACAGTCGGAGAGGACTATTCAGACTCTCGAGGACATACTACGCACCTGTGTTTTGGATCTTGGAGGTTCTTGGGAGGATCACCTTCACTTGGTAGAGTTTTCATACAACAACAGCTACCAAGCCAGCATTGAGATGTCACCATTCGAGGCGTTGTATGGACGGAGGTGCCGTACTCCGTTGTCCTGGGATGATGTTGGTGACAGGGCTTTATTGGGACCAGAGATGGTAGTGGATGCAGCAGAGAAGGTGAAGCTTATCAGAGACAGACTTCGAGTGGCGCAGGACAGGCAACGGCATTGGGCCGATAGCCACCGGAGACCTCTGGAGTTTGAGGTATAGCTTTAGTTTTGTCTTGTTTGTGTTTGATTGTTGCTTGTTAGAGTGCTAAGTTTGTGTTTCGTGCTAGGTTGGCGGTCTGGTTTTCTTGAGGATTTCTCCGACACGTGGCACGATTCGTTTCGGTGAAGGCGGCAAGCTTAGTCCGCGATTCATCGGTCATTTCAGCATTCTTGAGAGGGTCGGTGCAGTCGCCTACAGACTAGACTTACCACCTGCACTGGAGGGAGTGCACAACGTGTTTCACGTGTCGCAGTTGAGACGATACGTGGCAGATCCCAGTCATGTGTTAGATCATTCGGAGATAGAGGTGGGCCCTACTCTCAGCTATCCAGAGCAGCCAGTGGAGATTCTGGATCGGAGAGAGAAGGTGCTGAGGAACCAGACGATTCTGTTGGTGCGCGTCGCGTGAAGGCATCACTCGCCAGGAGAGAGTACCTGGGAGCGAGAGGTTGAGATGCGCGAGCGATATCCGTATCTTTTCGAGCCGTGAGGTATAATCCCTTCTTGCATTATATTGTTTGTTTTGGTAGATAGTTTCTTCCTTAATTTCAAGGACGAAATTTTTCTAAAGTGGGTAGGTTTGTCACCCTCACATTTCTATCTAGGGGTAGTTTGGTAATTATTATGGGTATTAATTATTTTAGGATTATTATAATTAATAATTGTGCATGACTTAATTATTTATTTTATTGTATTAATAATTATTGCTAGTGTAGACTTGTTTTGGACTTGTGTAGTGGACTTAACCTTTTAATTAGGGGACATGAACAAACTTTTTGGACTAGTCTAAGTTGAGCCCATGAATTAGGCCCATGGATTAAGAAACATGCTTAATTAGTGAAACCATTAGACTAGAACCTTCCCTCCCTAATTATTTCTTCATGAGAGGCCCCAAGGGGTATTTTTGACTTTGTACATTGCTTGAGGAAGGGTTTATGTTCAGCCATAATTGAGAGGAGAGAGAGTGCTCTCATTTTAGTTCTTCCCCAAAATTCTAGATCTAGTTTTCCCCCTTCCAATTCTCCATCAATTCTCCATCAATTCTCTTCAAATCTCTTCCTAAATTCAATATTGAAGCCCCTACATCAAGGATCTACAAGCAAGGAGCAAGGAACAAGGAGGATGAGGCCAAGATCTACAAGGAGAGGAGCAACTTGTCATTTGGGACCTTTTCATTGGGAATCCATCTTCCAATAGGTATAAATCAGTTTTCCCCCTTTCTATAGGCTATAGATCTGAGTTTTTACCATAAGAAACCACCCCACATGCATAGGTTACCCATAGGATTTGTTTTGGTATTATTTGGAGACCTACGGTGGGAGTTATGTCCATTTTGGTGTCGATTTTGGGGAAATTCCGAAATTGGCACATGTAGTGCTTGTCAATGGATCTAATAGATCTAATTAACCATTGATTATTTGTTTGTAGCTTGTGTCGTGTCCACAATTGGATACGTGTGGGCCGAGTCTCGTCGATTTGACGAAACGGTCAATTTTGGGGGTTTTCCTCCGACACGGGGCCATGTGCATATCATATGGTGACACTGTCACGACCCGCACCCGGATATTCGGGCACGAGTGCGTGGGCACGTCCAGCCTACGCCGCAGAATCGGCGGTAGTACGCTGTCTAGGCCAAATCCACACTTAACTAATCTAGCTTATTCACAATTAACATAAGCAAGATAATAATGAGAATGGAAACTTAAGATTGCAACTGAAATAAATGTGACAACAGATTCAATTGTTTAGTACAGAAATTCAGAATGAAATCGGGGACAAACCCGATTAATAAGATAAGAAATAGAATAAATATAGCTACTGCTAACTATTCTGCAGGAGTAGTCTCCTGGGTGGGAACCGGCTCTGCGACTGTATCACCTGCTGGCTCATAGGGTCCATAGTAGGTAGGGGCAAGGTTCTCATCATCGCCTAAACAACGTATCCAGTCAGGAAAGGAGCAAAGTACACAGTGCACAACCAGATTAAACTAAATAATTATGACAATTAAATTGGGTATCATATTGAGAACATTACTTAAAGGAAACATCAATATTTCAGAGTTTTAAAGCTATAAACAAGAATATGAGAAAGCAGGGAATAAATGAGACAGAAAATGAAACTACAACTGTCAGCAAGAAATGTAACAAGACTAGAGACTATCTGTGTGAACTTGTGTTTGTTTTAGAATACATAGTTGGCATGTAGGGGTTTATAAGGCTAATAAGGCCGTCATAGACGACTAGTGTCTGGAACAATCAAGTATAAGGCTGATGGTGCAGTCGCGTACCAACAGCTAGTATCTGGACCTGGGGAAGGGTAAACTATATGCCTCATAGTATTCTCCCACCCGACACGAAAGCAAGACATGAAATCCCGTATTCAAGACATGAAATACAGTATTCTAACACTACGTGTAATCATCAAGGTTACTAGTAGAGCAGGGAATTAATTATCATAATATAAAGATTAACTTGAAGTGCAGGTACTTGCCTGTTGTTTGGATCTGATTAGTTAGGTTCTTGGGGGGGAAAGTCCAGAGATGAGTCCAAAAGCTGAAATAGACATTACCATCACGCTCAGAAGATGTCAAATAGCTAGAAACGCCTGTCCTTGGGTCCAATTTGGAGACAAGGGCAAAAACGGCAGTTTCGGGTCAAAACGGGGTCCGCCGTTGGGCCCGCTTTGCACCGAAAAACGTGTCCAGGTCAACGGTCTCCAAATTCACCAAACTTAGTGTCAACAGGTCAGGAACGCTGATACGAACCCAACGGAACTTCCAGATTTGGATTCCGATGAGCCGAACACAAAACCGCCCGTCGAGCGGGGCCTGTGGGGCCCACGACACGCGATTTCGTCAACGTTCTCAGAATCGAACCAAACTTGACCCACAGGACCAGCGTATCGCTACGAGTCCGATGGCGCAAGTTTCGTCTCGATCTGACGAGTGTGCACGAAGTTAGGGCGAATTGCAGAAAAGGCGGATACGGGGCGATGTCCGCGGATACGCGTTGATTCCGGTGTGCACGCACGCCCGAATCAGCTTCCACGAAATCTCACACGTCCGTATCGACGAGGCGCACGTATCTGTGAAGACCGCACGCGACCAAGTCGTCCCGTTTGGCGGGGCGTACTCAGTTCCGGGGTGAAACAGGGTCTGGTTTTTCCTGTTTTTTGATCGCGGTGTGCGATCACTACAGGACGCGGTACCCCGAACAGTTTGTCCGGACACCGAGAGGGTCATACAGGCTTCACAACGCAATTTGCGGAATCGAAATCCGAGCTACGAGCAAGAAGATACAAGTACCTGAAGTGCTCCGCGAAACCGGGTTTCGTATCCGTGTCTCAAGCCGTGTCCTGTGTCTTGGACACTGTGTCCGACACGCGACACCGAATCTAGGGTTAGGGCTTCTGTGTCCGGCCGTGTCTCCGCTGCGTCCACGTCTGAGGCTCGCCGGAGAGGTGCTAGGGCATCGTCGGAAGGAGGCGGCGGGTGCGAGTCTCGTCGTCGGCGGGATTCCGTGAGGCGAGGGCGGAGGCTAGGGCTGACCGCGGCGCCTGGCTCGGGCGGCCATCCCACGTCGAGGAGGAAGGGGAGGAAGGGGATCGGCTGTCCGGGGCTAGGGCGGCCCGCTGCGGGAGAGCTGGGCGGCGCCGAGGAGGTCTGGGCGATTTCCGGCGAGCTAGGGTTGCGACGTTTAGGGGAGTGAGGGGGGTATTTAAAGGGCGCCGGCGGTTGGGACGAGGCCGGGGGAGTCGGCTGAGGGGGACGACGTGGCCTCCCGGCGTGGCGGCGCGTTTTTCGGCGGTGGCGCGGGAGAACCGCTCGCCCAGGAGACGTGGGGGGGGTGATGGGAACCGGGTCGGGTCGGGCGGCGGGCTCCGGGTGAGCGGACCCGCCCGACCCGCTAAGGCAAGGGGCTGGGCTTTGCTTAATGGGCTCGGCCCACTGGGCCGGGCCGGGCCCAAAACCGAATAAATAATAATAATACTAATAATAATAATAATAATAATAATAATAATAATAATAATAATAACATTTAATAAATAAATAAATAAATAGTTTTTAGGCATTTAAAAATAGCTCTGAGGCCCAGAAAAATCCAGAAAAATTACCCTAAGTCCAATTTTCCATTTTACACCCAAAAATATTATTTTCATAATATTTTAATGTTATTTATTATCAATTAAAAATCTTGTAATAATTCAAAACCCTGATTTTAATTACAGAAAAATTCCAGAAAAATTCCAGAAAATTGTGAAAAATCCCAATTTTAATATTTTTTGAAAAATCAGGGGCTTACAATCTACCCAACTTATAAAAATTTCGTCCTCGAAATTTAAATTATGGCAGGGTTCTCTCTGTCCAAACTCACTTGGTCACAGTATAACGGGTTTCTCTTAGGTGAACATTGCGGTCGCTACCCAACTTAGAATTTTATCCATATCCTTGAAGGCTGTACAATTAGTAAAGCTAGGTCCCAACTTAATAAATCATGGTATTGAATCTTTAAGTCTGCAACACAGAACACATCACTTAGGGTATTGCCTAGTCATAAAGGGTTATCATCAATTTGACCGGTCTGAGGGGTATGTCTAGCACTGCAATTCAACTTATATTAAACACAGGATTTTGTCTTTCCGAAATGAGGGAAGACGAGGATTAATAATAAAGAGTTTAAGGGCGAGGTGGTAGAACAGAAGTATAGGGATCAAGGCGTTTAAAGAATTCTAATGGGGATTGTCAGGCGGTTATGGATTGAGATTCTATTCTGGTAATCATTTATCCGCATGCTCGTATCAGTATAATTATGTAACTGATATGATATGCTCGGACATGTTTAGGGGCAAGTATACTAGTCACTATATCTCTCAATCCACGCAAGGTAGTCGTGCGAAGTGCGAATCAAAATGCACTAAGGTTGATCAGACCGTAGTACACTGATTCTGAGTAGACACTTGTATTAGTGGGGTTGATCAGGCCTCAATAATACATGTGTCATGAACAAGCCCGATAAAGGGCAGGCTTGCAAAACTAGGCTATAAAATAGCAGCATATGTCGAGTTCAACAAAATTTAAGTGCGCGAGATAATGATGAAAGGAGGTGCAAATTATTGAAGTTCACAAAATAACACAAGATAAGCACAATAGCACAATCCTCTAAAACAATTATCAAATTTAAAAGCATACCAGGTATTTAGCAAGTTCAAAATTACTAGGTTGGGGCTGAGGTCACGAACCAATAGGCACAAAAACAATACTAGAAGAGATATCTACGAATCACTTACGCGCATTAGCTGCTTCCAGAGTTTGCGCGTTCTCCACGGTCATTACGTAAGCTTGTCCGCGTCCTAGAGCAGTGGGGCAGTCCCTCACTCGATGTTCTGTTGATCCACAATATAGACAGGCACCCAGTCTCATCCTACAAACTTGCCAGGTGTGACCTTGTTTTCGACAAAAGCCACAAGTGGGATCTCGTTGGGTCTGCCCTTGAGCTTGATGTTGGGGTGCTGGAGATCGAGGGAGAGGACGCTGGGCTTGCTGCGGGGATCTCTGCTGTTGTTGTTGTTGAAAAGGGCGTTTGTTGGGTCCCGCATTTCCGGTATCTCTTTCTCGCTTTAGCTTATGCCCCATGTCTCGCTCAACGCCTTGTGCCACGTTTAAGATTTCCTCATAGGTGCGGGCTCGGCTGGTGGTGACAGCAAGGCGAATATCCGGAGACAGCCCCTTCTTGAATCTACGGGCTCTGTCCTCCGGGGTACGAACCATGTACTCCGCAAAGTGGCTTAACCTGCTAAATTCAGCAGTATACTCATCTACAGATAGGTTACCTTGTTCCAGTCTCTCGAATTGGCTTTCGAGAGCTTCCCGAGCCACTTCGGGGTAGAATTTCTCCTTGAATAGCCTCTTAAAATCTTCCCAGGTGAGGTCAGGAGCAGATAGTTGGGGTTCATCTCTGAACCAAGTTCGAGCAATGTCGAACAGTTGCAGGCTTGCGGACTCCACTTTGAGATCATCAGGGACCCGAGCAGTCTTCAGGAGTCGCTCTACGTTCTCTATCCATTCATCGGCGTAGAGAATACCCTCAGTTCCGTAGAATTCCAGGGGTCTGAGGTTCTTGAAATCTTTGGCACTTCCTGGCCTCTTTTGTGGCGACTCCTGGGACCTAAGAGCTTCTGAGAGGCTGGTCCGCAGAAGTGCAGTCTGCTCTTTCTGGGATTCCACCAATCCCTGGAATACTCCAAGTAGCTGTGCTCCATCCAGAGTAACTGCCGGAACAGATGGAGGCGGCGGGAGTGCAAGGGTCTCGGGCACATTCTGCTCAGCTGGTTCTGATGTGCCTCCTACTGTGTTCCTGGTCTGGACCATTCTGTAAGATTAAGGGATAGGAGAATCTGAATAGAATACTTGGAAATCAAAGGCGACAGGAAAATTGAGCAGAAATGATATCAAGAATTGAAATAAGGACCCTATACTGTGAATGAGCTTTTCCCTAGAATCCTCAATCTTATTGCAGGCCTGTTCGGTCCCTAAGTTGAAACCGAACAATTTAGTCGTTTGACCTGCATGGGCCACCACAAAAACGTGTCACGACCCGCACCCGGATATTCGGGCACGAGTGCGTGGGCACGTCCAGCCTACGCCGCAGAATCGGCGGTAGTACGCTGTCTAGGCCAAATCCACACTTAACTAATCTAGCTTATTCACAATTAACATAAGCAAGATAATAATGAGAATGGAAACTTAAGATTGCAACTGAAATAAATGTGACAACAGATTCAATTGTTTAGTACAGAAATTCAGAATGAAATCGGGGACAAACCCGATTAATAAGATAAGAAATAGAATAAAGATAGCTACTGCTAACTATTCTGCAGGAGTAGTCTCCTGGGTGGGAACCGGCTCTGCGACTGTATCACCTGCTGGCTCATAGGGTCCATAGTAGGTAGGGGCAAGGTTCTCATCATCGCCTAAACAACGTATCCAGTCAGGAAAGGAGCAAAGTACACAGTGCACAACCAGATTAAACTAAATAATTATGACAATTAAATTGGGTATCATATTGAGAACATTACTTAAAGGAAACATCAATATTTCAGAGTTTTAAAGCTATAAACAAGAATATGAGAAAGCAGGGAATAAATGAGACAGAAAATGAAACTACAACTGTCAGCAAGAAATGTAACAAGACTAGAGACTATCTGTGTGAACTTGTGTTTGTTTTAGAATACATAGTTGGCATGTAGGGGTTTATAAGGCTAATAAGGCCGTCATAGACGACTAGTGTCTGGAACAATCAAGTATAAGGCTGATGGTGCAGTCGCGTACCAACAGCTAGTATCTGGACCTGGGGAAGGGTAAACTATATGCCTCATAGTATTCTCCCACCCGACACGAAAGCAAGACATGAAATCCCGTATTCAAGACATGAAATACAGTATTCTAACACTACGTGTAATCATCAAGGTTACTAGTAGAGCAGGGAATTAATTATCATAATATAAAGATTAACTTGAAGTGCAGGTACTTGCCTGTTGTTTGGATCTGATTAGTTAGGTTCTTGGGGGGGAAAGTCCAGAGATGAGTCCAAAAGCTGAAATAGACATTACCATCACGCTCAGAAGATGTCAAATAGCTAGAAACGCCTGTCCTTGGGTCCAATTTGGAGACAAGGGCAAAAACGGCAGTTTCGGGTCAAAACGGGGTCCGCCGTTGGGCCCGCTTTGCACCGAAAAACGTGTCCAGGTCAACGGTCTCCAAATTCACCAAACTTAGTGTCAACAGGTCAGGAACGCTGATACGAACCCAACGGAACTTCCAGATTTGGATTCCGATGAGCCGAACACAAAACCGCCCGTCGAGCGGGGCCTGTGGGGCCCACGACACGCGATTTCGTCAACGTTCTCAGAATCGAACCAAACTTGACCCACAGGACCAGCGTATCGCTACGAGTCCGATGGCGCAAGTTTCGTCTCGATCTGACGAGTGTGCACGAAGTTAGGGCAAATTGCAGAAAAGGCGGATACGGGGCGATGTCCGCGGATACGCGTTGATTCCGGTGTGCACGCACGCCCGAATCAGCTTCCACGAAATCTCACACGTCCGTATCGACGAGGCGCACGTATCTGTGAAGACCGCACGCGACCAAGTCATCCCGTTTGGCGGGGCGTACTCAGTTCCGGGGTGAAACAGGGTCTGGTTTTTCCTGTTTTTGGATCGCGGTGTGCGATCACTACAGGACGCGGTGCCCCGAACAGTTTGTCCGGACACCGAGAGGGTCATACAGGCTTCACAACGCAATTTGCGGAATCGAAATCCGAGCTACGAGCAAGAAGATACAAGTACCTGAAGTGCTCCGCGAAACCGGGTTTCGTATCCGTGTCTCAAGCCGTGTCCTGTGTCTTGGACACTGTGTCCAACACGCGACACCGAATCTAGGGTTAGGGCTTCTGTGTCCGGCCGTGTCTCCGCTGCGTCCACGTCTGAGGCTCGCCGGAGAGGTGCTAGGGCATCGTCGGAAGGAGGCGGCGGGTGCGAGTCTCGTCGTCGGCGGGATTCCGTGAGGCGAGGGCGGAGGCTAGGGCTGACCGCGGCGCCTGGCTCGGGCGGCCATCCCACGTCGAGGAGGAAGGGGAGGAAGGGGATCGGCTGTCCGGGGCTAGGGCGGCCCGCTGCGGGAGAGCTGGGCGGCGCCGAGGAGGTCTGGGCGATTTCCGGCGAGCTAGGGTTGCGACGTTTAGGGGAGTGAGGGGGGTATTTAAAGGGCGCCGGCGGTTGGGACGAGGCCGGGGGAGTCGGCTGAGGGGGACGACGTGGCCTCCCGGCGTGGCGGCGCATTTTCCGGCGGTGGCGCGGGAGAACCGCTCGCCCAGGAGACGTGGGGGGGTGATGGGAACCGGGTCGGGTCGGGCGGCGGGCTCCGGGTGAGCGGACCCGCCCGACCCGCTAAGGCAAGGGGCTGGGCTTTGCTTAATGGGTCGGCCCACTGGGCCGGGCCGGGCCCAAAACTGAATAAATAATAATAATAATAATAATAATAATAATAATAATAATAATAATAATAATAATAATAACATTTAATAAATAAATAAATAGTTTTTAGGCATTTAAAAATAGCTCTGAGGCCCAGAAAAATCCAGAAAAATTACCCTAAGTCCAATTTTCCATTTTACACCCAAAAATATTATTTTCATAATATTTTAATGTTATTTATTATCAATTAAAAATCTTGTAATAATTTAAAACCCTGATTTTAATTACAGAAAATTCCCAGAAAAATTCCAGAAAATTGTGAAAAATCCCAATTTTAATATTTTTTGAAAAATCAGGGGCTTACAGACACGGACACGTAGACACTATAATTTATATATGTATTGTTCATAATATATGTTTTGGGCTTGTACGTGTCCTCCGGGATACGTTTAGTTGTGAGTTGGGGGCCGTGTCGCAAGCGTATCATAGAAAAGTGTGATACGAGTGCGGTGCACCCCATGTGTTTGTGTTTTGGTTTTTGTACTATACATGCATATGTAAATATATTTGTATATGCTATCTATACATTAATTGGAGTATATAATGGTGTATTTTGAGTTTTTGGTTTTATGTGTGTCCATGTGTATATTATGAGGGTATCTAGATACATAGAACTATGAGTATATGTCTATATATATATGTTAGTGTATATAATATGTATCTAGATATATATATATATATATCTATTTGTATATAAGTCTATATGTATACCTATATGTTGATTCATAAGTGTGGCTAAGTATTTGCATATGTAGCTATGATTAATATGTATGAGTATATCTATATGTATTGGTATCTATACCTTAGTATTATGCATATATGATTGATATGTATGAGGGGTAGTACATGCATCTATGTTTGGAGATATTTAGATATCTGTGTGTGTACATATATATAGATATATTCTTAGAGATTGTTAGTGTTGTGTAGTGTTGTGTGTCTGTGTGGATGTGAGTGTATGAGGAGGGCAGAAACTGGAAATCAGACAGCAAGGTGCAGCACGTTCAGAAGCTGCACAGCAACAGTGAGGATCGGGCAGTGTCAATGCACACTGCAGCAGGGAACACTACAGGATTGGGCAGCAACAGTTTCTCCACTGTGCAGTTGCACAACTGCACAGATTGTTGCTGTAGTGATCTGTATCAGGAAACACTGCAGAGGTATCTGCAATATACACAGCTTTGAGCAAGGGACTGAAGACTGCAGCAATTCCCTGTGTGAAGACTCTTTTACCACCATTGCATCGTGCACAGCAACTTCAATCTGAACAGATCACCTGAACACTGAACACAGCAAGGAGGCTGTGTTACTGAACACACAGCAAGGACAGTCAGGTAATGCAATATGCAGTTCAGCCTTACACTATGAATTAGTGTAGGTATTGGAGAGTGTCCAAACCAGTTTCAGTGCCAGTTAATGTCCGTAGTGCAGTTTCAGGTTGGGGTATTTGGGGTTTGAGTCAGCTTGGTATCAGTTAGTTGGGTTTAGTGTTTAGTTGGGTCTTGTTGGTTTCAGTCAGCAGATTATTAGTTGTTGGTTGTTTAGTTAGTATTGGATTAGTTAAGGTTCTAGTAGTTAGTATCAATAAGATTATTTTCAGCCTTGTGTTCAGTTTATTTTAGTAGTTAGGTGTTGGTTTATGGGGTAAATCATTGGCAACTCGGGCATTAGGAAGCCACAGTAAGTATAGGAGCAGTATCAGTACCAGTGAGGGACTGGCCTAGCAGGAGTTGGTTTTAGTTGACTAGTTAGTTTAAGGTTTTGGGTCGAGTTTCAGTCAGTGGATTAGTTGGTTAGTTAGTAGTTATAGAAATATTTGGCTAGTAGTGGCACGTAGGATAATTAGGTTTGGCCTTAACTATATGAAATAGAAATAGGTTTCTTTTGTGTCAGTTATGTTTAGTTTTAGTTATATATACAGGTAGGTATGACTTGGCTAAGTGTTGCAATACCTCGGGATACCAGGATATCACCAAGGTATTGAGCGTGGGTATCGAGGGTAATTGCGATACGCATTGGCACAAGGCCAAGGTATCCCATTTATATTGTTTTGAGATATTGTTGCTATATGTGACTTATGTATATATATATATATAAACCTATTTTTATATTAGAAAATCGGCGTATCTTAGGATACGGCTTCTTGATTTGCACCGTGGTGTGTTAGCTTAGCTAGTATAGCATAGCTTCATAGTGTATTGACTTAGTGACTAGTTTTAGACTCTTACAACCTAGAAATACATTGGTTTGATCTAGAAACGGCGTATTGACCTAGAACTTCTTCAACTTTAATTATTTTCATCATTGAACCTTGTATTGATACAACATACCATATATAGGTTGTGAGACACCAGCTTGGGCATCGAGAGACACACTTTGCTCAGGACTTCAGGCGAGTACATTTCTCTGATTGTTTTTAATTCATAATGTTGTATATATATGCATGTTCTAGATTAGTATACATTGATTCCCGACACAGTGATTTCACGGACTGGTGCTATATGGATCCCGTCAGGAGGTGTTATCCCCTACCGTGTGCAACGGGTACCCAATGACATATATTTCATCGTGTACATCGGGTATTGACTTTCATGTGCTTCTTATGCATCCACTATTTCGTGTGCTAGTGTGACTATCGTGATCATGTGCGTAACGTGTCGTGATTGGATCCATGAGTATTGGTTGGGGAGGGGGAGTAGGAGTTGGTTATGTGATCAAAGCCCTCTTGATCTCATGTGCATGTCGATTATACACCTCACGTATAATGGAGTTACCTATATACCTCATGTGCAACCTAAACCGATCACATAACGAACTCTCACTCTAAAACACATAGTTTAGTATTTTTTGTTCTCTACTTGCAGTCATTCTTGTATTTACTTCCAGCTTTATTGTGCCTATTGCCTGTTCACTTGTACAGTTTATTCTTCTACTTGTGCATCTTGTATCATTTTTCTATTGCTTGTTATATATGCTCGATTATGTTATTGGAACTGCTTTCAGAGGTATGTACTTCGCTCCAATCCTGACTGGATATATTTTTTCCAGATGATTGGCTAGAGGAGCTGTGTCCCACACATTATGGACCTCAGGAGGGTGAGACTTTAGAGGACACTCCCCTAGAGCCAGAGGACATAGTAGCAGTGACCGAGGAGGTCTAGTTTGGTTTAGATATTGTATTAGACTATTATTTTTTTTGGAGATTCACAGATGTACTATTATTTCATATCGTGGATGTATCTTCTTTCCTTCGCTATTTCCATTCGTGCATTATTTCCTCCTTAGTTTGTTTTGTGATTAAGATTGATATATTTGTGAGATACCATATTGCTCCTCCAATTGGAGTTGAGATGATTGACAGGTACCATATTATATTGTTGAGATATTAGATAGTTAGAAATGACCCAGACAGCGTTCTACCGCCGATTCTGCGGCATAGGCTGGGCGTAACCACATACTCGTGCCCGAATATCAGGGTGCGGGTCGTGACAACATGGAAAATAGAGACATGTGTCCGCACGGAACATAAATCGTGGTCAACCCATAACTAGATAAATTATTGCCTCGAGACACATGTTAACCGAAGACATAACACGTGTACACCCTAGCTACGTGCATACGTGACGCTGTATTCAAGCAACAGTGAACTCGCGACAGTATTCAAGTATAGCATCTTAGTCGTAGGTATTTAATGCGTAGCGTCTGATGTCTGTATTGTTGTGTTATATTGTATGTCTAGGGTCTTTGGATCAGCCAGGAGACGCTACGGGAGCAGGCTTTTGGCATTCACATCTTGAAGACTCAGGCAAGATACCTTACCATATTTACTGTCTAATTTAAATTATGCATAAGTTGTATTATTCTTGTTGCTTCTTTTTGTACAACTGTGCGCGTCCGAGGTTGACTCGGGCACAGTCGACGGGTACGTCGATGATTTAGTATCCTTGACCTAGTCACTAGTAGACTCACCCCAGTAAGGAGGATGCGCTGATATCTTCCAAGACCTGACACTTTTACATGTATTCATAGTGACAAATCTTATGTTGGGATGCGGGTTCGCGTGTTCGACTAGCTATCGCCGCGTGTGACATGCATCATGATTAGCAAGCAATTCAGGACTATTTCAGTGTAGAGACTTGGCATTCAGATAAGGGGGTATGCGCGTCGATTATTTGACTTGTATATCTACATTGGGCGAGGAGGACGACTAGTAGGCATATGGGACACCCCACTCCTTTACACTGACACCGCACTCGACGGAGTGATATGGACGTATATATATATTACTGATACCACGTTCTATAGAGTGATGGACGTTACTTGGTGATATTACAGATACCACACTCTATAGAATGTTGGACGTTACTGTATTCCTGCGCCCGTGTTATAGGGGCATGTGTGGCATATACTAGCCAGTTGCCACAATTGGTGAATTACGTCAGCATATGTCTAGCTTACACCTTCCCATATACTCACAGTTGTCCTCACATTGCATTCACTTAGATGGTTAGCATACCCTTTATTGTATTTATTTTATTCAGTATTTATATATGGCATATTTTTATGTATCTTGTTACGTCCCTCTGAGGACCTGTTACCTTTCCAGATTTGGACGAGGCTTACTACCCCACAGTATACGGCCCAGGACAGGAGACGAGATTCGCTACCGCAGAGGAGCTAGAGGTGTTACCGTCAGAGTTTCCATGATCACTTGGTAGGCCTTCTGCCTAGGATTGGGAGCATCGTTATCTAGTCATCCGATGCCCTAGTGATTACTCTTTTACCTATCATTTCAGTACTTTTATTCTGTCATAGTAGTGGATTTGTTCCCACCAGACATTATTGGTTGTACTATGATATCTTGAGACTGGTGTTTATCTTCTAGCAGTTTATTTAGTACTTCTTGCTGTTTTATATTGTGGATGAGATTAGATTACCTGTTATTGACTAATATTGGACATGTTAGTATTGTAGGACAGCGTAGCACTCTTCGTGGATCCATTAAATTGGGATATCCTCGGAGACGTGTCATTTGGCTATTGCCACGTGGCCTGGTCCCGTATATTTTGGGACTGGGGTGTGACACCCACCCAGCGCGTCCCTTCCGTACCATCCTCTGCGCCTGCACAAACACCACCACTACGCACATGGCCTTCTGGGAAAGGGTCGGCGCGGGTGACGTTGATGAGGTTAGCCAGGGCCTTCCGGAAGGAGGAGGAGGAGGAGGAGGTCGCGGCGAAGAGGGGGGGGGGGAGGAGGAGGTCACGGAGGAGTGGGGAGGAGGGAGGGGATGGGGTGGCAGCGAGGGCGCCGGAGACGGGGCTGGCGAGGTTGGCGAGGGCCTTTGGGGAGGTGAGGGAGGGGATGGGGCGGGTGGTGAGGGCGCCGGAGAAGCCGAGGGGATTGCGACGAGGACAAGGACGACGACGACGGTGCAGTCGGGGTCGCAGATATTGGGGCATGGGGAGGGAGGGTGAGGGCAGCCCAAAGTATTTTTTTGGTTGTCTTGAGTAAAATTTATTTCAGTTTGAGTTTGTACCAAATAGTTTGAGTTAGTACCAAGTATTAGACTGTTCTGAGTGACTTTGGATGTGCCTTTATAAGTAACCTAAAAAATCAATTAAAACTGATGGGGTTAGAGCCTTAGAGGGGCCGAGGCCTTTAAAAAGAAGTCACGGATCGAATCTCTTAACAATCCGACAGCAAACCCAGCCTATTTCTTCTCTCTCTTCTACAACTGATGCGATGCTCTTCAATTCGACCGGTGGTCCTTTGTGAGCGTGTAAACCCTCTCTCTTCTTATTTTGTACAGATCCATTGATAAATTGTGTTCCATTCTTCGAAAAATTAGGGTTTCCTTCTCCTTTTTGTTCTTTTACTTTTGGATTTATCCATGAAATGTTAGTTCTCGGAATAATTATCATAGAATTCAGTACTTGTGGGCATCAATGAATCAAATTAGCTGTAGATTTGTTCAATTTCATGCTAAATTTGATGTTTTGAGAACTTGTATATGAAATCATGGAGTATAATTGTCGAGATCGGTGGAAGACTGATCCCCATCTCACTAATTAGTGAAGTGATGATGGACATTATCTTAAAATTCGATGATGAGGATCGAAATATTTAGGATGTTAAAGCTGTTTTTTTTTCTTTTTCTTTCCATGATTAATCATAAAGAACAACAATGGTGAATGTTTCTGCCACCTAAATGTTTGAATTTTAGGAGCACTGCAAGTATTAGAGATGTGATATGATAGAGTAAGAAAATATCTTTCAACTTTGAATGGCTTGCAAAGCATGTTTGGAGTTGGGAACTGACAAAAAAATTTACGATTTCCAGTAAATTAGTAAAGTACATGGTCAAATGAGGTTTCATGCCAAATGAGTGAAACTCATGGTCGCAAAAATGCTTAGGTGCCAAGAAAATGCTTACGATGTTGAACAATGAATGGAGACCTTATGAAACTTGGTGAAAATTTCTCAAGGTTTCATGTTGTCAAAAGTCACCCTAATAGAACAACACATAAAATGTATTAATTCGATGGTCCAGATTTGATGGGATCACATGCCACAGATGTAGACCATTTCAATGCCTTAGCAAAGTTTCCTTTTCAAGTGAGAATTAACTGCAAATTTGATCTATTTGATGTAATTCGTTGCAAATTTTCTTTGATAAAATTCATTTGATGTTATATTTTTAGTAGTTCAATTCCCGAAGATTAAGAGGAGCGGAGGTAGATAGATTAATGGATCTTGCTGGGCTAACAACGGAGCAGGTTTTCCTTATTATCCTCTTTATATAATTTATTAATTTGTTCTTGTATGGTTTTCTTTTTGATTGAGGTAAATCTTGAGTTTTGAAATTATTAACATATTCTTTCGATGCTATTCTTTGTAATCTGACATAATATATCAAATGAGGTTAATCTCAACTGTAGCAGACACTCAGCTAGTGTTCTCTGATATATACTTGCTTCATATTTAGCTGCTTGATCTCTAGTTCTCTACCACTAATCTGATTTCTTATTATTTATCATAATCCCCTGATTATTGATCTCTCTTGCCGTTTAAAATTTTGGAACTTTTTAGTTCTCTTGATATCATAATATATGATAATATCTATTTCTTTGAAAACCTGTGCCAGTTTAAAGGTACGTTTGAGATTGAAGGAACTATGACATTGTTTGGACTTAGGAGTCGAGATGTAATAGATGTCCTAGAAGTTGTTATATGATGTAACACTACTGGTGTAACTGAATCAAGTGAAGGCAACATAAGCTGAGTAGTTATAAGAGAAATCTGGAAGGAGCAAAGAGTAAGGACCGTGTAAGTGGTAAAAGTTTGTTGCTTGCTACGTGTCTAATAAAAGTAGAATGTCATTGTTGGCAAGAAAAAAATGGTGATCCCAAAGGTTACCTAGTGACTAATTTAACTTTCCTTGTAACTTATCTAGCTTTGTGCTTTTGTACAAGATATTTTTCATAATAACCAGGAGCATGAATTTATTATATGCTTCCACTCTTTCTTTCTTTTTTTACGGGAAGAAAAAAATTTATTGAATTAAAAATGACAGATTGGTCACTGTACAAAATACATTAT
This sequence comes from Iris macrosiphon, assembly GCA_036927795.1. NCBI lineage: Eukaryota > Viridiplantae > Streptophyta > Magnoliopsida > Asparagales > Iridaceae > Iris > Iris macrosiphon. The sequence continues at coordinate 71,807,277 of JAYESA010000003.1, forward strand.
AAAATCTGGGAAAAGTTTCTTTCCAGTCAAAATCTTTTCGATGCAAGTTAGAAAAACCAACAGCCCAATGAGTTGTTGTATTACATTCTCTGTGTACATGAGTCACACAGCAGTTAATTTGAGCAGTTGAGTGTTTGATATCCGAAATTATAGAGGTAATCTTCCAAGGCAGTTATTTGTTTGTGTTTATGGTTTCCACTAAAGCTTTCACATCGATCTCGATGTGGAGACTTTCTATCTTCTCTTCAAAGGCAGCTTGTAGTCCAGCTTCAAAATCATTGTTTTGTTGTAGAGTGGATCTTGTTTATGGTATATGTTCTTCCACTAATCCTGCAGATCTGACCTTTTGATTGCGGATTATAAAACCTGCACTACCAGAGTCGTTGGAAGTGTGAAAGGCCCTATCAGTTATTCATTTTAAAAGAAAAAAAGGGAGATCTGTTTAGTCCAAATGATGTTGTGGCGGTTCCCTATCTCCTCAGAATGTTTGGATTTATAATCAGCTGTCGTGTAAGCTAGTGTTCTATGAAAAACTTGTGTTGGATTGATGTTGCCACCTCAATTTTTTCCTTCTTTTATTTTTCTTTTCATTTCCGGTATTTCAGTTCAACCAAATAGGAGTAGCAATTTGTGATATAAGAATTTTCGGACAGCAGGGTCAAGAGATTTTCCTTCCTTGAGCCATCTACCACTTGGCCAAAAGTGAAAAAATTTCTAAATGAATATTCAATTCAGCTGAATACATATGCCAGATTTGCATAGAGCCATAGAGAATGGGCATTCAAAAAAGAGATGGTAACATGAATCCAACACCGAGTTACAAAGAACACAAAGCTTAGGTTCTGGTAATCGTACAGCAATCAGGTTTCCGCTAGTAGGCAACCGATTCTGAAGGATTTTTCAGCATAATAACAACAAAGGGTTGCTGCTTTAATCCTCCAAAAGTGTTTCTGCCTATTGCAGTAATGATTAGTGGCTATGATGTTGTAAGCTGATTTAGAAGTAGCTATACCATGGACTTCAGGAGTCCAAACCCATTTATCATCATTGGGGGTCATTAGGAGATCAATATTGGTGACTTTTTGAATAATGTTTTGGTTGAAGATACTATTTAACACCCTAATATTCCAGCCATGATTTTCAGTAAGGTCAGAAATTTTGGAATGGTTTTGAATACTCTGAATGTCAATGGGAGTAGGCTTGATAGCTAAAGGAAGATCAATAATCCATTTATCCTGGAAGAATTTAATGTTCGTGCCACTACCAAGAATTTTGAGGAAGGAATCCATGAGGAGAGAAGAGATTTGCAGAACAATCTCCAAGACCAGGAAATGTTAGGCTTACTTTCTATTCTCCCAAACATTAACCGGCCCATATTTAGTGGTCACAAATTTATTCCAAATAGAAACATGATGGTTGAGATAAGCCTGGGCTCTTTTGGCTTCAAGGGCGGTTCTAGTATAAGAGAGATCATGAATATCCAGCCCCCTCTAGTCTTAGTGAGAGTTAATGTACTCCAGGAAACTCAATGCACAGTTTTATGGTCCATGTGATTCCAAAATTTTAGGATTTAGTCAGCTTGTTGATCTTATTGGTGGTTTGATCGTTAACCAAAGTAACACCCAAGTTGTAGATTGGGATGGAGGAGACAACAGATTTAATGAGGGTCCTGCCCGCTTGAGAGAGATGTCTAGTTTGCCAAGAAGCAAGTTTCTTAAAAATAGAGATGACTAGGTGGTCATTAGTGTCCTTAGGGACCCTGGATGGAGATACCCATGTCCCCAAATATTTAAAAGGGTAGCTATCAGCTTTCATCTGAAACTTATAACAGACCCAGCTTTTAATAGCAGTAGTTTATTCTTAGGGAAATAAATGTTGGATATTTTCCGATTGATCCTAAGGTTGGTGATTTGTTCAAATTCATTGAAAATATTGATGATAGTCACAAGTTTTTTTGGTAGCACGAACGTAAAGAAGAATGTTATCGTCGTACATTCTGTAGTTCTTATTCATAGTATAGTTTCAACCATAGTTTGCAGTATCGGTCGATACTGATCCGATACAGCCGATATCCATACGGTTTGGCATGTCCTGATTCGATATAGAGTGATACCGACTTTTGGGGTCTCTTTTCTAGTCAATTCGACAAAAAAATTGGACGATAAAGACCAATCATCCATGTAAAGGAAGAAGACTTATCTATTGCAGTTAAATCAATCGACAAGGGTGACTACTATTTCAAAACTACTAAGAAACAACATAGAAAATACTTAAAGTTATGCTTAAACGTATTAAATACTTTTTCTAAAATTTTATTAATTTGTTAATAATTATTTGTTTTCCAATACAAAAAAAATCCGATACTCAGATCCAAAACCGCCGATACTGCTGATATCGCCGATTCCGATACTCATAGGAAGGGTCATACCCTGATAGCGAGAATCTTGGTTTCAACAGAAAACCAATTCGTTTCTTGTAGGTCCATTACATGCAAACCTGATTTGCCTTCATTTTTTACATGTAATTGCATCTCTCTCTCTCTCTCTCTCTCTCTCTCTGACCATGACGTCCCTACCCGTACAAAAACACCTGCACACCCATACATACCAACCACCCGAAAAAACACAAGATGACAAGAGTAGAAAAAGAACTTATAGCCTCATTCTCTTATGTTGTCTTGCTCCCAGCTGCCTGGCTGACTTCTTGTTTGTGATGCCATCTTGCGTCACACAATCCCCTTTTGGACTGCAATCTGAACCCACATATAAGATTTTCAAACATACTTTGGCCACTCTTTTCTCTACTCAAGCTCTACCATCTCCATTACTTCATTTTATCCATACCTTAACCCTACATATAAGAATTTCAAGCATACTTTGGCCACTCTTTTCTCCATACCTTCTATCTATCGTACACAATCATCCCTCTTACATCTGAAGTAACCTTGGATAAAATTTAATCTTTAGTCTTCAATCTACTTCTAAGCAACCTATTCAACAAGACACATTAACCTGTAGCTAATTGTATTTGATATAACCCTCAAGTATTATTTCATATTGTTAATATATCCATCGCCATTACTTCATTTTATCTGTCTTTACATTTTTTTTTTGCTATTCCTTTATAGTAGGGAATTTAAAAAAAAAAATACTTTTCAGATATGAGCTATTATACTTTTATCCATAACCTCAACACAGTCCATATAATCTGCATAACATCTTCTTTTACATTGACATGTCTTTTCTTAGTTGCTATCATTCTAGTTTTGTATGTAATGTAAAACAATTTAGGTAATTAGGTGTGTTAACTTTATATGGAACTCAACTCCCAACTTTTTTTTTTTTGCAAGTACTCAAATCCAACTTATTGATGACAAATGCAGCATTTTGATCCATAATTGGAAATAGAAACATACATGTCTTCCAGATCAAGAAGAAAATGACTAGCGGACACCTTAGAAGCCGGAAGCCGGGGCGGGGGTGAGGGCGGGGAAGAGGGAATACTTAAGAAGGATCTAACTTTGGGAGCGGCATGGGAGCGTGTATATTAATTAAATAGATTTATTAATTTTAATATTAAAATTTATAGATTTTTAATTTAGTAGTAAAAAGTAAAAAAGTAAATCATAATCATTGGCTTTGGAATAGCAAATTTTATTATATCAACTTCAAGCATATCATTACCAGAATACAAAATTTCAATGTCCTAAACATATGAAAATAAATACCCTGACGAAGAACAAAAAAGAACCGAACCAAACTCATTTTCGTTCTCTTGCCTCGCGCTTTCTCAAGACACATTTGCGCTTGATCGGCTAGAGACTCTTGGGAACTTGATGGTGGAGATGAAGTGGGCATTGATGTAGATGAAGGAATAGATGTTTGGCGTTGAACCAATGGAGGAGAAAGGGGACAAACTTGAAAGAGCTTAAGAAACAAGATGCAAACTATTTTGAAAAGTAAGCCTGAGAAGGCTACACATAAATTGTTACTGATTTTCACGAATGAGATTCATGCAAAGTTTTTAGATTCAATTGAGAAACCAAACCAATAGAGGTTAGTGAAGTTGAAACGGTTGAGATAACTTTTGTAATTTCAAGTGGAAGTACGTTTTGTTTCCATGGCTGTACTGGATATTTTAAAACTTGATTCACCATCAACATAATCTTTTCCAGGTTCTCAAGAGTGATATTCCATGGGAGACTTATATGTCAACTAAGCTGATCACGGGAACAGGCCTTCAGCTATTGCGGCGCTATGACAAAAAATCTGAAAGCCAACGAGCTTCCTTGCTCGATGATGTAAGTAATGTGCTGTTATGTCTCATGCATTAGAGAAGTTGATATACCTGTTACCATCTTGTGCAAATTTCAATTTCCTTTCAACTTCTGATATAACTTTTCCTAGTCAAATAACAGGATATAAACAGTTCCCTTTATCAACATAACTTTTCCTTGTCTGTAGTGCATCCTAATATCCTATTAGGTTATTTATCATCTTCATCCAAGCCTTTTCCCATCAGAAAGGGGGTTGGCTATGGAGCATAAGAAAGCTCCATAAAATAATTGACAAACTTTTGGCTGTCTATCTAACATCAAACCCTACATTGGTCATTGGTGCCAAATTTCTAACCAAGGTTGCTATGAGCATGAGACTTCATGCCATAAAACATAGACGACCCCAATTGGCAAATAGTAGACCCATCTTTTGTCTATGCAGTTTAAGCCATGCAACCAAAGAGCATCTTCGAAGTTCCCCTAGACTATAGAAAATCTAGATGAAGAGGTAAGGTGATATAATTTGCTATAGGGAAGGGCATTAATCTCCATGACGCATTAAGCAAAAGAGAAAAGAAATGACATTACCATATCCTGTAACATTATTTATATATATATACCAAAAAATGCAAAGATTTTGTTTCCCGGTATTGACTGTTGGGAGCTGTAAAACACAACTTGTTACTGACTTGTGGTATCACATTCTCATTAGAAAACATTAAGTGCTGTAAATGCATGGTACATCAGACTTGTGGATAAAACTATTTTGTGCATGTGATACACATTACAGTGTTATTGTGATATTATCATGATTAATGAATTGAAGTGTTCTAGAAGTGTCTTGAGGCAGGGGCAGATAGACACCGTGCCGAGCAGGTCCGGCCACTCCACCTGAGATTTTTGAGCCCATTAGAAAAAAAATGCTTGAACAAGACGGACCAATATCAATTATTGTATTAAAATTTAACGTCCACTCCTTTTTTTGGCCAAGTCTGGAGTTGAATCCGAATCCAAAGCCTCTTATTAAAATTCTTATTTGTTCCTAGTCAGTCCAAGCCCAAGCCCAAGCCCAAGCCCAAGCCCAACTTATCATCATCATCATCCAACCAAAAAGCTGCAATACAAGATTTGACGGAGTTTTATGGCATGCTGTCGACCTGACCTCAATCGTCTATGTTGGTGTCAAATTCCTCTAAGATATGGGCATGAGACGGTCGTGCCATAAAACCTAGGTGTCCAGTTGAAGGTAGGTACACCTACATTTTGGATTGTAGTTTAAGTTCATGAAACCAAGGTGCACCCTCCAAGTTCCCATAGACTATAAAAGAGTCTAGAAGAAGATGATACAATTTGCAGTAGGGAATTGCATTTATCTCTATGACACATTACGCGAAAGAGTGAAGGAATGACAATCCCAATGGCCCAAGCCCAATTCATCTATCAAAACCTCCAATTCCTAATCGATCTAATTCTTCCCCTCAAAGGCTTCACATGAATGGAGGAGCTTATGAGAAAATCCTCCTCTCCAGAGAATCTTCTTCGTCTACCTGTGCCTACCTGTGCGCCTGCAACCATCTCTGACCATTTTCTTATGGATCCCTCAAACTTCTTTGCCTTATCTTATCTCATCTATAATGAGTCAGTTCATTATGTCCTTAGGCATGCAAAAGGTTTGTAACTGTTATATCCTTTTGTTTCCTTTTTAGGAAGAAGAAATGTAGAAAGATGGGTTTAGCTGTTTAGGTTTTTGTTTAAGGCAAAATGGCGGTTGCTTTGTAATTACTACTGTAAGAAGTGGTAATGAGTTCATAATTGCTTAAAAAATATTTTGGTAAATCCCTTCTCTTCTTGTGTATTAGTTTTTTGTGAAAATTCCTTATTTGTTTTTGTCAGAGATTACACATGGGATGTTTTGGCTTTTTGAGTTTTTATTAAGGATTAACATCTTAGGTTCTATAACTATTGAGAAAAATAATTTTGGTATTTGTTGTTTGTTTACATTTTTGGGTAGGTTTGGGTCTTATAGCGGTAATATATCTATAGGATGTTTTTGGCAGGTGTGATTGATTATTGACCATTTTATAATAGTGGTATCCTTTAACTTATTGTTACTACTACTATGGGTTGTTATGTTAGAAAAATGGTTCCTCAATGATGTTGGTTGGTGGTCCTTAGGTTCTTTATGGTTGGTGGGTAATCGGGGGGAAGTAAAAGAAAATGAAAATGAAAGAGAAAGAAAGCAAAGGAAAAAAATGTTTTCTTTTTGATAAATGAAGTAGGTTGTAAACAAAATCACAGAAAGTTGAGGAAAAAAAGGATATGGTTTTTGTTAATGTGTTACAGAGGATATCCCTTAACAAAGTTGAATGGAAGAAAACCATTCAAACAGCCGCCTCAAAAATTGGGATGAAGGCTTTGTTGTTATTGTTTCGACTGGTCTCGCGAGAAGAAGAAAGATGGTTTCTCTTGGTGAAGAGATAGAAAGAGAAGAAAGTGGTTAATATATAATATTTTCTCACTTTCGCTTTCTCTTTCCCTTGTAACCAAGCAAGTGAAAACTATTTTATTGTTCTTTTCATTTATCTCAATTTCCCACCAACCAAACACACCCTTATTCACCTAGCCTGTTCACAATGCATCTGGCACTTTTGCAGTGCAGCAGGTCGAGGCAGTTCACGAAAATAAATAAGTAGACTTTTTGAGATTTATGGGTATCTTTTACAAAATATTAAGTTAATATATTTCTGCTCTACCTGGAAAAATCCTGTGTTCACCACTGTCTTGAGGCGCTATCAAGTGTTTGTCTGTCCGACACAGAAAGAACATTGAAATTTGAACCATCTGGAAAATACTGTATGTTAATGGAATCGATATGTTCATACAAGAAGAAACCCACCGATAGACATTGCTTGCTGCGGGTTACATTCATCTTGAATTTTTTGCTCATTCATCGTAGTTTAATGTCTTCTATAAAACGGGTAAGTTCTGTTGGCTCTCTATTAGTCCTTTTGATGTAGTTTTCTCAAATTTTTTTTTTTTTTTTTTTGCTGTTGTTCGTGACTCTTCAGTTACTCATGATTTTGCTAGACTAGCATCTGCAGTTGGCACGGTAACTCTGTTAATATGGTGTGATGTTTCTCTATGGTCTAATTAGTAAATGATATTTACAGGATGGACCAGCTTATGTAAGTGTCTTTATGAGCATTTTGCGTGATGTTTTTAAGGAAGAGACCGTAGAATATGTGATTGCTCTAATTGATGACATGCTCACAGGTTGGAGAAAGTGCAACAAATTACTTACATTTTGTCTTATGAACAGTTACTTACTCTTTGTCTGTCACTTGCAGCGAACCCCAGAAGAGCTAGACTTTTCCATGACAAATCTTTAGCAAATCAAGATACCTATGGAACTTTCTTAAGTTAAGTTATATATAACACCATTTACAGCCACTTAACTTGAATGTAAGATAACAGCATTACGATATCCATGGGATTCCGAGTCATTAGACACAATATACCAATAGACACAATATACCAATTTGATTAGTAGCACATATCTGATATCTGAACAGATTTGCATAGTTAATGTTGGAAGCATTCTGGATAAAAGTAATCATCTCCGCATGCAAATGCACACGCACGTGCGTGTGCACACACACATGCACACATTTGTTTTTGCAGCAAGGTAATTCTATTACAATCTACGGCTGGTGTTTTATTATGTCATCCTTTATCCCCAACGTAGTTGTATCTTAATATTTGCGCACCAATCATCGATTTTTGCATTTGATGCATCCTTTTCGTTTTGTCGTCATTTGGGCCGATCTCCATCACATGCTTTATTCGGACTAACTGTCGCTACCACAATCCTCTTGACTGGATAGACCGCTCCTCTAGGTCTGGCTCTCAATCACCCGCTATCTGAAAATTCTGGTTAATCCCCCCCTTTAATAGTGAAGCGCGAAATGAGCCTAGGGGGGGTTCGAACCTCCGAACTCGTTTACTAGGTCTTATGTTTAAGTCATGACCACTTAAGTCAATGTTTGTTAGTGTGTGTGTGTGTATTGAAGGATTAATTTGATGTATTAAAAGAATACATATAAAGTTAATAATGTACATCACTTTCTATCCTATATCACCAAAAATCAGGACATTATGCCCAAAAAACTTCCATCTGTTGCGTCCTTGTAATGTTGTCAGGCTTTTTCTTGCAGTTCCTGAGAAGCACTTGCACATACTTTCTAGTAGCCATTGGATTATGACCCCACTATTATTGAATACTCTATTATTCCTCTCTTGCCATAAGTGCCAAATAGTCGCATTGAGAGCATCTCTCTCCACAGTATACTCCTTAGAAGTAGAACCTTTCTTACTCTTGGTCTGAACGTCAGAAATAGTATCCGTGAGACTGTTAGTAGATACCATCCTTAAAGATAATGCTATTGGTCCCCAAATTTCAGCAGTATATTCAAATTCAAAGAGTAAGTTCTGAGTACTTTCATCTTCCTTCTTGCAAAGAGCACAAGTATGATCTGCAATAGTACCAAAAGTTAGTATTTTATTCTTGGTGAGCAATTTGCCCTTAATGGCCCTATATGTGCAATAGGATATTTTGCCACAGTGCCCAGAATACCACAAGACATCATGCCACTCCACCACACCACTTGATGGAGGACCTCTAGATAAGGCATAAGCTGATTTGAAAGAACAAGACCGAGTGTTAGTAAGGGTCCACACCCAGTAATCCTCAGAGCCATCATTTACTATTGGAATCCTCTCTATCTCCTCCTGCAGAGTAGTAGTGATTCTAGCTGTTATAGGATTCCATTGCCCACTGTTGATAATATGAGATACTGACCAATCTTCATTATAAATAGTGAAAGCTTGCCATCCAAACCTGTCTATTGGCCTTCCCTATGCTAGCCAGGTTCTACCATTGACAATGGCCCTAGATAGAGCTGGCACTAGGACATCCCTGATTTGCAGAATTCCCTTCAATGTAGTAGAGGCACTATTATCCACCTGCAGTGACCAACAATTCCTACCTCTCAAGTACTTATTTTTCATCCACAAACTCCAAATACTATCAGGAGTCAGAAGATTCCAAGCTCTCTTCATTTGTAAACTGGTCATTATATCCATTGAGATTTCTCAAACCAAGCGCTCCTTCTTTAGGCTTAGTTAGATCAGTCCACTTAATGGCATGTCTAGAGTTCCCCCATATGAAATTAGCAAATAATGAATGAATCTTCTTGATCACTGACTGAGGAAGCTTGAAAACTTGCAGCCAAAACATAGCAATATTAGTGGATCTTCTTGGTCTTCTTCTTCCTCTAATACTTCAGTATCATGGCCCTGAAGCCCTTCTCTCCTAACAATCTCCTTAAGGAGCTCCTCTGCACTCACATTTCTATGTGGTGCTCAGCCTCTCTGCCCACATCTATAGAGAATTGTGCATCCAAGGGTATTGTTCCCTGGGTGCTGTTGCTGCTGTGCTGGTGGTGAGTAGGGGATGGAACTGAGACTGAGGTAACATCAGCAGTCTCAGCTCCCATGGTTGACCCCTTCTCCGCTGCTGAGAGTTGGAGGGGATATCAATAGAAAGTACATGTACTTTCTCAGTGGCAGCACACAGTTGTTGTCCTCTAGCTTGTGGGGAATCACTATTAACAGAAACATTAGCAATGGTTTCCCTGGCTGAGTCCAACTTTGAAAGTAAATCACCTCCCATCTGTTGTTGAGTGTTATTGACATTGTTGTGATTATCTACTGCTTTCTCACCCTTCCTTGGTCATAGATGCAGGTTGAACTTCATCGGTGGTCTCCTCTCTGGCCTGGTGGTGCTGCTCCTGTGTGCCTGAAGCCTCCTTGTTTCGCCATATTTGGACACATGAACATTGGGAGTTCAAATGCCCAAAACAGATGCACTTCGTGCAATTTAGGGATGCTCATTCATACACAATGGGCTGAACAAGACTTGTGCCATCATCAAGTTGTACAAATACTTCGAGGGCAAGGAAGCTGCTGCTCTCACCTCCACTAAAACCCTGGCATATGCAAGTTTAGCATAAGTTGTAGTAGCCTTGTCTATCTTCAATGGCTTCCCTAGCACACTTGCCAGCTTGCCAACTTGCCAACAATTTTTTTTATTGTAGAACTTCGGCTGTAGATAAGGAAATAAAATCCACAAAGGCAAGTGGGTTAGGAGATCCCTATCTAGCCCAACATCAATACTCCATCTCTTCATAATCATGAGTCTGCCATGAAATAGCCATGGGCCAGTCTCAAGAACTCTGTCACACTCTTATTTGGTTCCAAACTTGAAGAAGTAAAAGCCATTTTCTCTTGAATCGATCTCCTGAGAGCATGATGGCTTCCATCGTCTTTGAACATAGGTCTTCATATGTATATAGTATGGCCTCTTCCTTGTCACATATGCCATGACAATATTATCCCAGGAGATTGAGGCCTCCTGGATGTCAAAAGTAGAGATTGAGGCAAAGAGTGTATCCTTGCCAGATTAGGGAGGAAAGAACTGCAAGGAGCAGTCTTCCTCTATATTTTTTGGAGCACATACATTTTCCCATGAGAAAAGCTTCGATTTATCAAAGCTGGGTAATGGTGGCCTTTTATAGACCAAATTTATTCTACTTTTCTCCCCACCTCTCCTTCTACTGGGCAAGGATTCCCTTGGGCTGTGGTCTTGATGCAGGTTTTGCTCCTGATGCAGACCTAGGCAGAGTCCCTGGTCCTAATACAGTCTTATCAGCAGCATTGATTGCCCTGGATCTTGCTTTCCTTGATTGCACAGGGATCCATCCGTCCCCATCTTCATTGGAGACCGCCTCTGTTTGTCGTATACCATTGCCACTGTGGGGTTGAAGCCCTGGGACATCTTCGACCATGGGCGCCTTATCAGATTGAAGGCCATGTCGAGCTCCATTTAGGGTTTGAGAAACCCTAAGGGAACCCGGGTCGCCTAAATCGCCAGAGCTCGAGATCATCTTCTTGTTAACACACACACACACACACACACACACACACACACACACATCTTCTTAGGTACAATTTCCTAGGTGTACTCTAGTGATTACTGTTATAGCACTTGATATTTTGGTTACTTTGTTCAACTAAATAGATGATAGAACCTAATAATTTCTTAAATCTTGGATACTTCATCGGGCCCAATCTCTTTTTGATGTATAATACTTATCTTTAGAAGCCTGTCGGATAATTTTCACTATATTGCAACTCTTTTACTAGCATTTTGATATTGTAGGATGTATTTAGTATTTATGCATCATCCTTTTATTGATGTTTTCTCTATATCTGCATCTGTATTGTTAGGTAATAAATGTAGCCATGCTAATTTTTTGAATTGCAAGAATTTACGTGTCATCTTCTCATTTCAGGTTGCTTTGGGAAGGCAACTGGTTCGTTCAAGAAAAGAGCTGCAAAATCTTGTCTCTAATAGTGAGGTACCTGGAACTGTTTCTTACTGCAAATGATTTAATTCAAATATGTGTGATTGACAAAATTCAGTACCCTGTCCTTATAGCATTCGTCCTATGCAAGAGGGCAGTGATTCAACTGGAGAAGCCTCGTCCTCGAAGAACAAATTGAGTGTTGATGATGTATTAAAACGCCTGGTTGGGTGGCTTTGTGCTCAGGTCAGTATTCCTGTTTAAAGTTGCATCTTGCTTTTTTTTTTAAGACAAGCTAGTGACGATTGTTGTCAAAATGGGCTTATATCCTTTTTTTTAAATAAGCATGTTGGTGAAAGTTGTTTAAGAGATTATTATGTATCTCTTTTCATTTCATTTGTAGACGGTCTCTTTTAATGCCACATCGATTAATGTAATATGGGGATTTCAATCCTCATCGTATAAATAGGAGTTCACATTCCTTTAATAAAGTGCGGGAATTTCAATCTTTTTTTTAAATAACCATGTTAAGTTGTGTAAGAGAGTATTATGTGTCTCTTTTCATTTCATTTGTAGACAGTCTATTTTAATGCCACGGCGGTTAACGCAATATGGGGATTTCAATCCTCATCATGTAAATAGTATTTCATATTCCCTTAATATGGGTGGCTTTGTGCTCAGGTAAGTATTCCTGTTTAAAGTTGCATCTTGCTTATTTTTTAAGACAAGCTTGTAATGATTTTTGTCAAAATGGGCTTTATATCTTTTTTTTTTTCAAATAACCACGTTGGTGAAAGTTGTTATCTATCTCTTTTCATTTCTGTAGACAGTCTCTTTTAATGTCACGTCGGTTAATGTAATATGGGGATTTCAATCCTCATTGTATAAATATATAAATAGAGTTCATATTCCCTTGATAAAGTCTCATTATTCTCTTTTTTCCTCTCTCTCCATATCAGAGTAGGGTTCTCACCAAAAAGCACGGACAATCCAAAATTCATGCCATGTCATGTTGTGTCGGACACATGTATCGGACACGCATGAACACTCCACAATACACTATGACACACCAAAATAAGTGCCAAATCCGTGTCGTCGTATCTAAAATGTCTTGAGCCAATCCATGTCTGTGCAACACGGGTTCTCCGAAACCTAATACTCTGAACCCTAACCCTACCTTCACGCTTGCACCCATACTCAAACCATCCCTGCCCCTACCTGAACCCCGAACACTCTCCATCAAGAATATCTTTATCAGTTGGGATCTTTTGAGACAATTTACATGCCCTTGCCAAGGCAATCTCTACAAGTCTATCTATGCTCTTAATTAGTCTCTCATATGGCATGATTCAACAAGTTCAACCAAGTAGTTTAGCATATTGTTTTTTTCAGAATGCAACAAAAAAAATTCTTTTTTATTCATCATCAACCCCACAAATATGGTCATTCTACTCATCTATGTGGATGATATCATGTCTGGCAATGTATCTGTTGGAAGTTCAAAGTTAAAACTCATCTTTCCAGTAAATTTCACACCAAGATCCTAAGTAGTTTGCACAATTTCTTGGCATTGAAGTTACTTGCAAGGAAGGTTTGTTGCTTCTCTTCTACAAAGTATCTGTTAGATCTCTTGAAGGAAACTGACTTTTGTTGTTGTTGTCCAATCTGTAGACCTATGTGTCAAAACATATTTTTTATTCCTAGTGTTAGCTTTTCTTCTGATCCACTTCTCCAAGATCATGATCATGACGTGTATCCTAGTTTCATAGCGAAACTCATTTATCCTATCATGATTCACTTAGATATCTTCTTTGTTGTCAACAAAGTCGAGCAATATATGCCCTCTCATATCGTCTCTCATCTTCATGCAACTGAATGAATTCTAGCTACTTAAAAGAGTCTCTGGCCATGATCTTGTTTACCAACAATCTTTCTCTTTGTCTCTAAGGGTTTGCAAATGTTGATTACGTGGACTCTGTTGATGATCCTCGTTGTACTAGCAGCTATTGCACATTCTTTGAGGGAAATTTGGTCGCTTGGAAGAGCAAGAAACAATTTGTTATCGCATGTTTCTTTACTGAAGTTGAGTATTGTGCCATGACTCATGCCGTCTATGAGCTAAGTTCTCTCAAAATCCTTTTGCTTGACCTTGGTCTTCCCTTTACCTACTTCACAATATGACAACAAGTTTGTCATTCACAATGCTAAGAGTTTAATTTTCCATGAGTCATACCAAACATATTGAACTTGATTGTCACTTCATACGAAATAAATTGAATTTTAAGGGCCATTTTGGGTTGGAGTAACCTTTCATCCAGAATTCCATTTCATGCCAATCACAATGTGTAGCCGAACAACTAGCTTCCCAAATGGGCATTTACTTGAAAGCACCATTCATTTAACGGCTTAAATAGGCATTCCCGGAATGGATTAGCCCAATGAGCGTTTGGAAATGGGTATTTGAGCAAATGCCTAACCCCGAAACTACAATCCAAACGAAGTCTTAAGAAGTTTGTCTTCATTAGTTCATTACAACTGAAGCTGCACATATAGCCATTATTCTCACCAAGTCCCCTTCTCAAATGGGCATTTACTTGAAAGCACCATTCATTTAACGGCTTAAATAGGCATTCCCGGAATGGATTAGCCCAATGAGCGTTTGGAAATGGGTATTTGAGCAAATGCCTAACCCCGAAACTACAATCCAAACGAAGTCTTAAGAAGTTTGTCTTCATTAGTTCATTACAACTGAAGCTGCACATATAGCCATTATTCTCACCAAGTCCCCTTCTCAACCTTTGTTCTCATAGTCTCCAAACTAGGCTCTGATGACATTTGAGCTCTAGTTCGCCGAGTAGTGCAAGAGAGTATTATGTATGCCTTTTCAATTTCATCATTAGGTAGTTTCTTTTAGTCCCACATCAGTTAATGTAATATGTAGACCTCAATCCTCATCATATAAGTATGGTCCATACCCCTAATCAAGTATACCATTATTATTTATTTCTTATCTTTATAGTTGTTATCTAACAATAACAAAGCCTTTATTCTAAATTTTTGGGGTCGGCTGTTTAAATCCTCTTCTTCTATTTGGTTCTGTTAAGGGGCCATGTCCTCTGTAATGCTAACAAAATACATATGATTTTGTAACACTTTAAACCATGTTCATCTAGGCTTACTTCGAGTCATAGCGGTTCCATTAACTACTATATTATCGCTCCTCGTTACAGGAGCATCTATTGGCCTATTTTGCTGTCATAGCCGCGTTCCGAAAAACGAAACCCGGTATCGAATATTCTGATATCCACAAGATAAATTATTATATTATAGTTATAATTTTTTTTCTAATTGTTAAATTGAATTAGTCAATTTTAATTAAACTAAGCTATATTTTTTGAAGAAATAAACTAATTTCCTTTATATATATATATATATATATATATATATATATATACTTCTTATCAATCTAGTCCTTGGAAAAAGTATGCAATTGCAAAATTTTCCCAAGCCACCTGACCGTACACATGTTGCCATGCATGGAGAAGAGGGGTAAATTGGACTTTTAACCCCTAATTGCTAATGATGGTGTTCCCATATTTTTGTTTTTTTTATAATAACAAATGCATTTATTAGAGGGAGAGGCTCTCAACCATCTTCACCTCTAACCCTCTCACCCGAATCCTCACTCCCCTCTATGGCCGAAATCGTCAATAAAAGACATGTCACGTCTCGCTCCCGGAATACGACAAGCCGAGTACGTAACATTTTCCCCCATGCTACGCGACATACGAATACTCTAGTATCCATATTCGCGATTGTCGTCCGTAAGGTTCTAGGATAGGTTTACATGTCACATATTGTATAAATAAAATAAATAGCAACTTGGTTAAAGACATTCTAAACTGTAAATAGAGAAATAGCTAATCTACCCAATTACAACTATTAATCCCAGTATATAATTTTATACCTTTAATGGTTGACGAGAATAAATCTGGTTCCAACTCGATTGCCTTCAATTATAGTATCTCGATCTTGCTCTCCAGTAGTACTTCAATATTTGATATCAGCTTCTTTAGAATATTGCTACAAAGCTAGTGAACAATACTAGGTCGTCAAACGACATGCAAGCCCTCGATCAATGATGGAAAGTAAAATAAAATAAATCGAAAATCTGAGAGAACATCGAATTCTCGAAATTCTTCGTAAAGGACTTGAATAATTCATAGGGATAATTGTGTTAACTTGAAGTATGACCCTGACTAGATTATATTATAGTGAATTCCTTCGTCCTATAATTAAGTCCTAACAATTCATAATCCAACTACAATCACAATCACATACAACCTAAGTTCATTTCCACAAATACAATCAAGTTTCCTATATGATGGTGCAATTTAGAGAACACTTCTGGATCACATTTATCTTATTTTCTCGGCAATAATTTCGTGACTAGGGGTCAGGTTGTCTCGGTGGCACGGTGCTTAGAACCTGGTCCCTCCCACGCAAGGAGTTAAACTTGTAACTTTTGAACTTTTGAACTTTTAAACTCTTAAATTCTTGTTTTAATACAAGAATTTCTGGAATCCGAAATCTCTCTTGGTGAGTTAAGCCTCACCATCGTATGGCCTTCCGATGCAGAAAACTTTACTGATCAGTTTTTGTTTGTTTATTATATTGCAGAGATTTTGGGTGTGATCCAATTGTTCTCTTCCGTCCAATGCACTAACCCAAAGCTACAATCATATTATATTATCTTGCATTAAGTTTCTGCTGGGCACATATATAAATTCCGATCTTGATTCGTGTATTTAAATACCATGAATAACGAGAGTATAATTTAATATTTTTTCACTTTCCACAAGGATTATATTATCATACTGGAATCAGGATTTCAATACTTATCCTTTCTTTGAATGAATCAAAATAGAAACACTGGATTCAAATTGTATTCTCTTTCCAATTGAAACACATAATATCAGAACCTCAATATCTTATTCTATTCTCAGATGAACACATGATAGGATAAAGGAAATTATTTAGTTTGATAATTGAATTTTCCTCCAGCAAAAATACATAATATAAAAAATTGGATTTCGCTTGCGTGTTCATGTGTCCGTGTCCTACACCTACGATTTAAATATATAAATCAAGGTGTCTCCAAGAATAAAATTCCTATGAATTGGGTTAAATATGTTTAGCCAATTTTTCGATTCCGAAAATTGCTAACCCTAGGAATTCTTGAAAATTTCGGCAGAATCTCCTTTGTATTTGGACTCCGCAATTTTTTACAATTTATATAAAGACCCGGAGCAACCCTCCGTAGAATTCTTCGGGTATGTCGACCCCTTCGGTGGAACAACTCAACACCTGAATCTCACGTAGTTATATAAATCATTATCAAAATTAGTTTTAAGTTTAAGAGAAGAAACTTCTTACCGAAGCTATATTTATTTACCTTAACAATACTTACTATCAATTCCTGGTTCACTGAAAATGAGTCAAGGAGACTAACAGTTGCACATGTGCAAACCACACAAGGTAGTCAAAGGCACAAGGCGCACTCGAGACGCAAAATGTCCATATCGCCCGAGGCGCAAGGCGCAAATATAAAAAATAATATAAATATACATAAATAAATAAATTAGTAATGTAAAAAAATAAAACTAAATAATATATTAAAACCAACAAAAATATGTTAAAACATAACCAAGTGAACTAGCAGAGCAGTAGTAGCTGTTAACAGAACTAACAAAAGTTTGTATTATTCCTGCCACACTTTTAGTAAATTTTAATTTTTTTCAGTTCAACTGTAACAAACTACTTGTATGAGGTAAGAATTATCACCTTGCCTCAAAGTTTTTTGTATAAATAAAAAAAATCATAAGACGCGCCTTTTATTTGTTGTGCCTTGTAGATAGGCGCACCTAAGGTGCGTCTTGGGTGCGTCCGGAGAAATGCGCCTTGCCTAGTGAGGTGTGAGGTGCAGCTGCTGCGCCTTTCTGCAAGATGCGTCCGAGGCGCGCCTTTGACTAACATGAAACCACATAAGTCGATTTTCTCTCCTTGGCACCACCTTTAACTTTCCACGGATAGACTCATTTCTTATCCTATCCATAATGTATTACCAATCATCCATTTTAGTATTCTCATTTCGGCTGCACTAACTTTTCGGGTGTTCCTACAAAACATACATATGGAGGTCTCTCTCTCTCTCTATGTGTGTGTGTGGGCTGAGATGACATTTGAGCTCAAGTTTGCGGGATAGTGTAAGTGTGTTATATATCTCTTTTGTATTTCTTCATTGGGCAGTCTCTTTTAGTTCCACATCGATTAATGTAATATGGGGACCTCAATCCTCATCATATAAGTAGGGGTCCATGCCCCCTCAATGAAGTATCCCATTATTATCTCTTTTTCCTATCTCTATAGTTGTTATCTACCAACATAATCATGGAGGTTTATATATATATATATATATATATATGATCATGCTTGTTGACAATTGAACACCTACAATGTGGTCTACGTGCTCTCATAAGTTTCAATTTTGAAATTGAGTTGATTGCTTGCGAATATGACATCTTTGGAAATTGGACCGCTTATTGGCATGAGTTCAGGCAGTATGCTACTCACGTTGAACTTGCGGTTAATCTTGTCATGTACCCTTCAGTTTGAACTTACTGGGTATTACAGGAAACATGCTTTGCATCAGCTGAGTCAGATATGAATTATAAAAATTCGGTTAGTAAGTTTTGAGTGAAAACGACTGAATCACTTTTGTCCAAACTAGAAAATATGCGAAGGAGGATGTGATATCCAGTTCTTATATACCTTCTTGGTCATTTTATGTTTGTCACAAACAGTATGCTAAGCAGCATTACTCTTGAAAAAGTTGTAATGCTTTTTTTTTCCTTCTTTGAGACAAAAAAGTCCTAATGCTTTCAAATACCTCTTTATGATGTATTTTGGTCCTTAAATTCTGACTTTTTTCAAGCCCCCCCCCCCTCTCTCTCTCTCTCTCTCTCTCTCTCTCTAGGCTCGTAGTTTCATGTTTTCTAGCTTTGAGATCATCCTAAGTTTGTAACTCACTAATGTCTTTCTTCTTGTCGTCATTATTAATTAAGATTTTACTTCTATTTACTCGGCAATTAACAGTTTACGGCTCAACTATTGCTTTGCACTAGCACAAAATTTCCAGACAGGTTAAAAAGCTTGTTCCTGAAAAACACTTTAATACCATGTTTAAGAAATGACTCTGGTTAAGATATAGTATTGTAATGGTCCTTGGATACTCATTACCGTTAACCGACAGTTTAAGTACCTTATGGTGAAATATTATACGTTTTTGAGTAAATTTTTAAAGATCAGAAGTATTCGCCTCTATTATACTCCTACAGTCCTCATGCAAGTACATCAGGAAGACTGATTCGATTTCATGGAGTGTTGTTCATGAGCATTGGAGAAGCACAACAGGTTTGTGTGGGCATTCAGTGGTTTGGTGCCTTAGGATTGAAAATAATCAATTGCTCGTCCGTGATCACTGAAAAGGACACAACAATGTTTGTGAGGGGAATTCAGTGATTTTGTGCCTTAGGATTGAAAATAATAGTTGTTTTTCTTCTTGCTGCAGATCCATGGTAATTTAAGTGAAGTCTATATTTGCAATTTAATAGTTGTTTCGTCGATTGAATACAGTTCTCTCTTGCAAGCTTTTCTCAGTATCATCCGAAACGATGCGAAAATCCCGAAACCGACCAATTCAAGACCCCCCTCTCCCCATCCCCAAAACACCCTGAAATTGCTGAAACCGATACTCATAAGACACCGAAAATGATACAGAAATATTGTGAACCATGCTCCCTTGTAATCATCAAATATTGGGGGCTTTCAGCTTGCATCATCTTAGAGCTCCCTATTGCATATTTGAGCTTTATTTAACCCAAATCAGATAGTACTCATGGTATTTGGTTTGGCATTGTGTCACATTTGGTTGCCTGTATTGATCACATGGCGTCATAGACTCCTTATACTTCAGTCCCGGATGATTAGTATTTCTCCTGTAGACATTCTTTCTATGTGAGCGACTAAGAGTTCATGTCAAACAAGGTTTAGATTATAGTTTTTAGGATATTGTGCTATAGAAAACATCATCCGAATTTGAATGGCTGTAGTTGAATTGCTGACTTATTTAATCTATGAATTTGTTACAAATACCACATTCCTGCAGAAAGAACTTATAATACTACATGCAGTATCATCTTTTTATAGTTTCTGTAGTTTGATTACTACAAATCTATTAATCAAGAGTATCTATTAGTATGTGTTATGCTTCTGTCACAGATACTACGTTGCATGCTCCTATTACTTTTTTTGACTTAAGTTGATCTATTGCTATCTTTTGGATATCTGTATAATACAGCATCATTTTTTTATAGTTCTGTAGTTAGATTGATACCTTCAAGTCTATTATTCAAGAGTATCTGTTAGTCCATTTTATGCTTCTATCACGGATACTACGTTTCATGCTCCTATTATTTTTTTGACTTAAAGTTAATCTATTACTATCTTTTGGATATCTGTCAGTTTTGAGAGAAGATTTATATTGCAGCTCGAAGGTCCATCTCATCCCACTCGTGTGCCAGTTGCTATTAATTGCCTCGCAACGTTGCTCAAAGAACCCTGTGCTAGAGCTTCATTTGTCCAAGAAGATGGTGTGAATTTGCTTATTCCTTTGATTTCTCCTGCGTCCACTCAGCAGTCTATACAGGTGAAATCACTTGATTATATGTTAGATATTGTGGTGATTTAAGGATTGCAACTTCTTGCTATAATGGAGCTTTGGTTATCATACATTTATTGTCACATTGATCTTATTAGAGTACACCCCAGACATAATATTAGTATGGGAAGTTACTGGAGAACTTAGTTGTACTTATTAAGAGATGTCCTCTTTAAGGACCTCTTGATTGTTTGAATTATTTCTGTTCTGTATAAAGTTCTCTACAGTGGTTGTACAGTTTTTCCTACTTGAGGTGCGTATACGATGGTTCTTACAAAAGTCTTACTAGAAAAGATACCTACTATTAACATGTGAAGTTACTAGAGAGCTAACTAAAAGCTGCTATTTAAGGACCTTTTAGTTGTTTGATTTGTTTTTCTGTGTATTAAGTTTTCGGTAGATGTTGCCTAATTATATTTTTCATTGAAGGTGCTCACGCATTAATTCTTCAATGATCTTATTAGAGGACACACCCATAGGTACTATTAGCATATGAAGTTACTAGAAAACTAACTTGTACCTATTAAAATCTGGCCTCTTAGCTGTTTGAATTGTTTCTGTTGTATATTAATACTTCGGCAGAGGATGCGTCATTATTTTCATTGGAAATTTTGGCATGAATCCGTATCAAGAAATTGTTTAGACTACATTTTGGAATGGCATTGGGAATACTTTCAATAGGCTCAAGGCCAACTATATGTACGGGGAAAGACACAATAGGCTAGCTACTATAGTCAATGTGGGACTAAAAGAAGCATAGGCTAAAGAACATAAGGATAGAAAGAGAACTATCCAGTGTCACCGTTCTTAAAACCCCTCTCAAACTCATGAAGATTCTACCGACAAGTCGTTTGCTAACCAAAAATAAAGGTTCTATTTTGCAAGCTTAGTGTCATCCTTAGCCCGGAGCCCGTAGCTTGTGGGACAAATCCTCTGGAACATGGAGATTTGGGCTTATAATGTCACGTGCGGAATGTAGGCTCACATGTTACGCTAGGGTTATGGGCTTAATGGCCTACGGGAAGTGGGCTTACATGCCGCGAGAGATGTGTTCTAGAGACAATCTATGTTACCTGGACTCGGGTACGAGTGTCGGGTACGGGTACATATCAAAGAGTCGGGCCCTTCAAACTCATAATTGAAGGACACAAGCTCGGCTAAAAAGGATCCAAATTTTGGATACGGATACAAGGATATGACTATTAAAATAAATTCATTTGAATATGGTTTCATAAAAAGACACATCATATAATTAAATTTGTATTTTCTCATAAAAGACATGTAATTAAATTGCACGGTCTCATAAAAAGACAATCTCTAATTAAATTTGTATGATTTCATAAAAAGGCAGTTGTAATAAAGTTTGCATTGTTTCATATATTTAAGTTTATAATTAAATTTGTATAATTTCATAAAAAGACATCATGTAATTAAATTTGTAAGGTTTCATAACTTTACTACCAATCCACCATATTAAAATGAACTATCTACTTCACTATCACATTAAAATAAACTATTTACTTCACTACCAGTCTTCCGATTGTTACCATAAAGGACTATGAAGCATCCAATTGTCACTATGGAGGGTCGGATACGGATTTCATACCTATATTCATGTCCTACCCGGTGGACACGGCTATTTTTCCTAAAGTGGAGAGTCTGGGTAACATAGAAGACAATCGGGAAAGGAGTGGCAGCTAGAGTTGTTCTATCTGGACGATTGATGGTAGCAAAAAGGGGGGCTGTAGAGAATTTGTTGGTGATGAGGATCATGACAAAATGCTAGAATAAGGAATTGCAGAAGATCGGGATCGAGAAGGATGACAAAGGTTGTCGTGGTGGCCACGAACAATTCAAATGTAAGTAGCTAGTGGCTGAGGGAAGCAAGGGATAGTAGTGTTGAGTTCAGAGTCACACAATGGGGATGTCAACGATGGCCGGATCGCCAGCGGATGAAGAGAGAGATCATTGCAAGAGAGTCGCCATTCCAGTTGGAGGATTCTTGGAGTATGCTTTAGCATCAAAGTAGTTTTATTAGATGAAGGTGCATGCAAAGGGAGTGGATGGAGATCCAAAAGGAGGTAAATGAGAGGATGGTCAAGGCTTGACAACGACGGATATTGATAGAGGATCTTTTGGGGCATGTATGGTTTTGGATGGGAGTTGGGAGCTATTGTTGACGCCAAGGAGGATGTTGGAGATGTGGTGAAGGAGCAGATGGCTATCTCGAGTGGTGCAGGAGTTCATGGGATTCAAGTCGGCAACATACGACCAGAGATTCAAGAGTTTCGACCCTCAGCAGGCGTAGATATGCTCGTTGTAGCTATTTCTTGACATCGATGGAGGCTACTTCAAAGAAGGGAGGAGATGGCTTCCGACTAGGCGACTTTGGGTTTGACAACAATTGTCCCGACAGCCAAGAGCTAGGTGGTACAGTTCAGGTGGGATGGTTGGTCGCTAGCGGAGGTAGCGATCGAGGAGGGTTTGGAGTCTGGCTACATTGACGAGGGATAAATAAGTGGAGATTGAGGTGCGGTTTGATTAACTAGTGGTAGAAGTAAGTCGATCTTTTCGAAGAAAAGAAGAGTACGAGGGATTCCTCTGAGATAGTTGGGGAGTAAATGGGAATCAATGGTGAAATAAAAAAAATGGAGGGGGTGAAATGGAGCATGGAGTCATGGGTGGATGAAGTTGCTGATTGGTTTTTATTGTAAATTGAGAAATTGCTATTGGAGAGCATTGGAAAACATGGATGGTGGAGCTAGAGGAGAGAATCAGAGTGGAGCTTGTGTACAAATGGCGCTTGACGATGCTAACCGAGGTCAGAAAAGAGAGGCGGACCGGTGGACGAGTTGTCGGTGGAAGAAGAGTTGTCTTTTGTGTTGGTAGAGGTGAAGTGGGTTTTATTTGTTGGAGTGAAGGGAGATTGTGGCTCAGAAGAAAGGGAAATAAAAATGGGTTCTTGTGGTGCGGTGGAAATGGAAAAGAGGAGAGTTGTGTGTTGGTTCTAGGGTAGAGGAGAAGCAAAGAGGCTTTGTTGTGTTTCAATGAGGGTTAGGTGTTACTGATTGTGAGAGGAAATAGTTGGGTATGGTTTGGGTTTTGCTAAGAGGAAAAAGATGGATGCAAGAGAGAATGGAGATTGGGATGAAGTTTAGGATAAGGTTTTGAGATGAGATGGATGTCTAAGATTTAGGGCCCGTTTGGATAAGCTTTCTGAAATTTAGTTCTGAAAACAGTTTTCTGAAAGTAAGTTATAAAGTTGTTTTCTAAGTATAAATTTTTTGGCTTTACGTTTCACCTGGAAAGTAATTTTAAGAAGCAAAAATTGAAATTTTCGTCCCGTAAAATATTTTTAGAATGTATTTTTTTAACTGTGTCCATACTGTTTGTGTCCAACTGTGATCCTCTCAAAACTGTTCGTGTCGTCCTGTGTCCGAGTTCGTCGTCCCGTGTCCGTCTGAGTTATGTTAAAAAAATTCAACTGTCCAATATATAACTGTGTCCAATCTCCAACTGTATCGCTGCTCGTGTCCAGCAACATCTTCCGAAATTGAGCACGACTCTGCAAGATCGACGCCCGCGGCTGCTGACTCCAGCGAGATCCCTCCTCTCTCCACCTTACCTATTGTCCGCCACCTCGACGAGCTCCGTCTCTTTTCAAACCCCAATCCCAGCCTCCACTTGAAAAATTTTCAGCGGAGCGTCGAGGATGGTTTGGATCAGGATCCGGCGATCGACGCCCTAGATTACATCATGCGGAGCTTCGAGGAGGAGATCGCCACGGCCCTCCCTTCGGATCCGGTTCTGGTGTCGACTCTGGACCTGAACCCGCACCAACCGGACCTGGGCTTTCTTCGGAAAGCCTTAGACGACGAGCTTGTCGGACTGCTGGGATCAACGACTTGTCGTCGGCTACGAGGACTCCGGGCTACTCGGACTGTTGCCGGCGTTGGAGGTGTGGTCGATGGGGCAGAGGGACGCGAGGGAGTCGGAGAGGTGGCGGAGGGAGACGAGGGAGAGCGGAGGTGCGGGTGGGGTCGAGGGAGTTGGAGAGGGAGAAGGAGGTAGAGGAGAGGAGGAAGGGGAGAATGGAGGAGGTTTTTCTCTTCTGTGGGAAAAAATTGGAAATGAGGAGAGAGAAGAATTTGTGAGAGATGTTGGAAAGAGTGGGGAAGAGCCACACATTGAAAATTTTTGGACCGCTGCCATGAATTTTTTTTTGGAAAGTAGCTTTCTTCTACTCTCTAAAAGCTAAGTTTAAACGGTGGGTTTGAGAAAATATTTTGGGAAAGCAAATATCGAGTAGTGACAGCCAAACAAAGTTTGAATTGTTTTTTGGGTTTAAACTCAAAAAACTAAGTTATAAACGGTAACCAAACACAGCCTTGTTCATTATTTATTTTTGTGGAAGATAGGTATCGGGTTGGGATCACCCTAGTTGTGATACCGTGTTAGAGACTAAACTGTGGAATAATGTTTTGATTACTTTCACTAGGCTTGATGCCAACTATACATAGAGAGGAATACCTAGGAGGCTAGCTACTAATGTGGGACTTAAAGAAGAAGAATAAGAAACATAAGAATAGAAACCTATACAATGTCACTATTCTAAACACAAATAAGAATAGATTATCGATAGATTATCCTTAACATCACAGATTTCTAAATTCCAGATATCTATAGATTTTTAACAGTAAAAAGCTTTAATAAAGCATTTGTGCATGTCTGTACCTAGATTATTATATTTTGTCACTTGATTACATAAGTTGTCAACAATAACCCATGTTGCAGAGACACGGATTCAACACGACACATTTCAAACACGGCAACACGTATTCAACACCTATTTTGGTGTCCTAGTGTATTTCGGAGTGTCCATGGTGAGCCCGATACGTGTGTCCGACACGACACAACACACCACGAAAATGTCATCAATTTTGGAGTGTGTGTGCTTCTTAGACAATAACCTAAGGTGACTTGTTATTTTGCTT
The DNA here is from genome assembly GCA_036927795.1 of Iris macrosiphon. Classification (NCBI taxonomy): domain Eukaryota; kingdom Viridiplantae; phylum Streptophyta; class Magnoliopsida; order Asparagales; family Iridaceae; genus Iris; species Iris macrosiphon. The sequence goes on from JAYESA010000003.1 coordinate 71,832,750, forward strand.
TGTTGCAGCTTCTTTATGAAACATGCCTCTGCATCTGGCTGTTGTCATATTATGATGCAGCATTAGACTATCTAGCCACTACTAGGGTCTTGCCAAGACTACTGGAGGTTATTAAAGGTTCTACCAAGGAGAAAGTATGGCTGATTCACCATTTCTTATGTTTGGATATTTTTGAAATAAATTTACCTAATCTTATTGTCTTAATCTGTTGCTTACTGTAGGTTGTGAGGGTGGTTATATTTACCTTCAGAAATTTTCTCACAAAAGGATCATTTGGGGCTCAGATGGTTGATCTTGGGTTGCCCCAAATTTTGCAGAGTTTGAAAGCACAAGCATGGAGTGATGAGGTGAACCTTTTCATGTCATTGACATTATATATATGTATATATATTAATTTTTTTCCATATATATTATATTTATATTGTAGAGGAGGGATCCGGATCCCCCTTCCCCTTAAGCATCCCCCTTAGCATCCCCATAATCACAACCAATAGATCTTGTTTAAGTCATCTAATCTTAACCTTTGATATGAACCATTCAAATCAACGGTTAAGATTGGATGACTTAAACAAGATTCTACGGTGCTATTCCAGGATGCTAGGGGTGATGCTTAAAGGGGAGGGAGGGGGGGTCCGGACCCCTATATATATATATATATATATATATATATATATATATATATATATGGGTGGACACAGTAAAGGGCAAGTGGGATATATATATATATATATATATATATATATATATATATATATATATATATATGCGCTCTATGGTATAAAAGTGCACGCATTAGGCTGGCGGCGACTGTTTGGCACATCTGGCGAGAAAGAAAGCAACGCATTTATAAAGGCTTGAGCACATCTCAAGTGGGCATCTTGCATAACATTGATAATGATGTGATTAGTATGATATAGTCAGAGGCGGAGATATGTTATCTGTTATAATCATCAATAAAATTATCATTTCCATATATATATATATATATTAGTATGTGATTTTATATTTTGGCTTTCTTTACATTTTAGGTTGACCCAACCTATGTTGTACTGGGTGCTAGGCGAGGCTAGGCGACAGCCCACCCGCCTCTCGCCTAGGCGGCGCCTAGACGCCAGTCCAAAATCCGGCTGCTATTTTACAAAAAAACAACAATTATGTATATTAAAATAAATATGTAGTATAACTAAGCAATAACTAACAAGCATAAAAGTAACACTAGGAGTAATAATAAGTTAATAACTAATAAATTCTAATAAGCATTCATGAAGCAACACAAAGTAAAAATTTTCTCTAGTCCGTCCATAATCTGCCTATATTTTCCTCTGGTCGACCCTAGGCGGACGCCTAAGCGAGCATCGCCTCACCCAGTGAATTTTTCTCCAGGTCGAGGCGAGCCCCCTCCAACTTGCGCCTAGGCCGCCTAGGCGTCGCCTGTGACAACATATGACCCAATTCTCTTAAATTCCTGCATCCTCGTATGGAAGTCTAAAGGAAGCATGAAGATTTTCTCTCGCGATAATGGCTTCTATTTTGTGCGTTTTGGGTTGCAGGAGGATACTAAACGATTCTACAAGGGGATCCTTGGACTTTTGATGGCAGGCTAATTATCATCAATCAATGGCAGATAAATGCCAAATGCGAGAGGGATCTACTCTGCACAGTCCCTATAGGGATCCGACTACCTGACTTGTCCACTCAATACTGGATTATTCCTATGATGATGAAATTAGTCAGCTTAATTGGCAACCCTATAAAGTCGGATGATGCGACGACTATGAAATCTGGACTCGCATACGTGCGTCTTTGTATAGAGAGAGAGAGGCGTCTACCATTCTCCCGCGGGAAATTGAGTATCAATTACCGTCTGGAGACATCTTCTCTCAGGTAATTGAATATGAGTGGGTTCCACCAGCCTGCGACAGGTGCAAATGCTTTGGCCACTTGGCCAGGAAGTGCCAGCGCGAGTCGTGCGTAATAGAAGAGGAAGGCAACGGAGCGACAACCAAGGTCCAGGATCAACATGACTCCTTGGAAAGACAAGTAGGAGCAAATGTCCAGATGGAGGAGGGAGAGCACAGCTGATCTGTGCAGCTAGGAGAAACAGCGGCAGGGAATGCAGCAGGAGTCGTCTTCCTGGCAGTGAGAACCCACAGTTGTATAGTGGAGGGGACAGCCGTAGTCCCCTTGGCCGTAACAGATATGGTCCCTTTCACAGGGAATATGCGCGATCAAGTGTGGAAGCAGAGGAGAGACAGACAACAACGAGCGTACAGGGGATGGGGACGTCGGTGGATGAGGCAGTCTCCAACCACAGTTTGAATGGTGCTCGGCAAATGACCAAGAGGAGGGTTGACGAGGAAGTGCATACAACAGGTCAGATTGTGCCATTTGTTGGCCAACATGCAATGATGACCTGCCGCTAGACTAAATTATCTAATCGAGGGAAAGGTGCAGGATCCTCTGGCAGCCGTATAATAAACTACACGTGGAAGGAGAGCAAGGCTCAGCCATCAGAGGCAGGCTTGAGATTCTCACCGTCGATGATCTTAGCGAGGACAATCCCAACTGGGAAAGGCTAATGCAGGACTGAGGTTCACGAAGACAATCAAGGAGTGGCACACGGATTGGGAACATAATTCACCAACAACCTTCTCTGAGTTTGTTAATGATATTAACCTTCTCTGAGTTTGGGAGGCTCAATAGGTATGTCTAATGATATTAACCTTCTCTGAGTTTGGGAGGCTCAATAGGTATGTCTAATGATATTAATGTCAATTCTGACGTGGAATATGCGAGGAGCAAACTCGCTAGGCCGTTGGCGAAGGATTAAAGATGTGCCGACAAAATCACAGAGCTGCATCACTGCTTTGTTGGAGACAAAAATAAAGTCGAAGAAAAAACTGTCCAGAAGAACTCCAAACTTTTGGGCACAAACACAATTTGGAACTGTGTGAGGTGGCTCGAATTTGGGTTCTATGGGACATCAAAACTTGGTCAGGACATATCATTCTTAAGTCATACCAACTGATTGCAGGAGAGAGTACTAATTTGGGGGGGCTGAGGTTTATATTTGGGACAGTGTATGGGCACAAAGACAGACGTAGACGAGAGAAGTTGTGGCAGAATATCATTCGGCTCAGTATTATTGCTGATACTCATTTGCAAATTCCTCTTCTACTTGCAGGACACTTCAATGCAATGCTATACAATCATGAAAAAGTAGGAGGACGGTGAGTTCCAGACTCTATTCTTGCAGATTTTCAGGATTGTTTGATGCAAGCCAGTCTTAATTGTTTGGAGCGCTCGGGCCACACTTGAACAACAGAGCTATAAACAATCGAATTTCCTGTCGGTTGGACCGTGCTCTCGGCAACAACAGGTGGTTTGAGATGTTTCCAGTGGTGGTTGCTGAAGGCTTTGATCCATCTATCAACGATCACTCCTCTATCCTGGTGCAGATGGTGGCAATGTCTCGTACTCGATTCCAGCCATTCTACTATAATAATATGGCCGACCCTATCGGGGTATAGAGAAGTGATGGAATCGGCCTGGTGGGCGTGTGTGCGTGCGGGAATGCATAGTTCTCATTCGTGCAAAGGCTCAAGCACACCAAACAGGCGCTTAAGCGCTAGTAAAGGGAGCTGCCGAGACCTGTGATTTCACTTCAAAAACGGGAACTCCACAATATCCAGGAACGATTACAGTCTGATCCGCAAAATCTTAAGCTGGCATGTCATGAGAAAATTCTACTTGAGGAGGTCCGGGTTCTCTCATTACAAGAAGAGATCCAACTATCTCAAAGGACCAAATGTGCACGACTCAAAGACGATGATCGATGCTCCAAGTTCTTCTATAATATTATTTGGACTCGACAACATCGGAATACTATTAGAAAGCTTATAGATAGCACTGGCAGGGAGGTCTCTGCGGCAACGGAGATTCAGGAGATGGCTACAAAAGTTTACTTCAAATTATATCACCAGGAGGATATGCAGGATTTTCTAGATCTTGTTTCCAAGATGTTGGTTTCTAATAAGGGAAACATGCTGCTCTTATTCCCGGTCACTATGGAAGAGGTGGAAGCAATGGCGAAGTCGTCTAATCCCAACAAGGCTCCGGGTCCCGACGATATGCGATTTTGTCTATTGTACAAGACTTCTTCTCTAATGGGAGACTTCTTTGTGAGCTTAATCACACCTTCCTCACTCTTATCCTGAAGGAGGGGGCGACGTCCTTGTCTGACTTTCGACCAATTGCTTGCTGCAACTTCCTGTACAAGATCATTACATCCGTCATGTGTCATCGTATGGAGAAGATCATGCAGGGGCTCATATCTTCCAATCATGCATCATTTGTCAAAGGGAGATCTATTGCAGAAAACAGTCTGCTGGCACATGAGATGGTCAGAAATTTTAACAAAGTTGAAGGAAATAAGCATGGATGAAGCTGAATCTCCAGAAAGCATATGACACGATGAATCGAGATTTTGTGTCACATTATGCTAGCTTATGGGATTCGATCCTACATGGATGGACAAGATCCGTGAGTGTATCTCCACTCCAACATTATCGATCCTCATTAGAGGGCAACCACACAGGTTCTTCGGGAGTAATTGTGGTATGCGTCAGGAAGATCATCTATCTTCGTACCTTTTTACCTTGGTTATAGAGTACTTAACTTACATAATGGATGTTGTTGTGCATAGAAAGATGATTACCCCACTGCACAAGGAGGTAAATCCTAGAGTGTCTCATCTTATATATTCAGACGACCTATTAGTTTTTCTGGTCCCGTCGAATATGGGTCTAAACAACATGATACAGATCATGAATGAGTTTGGCACTTTGACGGATTTGTATGCCACAACTAGGACGAGTTCAAAGAGATACTTCAAATTGACAAAGGTTGCTTACCAGTGAAGCATCTGGGATTACCGCTATCTGTGAATTATGCCCGTGCTCAGTAGTGTCATTCCATGGTGAAGTATGTTCAAAAAAGAATAGAGGGTTGGCAAGCCCAAACGTTGTCGTTCGGGAGAAGAATCGATCTGATATGTTTGGTTGTCACAACCATCTCTTTATTCTGGATGCAAACTATTATGCTCCCGTCTGCCACCATCCGTAAGTTCTACAAGCTCTGCTATTATTTTATTTGGTGTAGAGGCATACACACGATTGCTTGGGAAGAGTTATGTCGTCCTATGAGCGAGGGAGGTGTGGTTCTGCACTCGTTATTTACTCTTTAAGACACTACGGGGTTGCGTCTCACCTGAAAATTCATTGAAGGAAGCTTGCTATGTGTCGTGTGGATGCGGAACAGGTACTTGAGAAGGACAAACTTTTGGGTGCAAGCCCTTAATAATAACTTTTCAGTTACGTATAAGACTATTTTGCAATATAAAGACAATAAAGCCGATGATTACACGGGAAATTGGTAATGGTCTATCTACTCATCTCTCGTTTGATCTGTGACTGCGTGCGGACTGGCATATGTTTGCAACGTTGGGCAGAGAAGTGACAGTCAGTTGCTTGCTAGGGGGGGGGGGGGGTGCCCGGCACCTGTCATCACACCCAATTGGGCAGTTGTTCAGTGAAGCTATATCCAGCGTCCAAATTTTTCTCGAGCGGAGGGACACTTGGGTATGGGATGACTCCAAATGGGCGCTTTGACTTTCGGTCGGCATACGACTAGAGCCGAGGGGTCTTCCCGCCTCTCTAGCACATGCGGAGTTTATTTGGGTTAAAAGTTGCAAGCAAAATGCAGTTGAATATGCTCAAAACAATACGTGGATGACTGTTAACACTGGATCGGCTTCCCAAGTTTGGGATACAAGCCAAAGGACAAGGGTGCACACTATGTCAACATAACGAGGAGTCCTCTCATTTGTTCTTCCGATGTGATTTTACATTGGATATTTGGCTCCCCACTCCAATCCTCATCAGCACTATCATCATCCTCGCTACTCTCATCGACGCTACGTGCCTCGCTAACGCTCCACGTCAGCAATATTATTGTGCAGTATCTTGATAAGTTTGGATGAAAAAAGTGAGCAATGTGTGGAGTGAGATCACTACCATACATTTTTCAATTGCTCTAGTGAACATAGGCTTCGAGTGCGCGTGCCCCTTGCACTTCCTAATGGGACTTTCCTTGGTTGACTCTTCTTACTATGTGCACTAAGCTGAGCTTAATGGCGTGTACGTCCAGGGATATGCGAGTGCAGACCGAGTGCATCTTTAATTAACGAAATAGGGGAGCATGGTGGTTCAAGCAAGCGCGCATTAGACTGGTAGCCAGTGTTTGGCGAGAGAGGAACATACACATATTTGAAGAGCTGAGCACTACCAAAATAGGAATCCTGCACAATATTGAGTATGATGTCAATTGTATGATATAAAAGAAGTGATGGAGGTGTAAAATCTTATTATCAATAAAAATACTTTTTATATATATATATATATATATATATATATATATATATATATATATATATATATAGGGGCGAAATATTACATCAAATTATTACAACAATTATTACACCAAACAATCTCAACCACACATTCATTTCAATCGTGTGGTTATAAATCATCCCATAAAGTAGTGCCATGTCAATATCATTCTCAACCACACATTAAAAAAAAAAGTGTGGTTGAGAATGAATGGTACAATAATTGTTGCAATATCCCCTCTTATATATATATATATATATATATATATATATATATATATTTATAAAATTTCTTTTCAAACTTACAAAATCATCTTGTTCTGCCTCATGCTTCTTGTTTTACACTAGACTAAGCATATCGGGCCTAATCTGGAGTATTCATTTGTATAATGGTTTATGAAGTCTCACAATGTCCAAAGAACACAATGCGCTGACCTGGGGTCGTTTCTGCTGTGTCTCTTCTGATCTGTCTTGAAATTTGAAATTCCATATATATATATATATATATATATATATATATATATATATATATATATATTCTTTTCAAACTTACAAAATCATCTTGCTTTGCCTCATGTTTCTTGTTTTACACTAGACTAAGCATATCGGGCCTAATCTGGAGTATTCATTTTATAATGGTTTATGAAGTCTCACAATGTCCAAAGAACACAATGCGCTGACCTGGGGTCATTTCTGCTTGAAATTCCACAAAACTAGACACAGCTAGTGCATGTAGTGCAACGTTCAATGAAAAGCATTCATGGCTTTTGGGCATTTATGAATTATGATGGTCTCTAGCTATATCTCTTGGTTATAGGAGTTTCCTCCTTCCACATACAGGAAGCTACATGGTCTGTAGTTTCATAGGAGTTAGTAATGGTGCTAGTATGCTAATGTTGCTCTGGACATATTTTAATAAATAAACATTAGATGGAGAGATGTGCAACTTGCAGCATGTTTTGTTTAAAATAGCATGCATTTGTGGAGATGTATGCAAAGAAGGTTTCCATTTTTTATTTTCTTTGCTTTAAGAGAAGAGAGTGAACCTCAGTGAACCTCTTTCTCTTATAGTGCAAAAACGTTATGTTTGTTCCAGAAAAAGGAAGCAAGATAAGTGTTGAGATTCAGTAAGCATGGAAGATGGAGGGAGAAAAGGGATGGAGGTCAACTCTAATTTGATTATCTCTACATTAGAAAGTCAGGCATTCTTGTTTATGTGGACTTATAACAGGATGTCATCCACTGACTACTACTGCGTGGGTTAAAAACAAGATAATTGATCCAATTAGAGATAATTAGTCATATGATCTATCACAAGTTGTTAGAGATGACTTTAGTTGAAATAAATGGTAGTTATGTTGATGCATAATGTAGTCTTAAAGAGTATAATTTTTACAATTATCGAGTCAAATCCAGGTAGCAATGTTTTCTAAAGATTATAGAAAACAATAGCTTTCAATTTTTTATTTGTTTCAAGACATGCATCGACGGTATTTGAAGGGGTTGATTACCGGTGATTAGTATTGATGCTACTTTTATCTAGATATTAAGGTATCTTATTTATTGCTTGTGCTCACGACCCTAACTATCAATTATATCTAATTGCTTATATTGTTGCTGAAAGTGAAAATAGCGACTCATGGACATGGTTTTTAAACAATTTTAGAAATTTTTAATGGATGAAATATAATTTCATTTATATCAGATAAACAAAAAAAGATTAATAAATGTTATGCGTGTAACTTTTTCAGAATTACCACATTTTTTGTTATCAATATTTTAAACAAAATTTGAAATCTTAAGTAAGAAAATTTCAACAAATTTTAGACTCCCTTGCAAGATCTTACGATAAAATGGATGTGGAGTATTGACTATTTTACATGACTTGTTGGAGTAAATGATGAAACTCGTGTTTTTGCGTATTTGATAACAACTTATGCTCCTTGTCATAGATTAGATATTAACATTTCAAATCTTATAGAATGTTTTAATAATTGGGTCAAGCATTTACGTGAAAAATCAATAACAACACTACTTGACGGTATTAAAGCTAAGATTATATTGCTTCAAGACAAGCTAAGACAAATTGCTCAAAATTTGGAAACATGTTATTGTACGAGGATGTTAAAAACACCATATATGGTCCGTATCAATAGAGAAAACAATACATACAAATATTGCGTATTGATAGTTTTTTATTTGAAATAGTAGATCGTGCAACAAGTAGAACATATGTGGTACACTTAAACGATAATTATTGTTGATGTTTAAGGTGGTATCATACTTATCTACCATGTGTACATGCATGTTATGCGTGTAAGTCTTGTAATATAAGTATCGATATTTTTTTTACCCTTCACTATGTTCTACTAAAAATTGAGAAGTGTATATGAGCCACGTCTGGAACCAATTTCAATCTCTTACAATCTTCAAAGTACATTGGTTAGAGGCCAAATTGGAGTACCAGATGCACGACACAATGTTGGAAGACCAAAGAAGAACCGTATCATGACGAAAGATTTACCTACAAGTGATCTCTATTACGGTAACTGTGGTGGGCTAGGACACAACAAAAGAAAATGTACTTGTCAACCAAGAGAGTAAATTGTTTATCTTTGATGTTGTAATAAATTTTTATAATTAATTAAAATTTTAAAGTTATTGTTATCTTTGATATCGTTATCTTCGATGGATAAATCTTTTATTTTTGTTACGAATATAATAACTTTGAGCTACTAGAATGAATGTCTACATTTTCAAACTTTCAAAGAAAACTTAAAACTTAAACATTGTTGGATATTAATCGATAATTTTTTTAAGATACAAGTCTAAAGAAAATGCATGTCAAACACAAAATTAATCAGCTACGACTCGTGGCAAATCGTCTAGAATCCCTACGATGACTACGTCTGAGATTTAGTCGCTCTCTCCGGTCCTCCTTATTCTCCGCATGAGAATATAAATCTGAACTACCGTACTCTTGAGTGTCCTCTTCTTGAGTAGGTATCGGCGTTGATGGTAGAAGACACATTTACCTTCTCGTTCCGTTGGAAAAAATAATTGAACCACATAAAGCTAGTAAATAGGCACTCGTACAACATATGACCTGAATTATGATACATGAATGAGTTAAACTAAAATATTATGTGTTACATAGGCATTAACATTAAACTTCATACTAATTTTTCATCCACAGTAACCTCTGCATCATTAGTGCGGTCAAGATTCATGAAGTTGTTGCAGAGCCAACTTATCATGACGTCTTGTTTACGACCTAAATATGATGGCGTCTCCATACCAAGGTACCTCCTAATTAGCTCACGGGGAGAGAATTGGTCATCGAAATTTATATAGTTGTCTATTACCCTATAATAGGTAACCTTAGAATATTTGCTATATTCTAGAGTGTGATCATTATTTTGCCCAGCTGTAAAGTGTTGCGTTGGGACCACCAACGCTCAACGAGACCGAAGATAAAGTCTCCATTGTGTTGTAGGAGTTGTAATTTGTCTATATATTGAAATCCAAAGGCCTACACCAAGGCCTTTTGGGAGCTAGTTAGCTCCTATTTGGCATATTGACTCTCGTTTTCAGTGTTCTAAATGGCAGTCGAGACGACCATCTAGGCAGCGCCTAGTCCCTAGGCGGTCGCTCCCCGCACGACTTTTGCCGTGGGCGGCGGAGTAGGTGGCTGACGGTGGTTTGACGATAGAGACAGAGGCGAGGCGGCGTAAGCAGGCGCCTAGGTAGAGCAATATCTGACTAGATGTTTTGACAAAACTGTTTGCAAGCATTATGGACCTATGATTCACTTTTACAATACTGAAAATTTATAAATCTTTGTTCTACAACTTAGTTATGTATAAAATATTATTAAAATATGCATATTATGCAAAAAACAGTGGTGAAATAGTAAAAAAAATTCCAAAATGTATAAACCATCTAGGCGACACCTAGGCGGTGCCTAGACGGCCTAGACCGTAGCCGGACCCTCTCTGCAGTGCACCTGCCTACCGCCAGTTAGAAGCTTGCTCGTTTCGCTACATGCCATGCTCTTGCAATCATATATTGAGACTATAATTATATAACTACAAATAAAATATATAGATTTTGTAAATATTAGTTATGTAGAACATATATAACAAACACAATTCAATTTATAAAAATTACCTATTCATCAAATACCAAACGATATGTGGTTTTTATGTTGCTGGATCTCTCTCAGTAGTGGGCCCACCAGGAATGCGTTCGTCGTTTTGGCCAACTATCTATAAAATAATCTTTGTTAGGGTTGCTAAATATTTCAGAGTTACATATAGGATTAGCAATTTAGAGACGTGTCACAACCCGCATCCGGTTGATTGGACACGAGTACGTGAATACGTCCAGCCTACTCTGCAGTATTGGCGGTAATACGCTGTCTAAACCTCTTTTATCATCCAATATTCCATGAATAATTCTCACATATACAATAATTTATATTCTAGCTCATTCACAACATGTAAATAAATAGACAAGGAATAAGGATAAGAAATAGTTAGACTAGTATTTCCTTTTTGGCATACTAATCGGGTTGTCTCCGATTTATTTTATCTTTTGGGCATGTACTAAAACTATGGATGGATAAATGTACAAAACTATAGTAGGATTCAGGTTAGGGTTTTAGGCCTATGGTCTTGGGTTAGGGTTAGGTTTTAGTATTAGGGTTAGGTTTAGGGTTTTGGATTAGAGTTAGATTTCGGGTTAGGGTTTTGGATTAGGGCTAAATAAATAAATAAAATTAATAAAGCAAGAAATTAAGCAACTAGATAATTTAAGCTTTCTTTCCTTGTTGCTAGTGCCCCTCCCTCCTTCTGTTCTTGCTTCTTCTCCCTTCTTTCCATAGCTCCTCTTCCTCTCCATTCTTCTCTTTTATGTTCATGTGTACACAACCACCCCCAACACCCTCTTATTTATAGCAAAGTCCCTCTCCCCTCGCCCACAATCCAAACCTCCGGATCCAAACCCTCTCAATCATCGGCCAATTACAAATTTTTATTTAAAAAAAATACCTGAGGCATCGGGAGTTGGCGTCCTACACCCCCTCTCTAAGGAGAGCCAACTCGGTTGGCGCCTAACTCCCTTACCTTCGAGACGCCACGGGAGTTGGCGCCCCATAAGCCCCCCTCCCTATGGGGAGCCACAGGAGTTGGTGCCTGACTCCACAGCCTCCCAAACGTCATGGAAGTTGACGCCACATCCTTCCAACCGCAATTTTTTAAAACTTTTCCTCCCCATTGCATTTCTTCTAAACTTCTTCTTTCTGTATGAAAATTTTCGATTAAATTATATTTTCTTATCAAAATTTGATTAATTTTAAATTAAATTTTAATATAAGTTATATTCAAGTTATATAATAAATTTTTGATTAGATATAATCTTTTGTTTAGTAAATTTTAACTAAGAATTCTTGCTTGCCTAGGAGAAAACAAAATGGAATGCTACTATGTGTTAAATATCTAATTTATGTTCTAATCTAAGAAAGGTAACAATTTAGATTTCAAACAAAATTTAAGCATTCTTTAATTAACATTCTTTTAGATCGATTTTAAAAGCTTAAATTGGATTTGATTTATAAAATTTGATTAGATTGGATCTAATCTTTTTCAATCGGTTAAAATATTAACTCCACGAGGATCCCTTCTTTCACCAAAATGAATACATAACCTTTTTATTCCTAAATATTTGCATTTTTGGATTAGATATAATCTTTTGTTTAGTAAATTTTAACTGAGAATTCTAGCCTAGGAGAGAACAAAAATGGAATGCTACAATCTGATAAATATCTAAGTTATGTTCTAATCCTATGTAAATTCAAGCATCCTTTAATTAATATTCTTTCGGATTGATTTTAACTTATAGATTAAGTTGGATTTGATTTAAAATATTAAGAATTACATTAGATTGGATTTAATCTCATTCAACTGGTTAGATATTAACTGTACGAGGATCCCTTCTTTTACCATAAATGAATAAATGACCTTTTTATCCCTAAATACATTTTTAAGTAAGAAAGTGTTACACCCAAAGTAATAGCCCTACCATTTGTGTCATATATTAGTATAGATATATACTTTAATAGGAGATTATTTTCTTATTTATAATAACTCAAAAATACAAATATAGAAAGAGATAATACATATATCATCAACTCAATATGGAAAGATATACTCTTGACTAGACAGAATCTTTGACTAAATCTAATTGACCCAAATAAAAACAACCTATTAATCCCACAATAGACATAAAACATACCATGTTCTTCTACAAATATAAAAAGATGGACACTTGAACCAATTTATAAATATAAACTAAATCGTTTACTAAATGTAAATAGAACCAAGTAACCTACTAATCCAATCCTAAAATAGATCGAACATATCATATTCTTTTACAATTGGATTAATCTCCCTTTTACTGTTCTTTTTCTAATCAACTGCAGTTTGCTGGTAGAAGTGTTTTTGCTTCTCTCTCCCTTTGTTTTATTTCAAACTGTTGTGTATCCACATGCACCAAAAAAATGTCAGTTGTAAACATTTGGGATGCCTTGCTGGTACATTTAGAAACATATAAATCAGGCTTTTGACGTACATCCATTGTTAAGCAACCCATTTATTGAAGGCCTTTTTACTACATTACAAAAAGGAATGATTTATATCTCCATATAAAGGTCCAACTGATTTTTACTGAGAAACAATGTTTTTTTTTTCTCTTTTTTTTTTATTACGCAGGATTTGTTAGATTCTTTAACTCAGATGGAAGAGGGCCTCAAAGATAACATTAAAAGGTTGAGTTCCTTTGAAAAATATAAGCAAGAAGTGCTTCTTGGCCATCTTGACTGGTCACCTATGCACAAAGACCCGGGATTTTGGCGTGAAAACATGACAAACTTTGAAGAGAATGATTTTCAGGTATTTTACTGCATTGCACCTCCTTTCTGTTGTTTTCATAGAACAGGGATGTTTCATGAATAACTTGGTTAGTCAGACAAACTATTGTGAGACATTTAATCCGCAACTATTCGGTAGGAATGCAACTGGAAAATTTCTTGTTCCTGAGGACTTTTAGACACGAGTATTTCTAAAATTTGTTAGTGATCTAGGGTGATGCCTCCTTATAATAGGTAACTTCGTGTATTTTATGCTTTCTTGAAATAAGCTTATATATGATTAGTTTAAATTGTTATTGCTCATTAGAACTAATGGTTCATTTGAGGGCATCGACAAAAGTTTTGTTGCTTGCATCCTGGAGGATGCGGATCCGAGTTGAGCATGCAGGTTCGAGTCACAGAAATAGTCTCTCCATATATAAGAGGGTATGGCTGTGTGCATCTTGACCCTTGTCAGCCCCTGGATTAGGGGGCTCATTAGAACTACTGGTTCATTTGAGGGCATCAGCAAAAGTTTTGTTGCTTGCATCATGGAGGATGTGGATCCGAGTCGAGCATGCATGTTCGACAGCATCTCCATATATAAGGGGGTATGGCTCCCCTACATTAGGGGGAGCCTCGTGGCACTGGGATGTTCATTTAGCATTCTTGGTTCATTTGTGATTATATCAAGCTGATGTGATCCCTGATGACAAACGATTGTGCCAATCAAACACTAGATTGAAAGTTATATCAGGTTGCTGTAATCGCTGATGACAAACAATTGTGCCAATCAAACACTATATTATTGTTTCCTGTTCTCTTTATTTCTGTATCAATGACAGTTTAATAAACTTTGGTTATATCTTTCTTAATTTGCTTTTCTTTTCTGTATATTAGAGCCTAAGATTACCAAAGGGACCACTGTTTCCATAATGTGCTAGATTGACATGATTCTTTTCCCAACTTTGATACCATGCCCACTTAAGTAGAGGCCATACCTTCAATTATCTTGGTGTCTTATGGTTCATACTCTTGTGACTCCTGTCATATGCACCCTCTTCAGGTCTGAAGTATGATGAGCAACATATTCTGTTTCCTCAACAAAAAAAAAATTGTTTCCTCTATTGTTGTCTGTTCTTGCTTCCCGTCCTAAGTTTTGAATTTCTCAATCAGTTTCCAGATCCTTCCCCACAATTTAGTCTGGTTACCAATGTTCACTGTCTTAAAAGTACACGCCTATTCTAGTAAAGTTTCTTTTCTCTCTGTACATCAACCCTTCGCTTCAATCGTTCCGCCTAACAATTGGTTTTTTTCTTTCTTTCTTGGCATATGAGCAACAAAGAAGCATTCTAAAGGTGTTATATGTTGCAGCCATCGACTAATGACAAGTTACTTACATGTTGGCCTTATTACTGCAGATCTACTGAAATTGGAACCTTGAACACTTAAATCTTATGCTATAAAAAAGAGTCGAGGAAAATTATGCATCATATCATGTAATCTGAAGCTTATATATGTTCTTTTGCAGATTTTGCGTGTCCTCATCACAATGCTAGATGTGTCGGTGGATCCGACGGCTCTTGCTGTTGCTTGCTACGATTTGTCCCAGTTCATTCAGTACCACCCTGCTGGACGACTTGTTGCATCGGATCTGAAGGCCAAAGAGCATGTAATGAAGCTAATGAATCACGAAAATGCTGAGGTGACTAAAAATGCTCTCCTCTGTACCCAGAGGCTCTTCCTTGGTACCAAATATGCTCACATTTTGGAAGCATAGGCAACAGCTTTTATCTTGGTCCGTGTTAAGTTTTCTTTGGAGATGGATGGCAATCCGGCTCAAATTCATTCATATAGTTATTGAAGCATAATTACAAGGAAGTGATATAAAAGTCTGATGAGACGAAACTACCTTGTTGAGCTAAATAGATAACAATAAACGTACGATCCATCATGTAGATGGATATGACGGTTTGTTTGTGTTATGTTTGTAATTTGGAATATGCTTAGTGATGCTCTATTTTGCTGTTAAAGTAATAAAAAGGTATTTCTGTATTAATGCGCCTAAAAAATTTGGGGGTCATTTTGCTTGGTTAACTGTTCCAGAAGACGTGAATCATACGATCTTATAGATGGATTATAGGAGGATTTGGGTCTCGATGATCGAGTTTAACATGATCGAACACGAAGCACATTAAGGTTGATCATCATTTTATTTGAAACTTTTATCGGGACATTTCTATTCTTACTCGAGGTTATCCATTACTCGGAGACAGTCAGGTAGAGATGAGTTCTTACTCGGGACAACCTAATTTTGACTTGGGGTTAGCCAAGCAACCCCCCCCCCCCCCCCCCCCACCCCCCAACCTAAATTGAAAAAAAGAAAAGAAAACTCTTCTCTACACACTCTTTCAACCAAAAAATCTCCTCTCTCTTCTAACATTCTTTATCCAAAAATCCTCTCTTCTTTCCTAATCTTCTTTATCCAAACAAAATTCTATCTTCTTTCTAAGATTTGAAGATTTCTTTCTTGAGATGACACCCAAAAGAGATTTCCAATCAAGGTACAAATTTGTTCTTTAATTTTTTTTTTCATTCTCAAAGTTTTTCTCCTAATTCTTGTTTTATAAACGAAAATTTCTTTTAATCTTTGTTATAAATGATTTAATCGAAGTATATAAACCACAATGTATGTTTATGTAGAAATTAATTCGTAGATTTTATGGTTTAGGGATGACGGGTCGTGTACTCGGGCATGAAGAATACATGATTGTAGAAAATATCTACAGGACTAGAGAAAATTTTTAAGTCCATAGAAAATTTTTATAGTAGAAAATTTCTACAGTCTTGTCACAGGACTGTAGAAATTACTACAGTCCTATGTTTTTTATTATTGTTTCTTAATGGTCTTCATAGCCACAACCTGAAGGAGAAGGAAATCGATGGTGGAGTCAAAATAACATTTCTACAGTCCTGTAAGAACACAAGACTGTAGAAATTACTGCAGTCCTGACTTTATAATTTTTTCAACAAATTTGAGTCAGGACTGTCAAAAAATTTGACACTTCTGCATATAGTTAGGACTGCCAAAATTTTGACAGTCCTGATTTTGTAATTTTTTAGCCAGTTTCAGGTAGAACTGTCAAAAATTTGACAGTCCTTCGTATAGTCAGGACTGTCAAAATGTTGACAGTCCTGACTTTGTAATTTTTTCTGCAAGTTTGGGTCAGGACTCTCAAAATTTTGACAGTCCTACATATAGTCAGGAATGTCAAAATTTTGACGATCATGACTTTGTAATTTTACAGCAAGTTTGAGTCAGGACTGTCAAAAATTTGACAGTCCTTCGTATTGTCAGGACTGTCAAAATTTTGATAGTCCTTACTTTGTAATTTTTCAGCAAGTTTCAGGTAGGACTGTCAAAATTTTGACAGTCCTGACTTTGTAATTTTTTCAGCAAGTTTGAGTTAGGACTGTAGAAAATTTCTGCATATAACCATATACAATACAAAAGTATAACAGTAAAAAAGTCCTGCATATAGCCATAATTTTAGAGTTTGGGTTTAGAGATTTGTAGGAAAAAAAGTATAACTTGACTTGGGATCACATTCTTTATTCTCCATTTCAACAATTTTTAGGATTTGGATTTAGAGATTTAGGAAAGAAAATGACCAAGAGAAAAGACAAACACAAAATGATCTAAAAAAAAATTTGCTTTTATACTCTTTGCTTGGATAGTCCCAAATTATTTTTCTTTATGACAAACTTATAATTAAAATAAAAAATAAATTGGATAGTCCGAATAAAAATATGAGTGCCCGATAAATATTTTTTTTATTCGTGAGAAGCTGGATTCAAAGAGTTGTGATTGATCTATCTGACGTCAAAGAAACAAATTGTTGACGTACACACTAAAGATTTGGCTGGTTCTAGGTTTCAGATTTGGCTGGTTCTAGGTTTCAGAGTCTTCTCGGCAAGCTGAATATAACAAATATGTCAACTTCGCCTAGGGAGAGTGTAGAGAAGATTACATAATGATCACATCCTTAGGATACTATTTGGCATGCCAAATAATAACTCTTATTAATACTTCCTTTGACTAGCACAACGTATAGCACCTCCTTTGACTTACCATATTAAGATGTCAATTAGTAACTTCTTTGACTGTTTGTGTTTTTTAATTTGTGATAAAGGCACTACAAAGTTCACTCAAGACTAGTAAATTTTTTTACTCAGACTAGTCCAAATTTTACTAGGGCTGCCCACCCTCTTCACCTCTTTCCTCCTGCTTCCCTTTCCGCTCCTTCACCGCTCGCCGCCGCCTCAACCGCTCGCCGCCGTTCCCACGCTCAGCAGCGGTCCCGTCCTCCACCGATCGCCGTCGTCCCCACCGCCGTCCTCGCCCACAGCAGCGGCTCCGTCCCTCCCGCTCTTCCGCCTCGTCCCCCCTTCCGGTCTCCACACAGCACAGCCCTCGTGGTCACCTCGCGTAGCCCTCCCTTCTGGACTGTCAAAATTTTGACAGTCCTACCAATTGGAAGGACTGTCAAAATTTTGACAGACCTAAAAAATTAATATATATTTTTAGGACTGTCAAAATTTTGACAGACCTAAAAAATTAACATATATTTTTAGGACTGTCAAAATTTTGACAGTCCTTCCAATTGGTAGGAATATAAAAAATTTGACAGTCCTTCCAATTGGTAGAACTGTAAAAAATTTAACAGTCCTGATTATAAAAAAAATCAATTTGAAGTTGATAGTCTGGTGAATAATTTTTGGGAGTAGCAAACTTGTAATTAACAATGATGAAAATTTGGACTGTCCCGAGTGATTTTTGTAGTGCCTTTATCAAAGCCATTTTTTATTAGATAAGGTTTGATACATCTATTGTAAAATATAACAATCAGTATGATTTCTTTTTATTCTTAGTACTTTGTAACAATTTGTAACAATTTGGTTAACATGATCTCACACTATAAAGTAAAAAATTAAAAGATTAAAAAATAGAGAACTTTGTAACAATTTGGTTAACATGATCTCACACTATAAAGTAAACAACCTTGAATAGAAAAAATAGATTATCAACATCCTCTTATTGCATAGAGAACGCACCAATATAATTTGACATTTTTGGTTTACAGAATATACATATTTCCATATGAAAGCCCCCATGGAAGAAAATATCTTGTTAGTAGCGGTCTACTAGTAAATAAAAATATACTTGTGTGGAATTCATCAATGCTCCAGTAAATTGAGATAAGGTAAGTAAATGTGCACTGGAGGTTTTTCCACTTAATTATTTGCATGTGGGATCTTGGTCCCCTTCAAATTTAAATTTGTGAAGTGGTATTGCAATAAAATCAATGGCTAACTAAATATTATAAGGTAAAAGATCAGAATAGGTTATAGATAAATATATCCAGATATATTTTAAGCAACACAATAGTGAATTCAATTGCAGTTCCATTTTTTTCCAATCACAAGTGCTACTTTGTGACAGCCAATAGTCGAATTAAAGGGTTTGAGCATTAATATATCTCACAATGACTTGGTTTCCAAAAAATGATGCAATTTCCTTGCTTCTACACAAAATAACTCTATAGAGATGCTAATAACATCATGTCCTCTTATTGAACTTTTCTAGATACTACCAACCTGCCACAATACAGACCTTAGAGGTTTGAAGTAACAGTTTTGAAGAAAGAACCAGTTCTCCATGCTCTTCTCCAGGAAAAATCAAGAAGAAAGAATACTCAATAAACAAGAACCTGAACAATATTCCATGGTCAGTTTCAGCACAAGGCTTGGTAGGATCTTATCAAAGCATGATATCCCCTTAGTTTCAAGCTTGTCAATCTACTCATACCATAACATCATACAGTAGTTACTGTTCCATTGCCAGGTTATTTACATCTATGCCATCTCAACCCACATTCAAATCAACACACAAGCTACACAGAACAACATTTTAAAGAATGGAAGAAAACCAATGTTGATAAGCTTTTTACCTTCAAACAATCAGATACCTTCAGAGGCTGAGCTTGTGTCCTCCGTCATCGCTATCTCCTTCAAGTGCTTCACCACCTCTAGCATGTTCGGTCGTTTGCACGGCTCATCAGAGGTGCATGCCCTCGCAACTGCCAACACCCTTCCCATCTGATCCCTCCACTGACCACCAGTTGGTGCCACCAGGCATGGATCGAATACCTCCCCTTCCTTCCCCTTCCGCTCCGTAAACCTCACCCACCCCACCAGATTCCCTCCTCCATCCAACACTTCCTCCCCAGTTGGAGGCCTCCCTGTCAACAACTCGAGCACGACCACACCAAAGCTATAAACATCTCCTTTTGCGGTCGACTTCATTGTAAGCCCGTATTCTGGTGGGATGTACCCAAAGGTACCCGCGAGATCAGTGCTAACATGAGACTCACAAGCACTTATGATCCTTGCAAGCCCAAAATCTGAGACCCTTGGTTCGAATCCCCGATCAAGTAAAATATTGCTCGACTTCATGTCCCTATGGATTATGTGGGGTACAAAGCCATGGTGGAGGAAGGCGAGGCCACGAGCTGAACCAAGGCAAATCTTGAACCGAGTAGGCCAATCTAGGGATTCAACAGCATCTGCCCGGTTCCTTAGCCAGACATCAAGGCTTCCATTTTCCATATAGTCGTAGATGAGAAATCGCTCATCGCTAAAGACACAATAGCCAAGCAGAGGGACCAAATTGTGGTGCTTCACCTTGCCAATGGTCTCCATCTCTGCCAAGAATTCTCGGTCACCTTGGTACTGCGACCCTCCACCAATAAGCCTCTTGATTGCCACCTTCCGGCCCTCCGGCAAGACTGCCTTGTAAACTGTGCCAAAGCCTCCATCACCAATAACATGGGCCTTGCTGAAGTTTTCAGTCGCTTTTAAGATGTCGGCAAGGGTCAGCCGAAGGAGGGCCTGCTCAAAAGTGGCTATGTTTATACTAATAGGCTCTTTCTTTAACTTCCTTCCCAAAAGATCATCAGTGGAGGCTGGCTTAATGGCTGCTGGCCTTCCCTTGTTTGACAGAGCAACAACTGAGTTCCTCCTCAGTGTCCGGCATAAAAGGAAAATCAGTAGAAACAAGAGGAAGCTGGAGGTGGTACCCAGGACAATTCCCCAAACAGAAGCTGGGGTGAAAGCTCTTGAGGGAGGATAGGCTACTGAAGGAGCTAAGACAAAGTGGCCTGCCCGACAAGGATTAGCAGTCTTGCAACTGTCGGGCAAGAACTTGTTGCCAGAATAATCTACAAAAGAGAGGCCAACGATGCTACAAATATCACAAGGTATGGCATCAGAAAGATCATTGTTCGAGATATCTAGGTATGTCAAATACTCGAGACTGGAGACTGATGGCGGCAAGCTGCCGCTTAAGTTATTGTTGTGGAGGTCAAGAACTGAAAGAGAAGTTAAGTTCGAAACAGACGTTGATATCTGACCTGAGAAGTAGTTGTTACTTGCATTAAGAGCAAGAAGGGATATGCTTCCAGTAAATGGGATGGGTCCAGAGAGGAGATTTTGGCTGATGTCCATATGAGTCAGGCTCTTGATATAGAAGACGCATTGTGGCAAGGGCCCGGTAAGGTGGTTGTTGGATAGATTTAGTTCCACCATGCTTGGCAACATCGATCCCAGACCACTAGGGATTGGTCCTTCGAGTTGGTTATTCGAAAGAGAGAGCCCTTGCAGATTTTTCAACAGGAACTGGCGAGGAAGAACCGGGCCGGTAAGAGAATTGAAGGACAAATCTATGGAAGTTAAATTCAGAAGGTCAGAGATCTCAGCAGGGATGCTACCACTGAGTCTGTTACCCTGCAGCCGGAGCTCTTTAACCACAGTACAGTATTTGATTGCCCGAGGAATGTGACCGGTGAGATTGTTGTGGGAGAGATCGAGGACACCGTAGTGCTGAGTGAACTCGGAATCTGGATATGCCACCTGCTGAAACCCAGCGCAGACCTCACTTGGTATATGGCCAGAGAGTTGGTTTTGAGCTAAAACCAAGTTGTCGAGCAGCTTTAGGCGTGATATGGCTTTGGGGATGGATCCAGTTATGTTGTTCGAACCCAGGTCGACGGCAACTAGGTTCTCGCAGTCGAAGAGCTCCGGTGGGATCTTGCCAGATAATCTATTACCGTGAAGAGATAAATTTGTGAGGTTCCTCATTTCCCCAATCGAGCTTGGAATGGCGCCTTCAAAGAAATTGTTATCCAGTTGTAGCCTCTGTAATCCAACAAGTCTCCCAATGCTCTCAGGAATGTGACCTCCAAGTCGATTGTTGCTGAGAGAGATCTCGAGAATGGTTGCCGAGTCCCATAGTTCATTGGGAAGGGAACCTGAGAAGTTGTTCTGTGAGAGCTCCAGAGTGATCAGAGGCAGTTGGCCTAAGTAACCTGGTATCTCTCCAGATAAATTGTTTCCTATCAGTATTAGATCAGTGAGATCCAAGCAACCTTTGAAGGTCTCTTTGATGCTTCCCGTGAGTCTGTTCTCAGAGAGGGAGATAAGAGCTAGCGACTTGGCTTCGCAGATAGATGATGGGATCTCTCCCGAGAGCTGGTTAGCATCAGCAGAGAACGTTGTCAAGAATTCAAGTTTCAATGACGGTAACTTCCCGCTGAATAGGTTCTTGCTGAGCCTAATGGAGTTGGCAAGCTTCCAATTTGAAATCCAGGTCGGTACTGGACCAGAGAGGTGATTTCCTTCGACGATGAATGAGCTGATGGACTCTAGCGATCCGAGCGTCTCTGGCAAAGGGCCCGAGAGTGAGTTGAAGGATATGTCCAACATTTTCAGACTCTTGCACTTGCCCAGTTCTTCTGGTATGTGTCCCTCCAGTCCAGCATCTGCAGCAACTAAGTAAGCAAGATTAGTTAAATCTCCTATTTCTGGCGGCAATCCCCCTTCAAAACTATTCTCAGATATATCCAAGTCTGTCAACCTCTCGAGCTCAGAAATTTCCTTCGGAATCGTTCCAGTAAGCTTGCAACTGTGGATAGAGAAGATTTTGAGCTGCTTAAGATTTCCAATCTCTGTGGGGATACTCCCAGTGAAGCCATTTGGTCCTAGCCATACAGATTCTAGGTTCACCATATTGCCGATTTCCGGAGGAATATATCCTGTCAAGCTGTTGGACGAGAGGTCCAGCGTTATGAGCTTTCGCAGATTTCCAATACCAGTAAAAATTGGTCCAGAGAATGAGTTGCGACTGGCATCAAAGTGAAGAAGCCTGCTAAGATTTCCAAGGGTCTGAGGTAGAATACCAGAGAATGAATTGATGCTTACATCAAGAAACTCCAGGTTCTGAAGGTTTCCGAGGACCGGAGGGAGGCTTCCTGAGAAGGAATTTTCCTTAGTGGAAAGCTGCCTAAGTTCTCCGAGCTGCCCCAGAAAACTCAATCTTCCATACAGGAAATTTGAGTCCAGCACTAGCCTTCTGAGCATTTTAAGGTTTGCCACTGACGATGGTAGAGCTCCGGAGAGTTGATTCCTGCTCAAGTCCAACAACTGAAGGTTCTCTAAGTCGCCAAATGATTCTGGAAATCTGCCAGAGAGCTCACAGTTGGTTAAATTTAGGATCTTCAGTGACTTCAATCCTCCGATGCAGCTTGGAATAGGGGTATTGAGAGGAATGTAGGACAAGTCTATTTTTTCGATTGTGCGACCAGAGCATGATATGCCAGACCAGTTGCAGGGTGGGAGCTTGGAGTCAAACCAGCTCGGAATGAGATCTTTTCTCCCAGCAAATGAGTCCCTGAGACTAACCAATGTTTGGACGTCACTGGTATAATTTGCATTTGAGGACACAGAGAGCACGAGGAAGAAAAGCAAGGATGCATAAGAATAAGACATCCTTCTGTAGTTGTTAGACTTTGGATTGAAGGGAGTGCACCTGCATGAATTCAACAAGAGAGAGTGAGGCTTTGTTTTCACATCATTTTTAGCCAAAAGGCCACTTTCAGATTCATAAAAGAATATGGCTTCCAATGGGTCAGTGTGATTTTGCAAAAAAAAAAAAGTAACATAAAAAAGTATTGAGGAGGTGAATGCTTAAAATGCTATTGATTTAAGGGACTCTGCTGTAGGAGTCCACTAATAGTAAAGCCTTCAACTACTCTTTGCAAGGCCAAGTCTTTGCATAGGCAATCTATAGTTATTACTCAGGGAAATCCAAATATCACACAAGTTTAAGCGAACTTGTGAAATTTTCAGATATTGAAGATAAGCTAAATATTCTACTAACATGATATTTTTACCTTTCCATTTCACAAGAAACAAAAATGAGAAGAGTGATAATATAATATATCAGCATCAATATCTATGCCGTTTTTTGTGTGATGTCAATGAATATTGCTTGAAGTAGTTGTCGAATATTTGCCAGTTAAATTGATACAAAGTTTACTGTTACATCCTTACAAGTATGTTTATGAACAAGTTAACAAATTTGTTTGGCTTAGTTGTCATATTTCCAATAATTCATGTTATTCGTAAATTTTGTAATTAAGTTGGTCAGAAAGAGGATAAAAAAAGAAGAAAAAACTTAACAAATAATTGACGAAATTCCAATATCCCACATAATATTATAGATTTGGTTTAAACTTTTTTTTGTGGTTAAAAAGGATCATATAAACTAGAAAAAAAAAATACAAAGCTAACATCCTTGGGAATTTTATATAAGCAATTTGAAGACCAGGAATACACAACATATTCACAAGTTAGAACTACGAATTCTAACAAGAGCCAAAATGCCACATTTCAAATACATATAGACAAATAGTGCTAAAAGTGCTGCACAACACCATGAATGTTGGAATACCACTCCTATCACTTCTAATCCAAGCATAGGCCACTTTCAGTTTGCCACAAAATCTACAAGCAGACAATCCTAATTATCTGATAATATTGCTTGGTATCTGCTTTCTTTTGTTTAAAATAAATGATCGATCTAATGTTTTAATAGTAATGCTAGGTCCCACTCATTTTGTGAATTTGTCTACAACAGGTTTAGCAACTAACCTAACTGTGTTTCTTTCTTCATCGATCTAAACAAGCCTCCAAAAAAGTAAGCTATACAAACAAGCAAAAGAAGAATACTTTACAAAAGGGAGCTTACTGAATATTTAGAGCAGTACACTTTCATCTTTTAAGTATAATAGTTGTGAAACCATTTCTCAATTTATCCTTAAAACAAAACAAGTAGATATAAGAAGAAATATACACATACATGGTCCTATCAACAAAGATGCACACAAAATAAACATCCATCACCCAATAAAGATGACAGAGATCTTGTGCTAATGGTTGTGGGACCTGTCTGCCACAGACAGTAGAGACTAAACAAAAGAGCACTAGTTATCATCAAAACAACATATCAAGCTTTATGCAATAACAAGCAATATCAAGTAGAGTTATAATCAACAGTCCACAAATAGACATAAATATCTTTCAAGAAAGTCCACATTGAAAAATGAAGATAATTTATTTTCCAAAGTCAATAAAACTTTGAAAAGAAGGTTTAACATGATTTCCAACTCCAAGGAGAGAGGATCATAAGGAAACTAGACAAAAAGAAGAAGAAAAAAAAAAAAAACCTTTGCTGGTTTTGCTCAAAGAGCAAGCATAGGGAGAGCAAGACTGCAGATATATGTTCTTGTCATTGTTCTTTTTAGCTGGTCAAGTTTAGATAAGAAAATTCTTAAGGGTGTAGCCAAGAAAAAAGAAGCTGCCAGCGAGACAGTAACTCACATGGAACAGAAAAAAGAAGCTGCTTGTGTAAGAGGAGAGAGGTCATGACATGGAGAACAAGTATCAGAATGCAGACAGAAGAATCAAAAGAAAGCCCACCAGCAACACACAACATAAACTCAGCAAAAGCTGCAAAAGACAACACAAGCCCCCCAGAGAAGCAGAGCCATAAAGGAAGGCACTACCACTACCGCACACACACATTAAAGAAGAAAAAGACTGGCTTTGGGGTTCAAAAACACACTTTAGCATGGCAATCATATGAGAAGAAATAAAGCATAATAAAAGCAAACCACCACCCCCTAGCCACACAATAATACAATAATAACACACTTGCACCGAGAAAGAGAATGAGCATGCAATGGAAGAAAGCATGAAAGAGACCACCTCCCCCTCTTTTCTCTGCCAAGGGAAAGGAAAGCTAATTCATTCATTCATTCCTCACCTCCTCCTTTTCTCTGCCAGCTTGTGAACATTACAGTACAGTAAATGAAGTTGGGAAGAGAAGTCAGTAACTGGTAGTAAGTAGCTAAGACTTTGAACTCCTATGGAGCATTTTATTGGAGCAGAGGGGAATGTGGGCAGAAAGTTGAGATTTTTACATGGGGCTTCAGCTCAAGAATCAAAGAAATGGATGGAGAGTAAAGTTACCAACTTTTCCATGTCTGTTTATGTGGAGAATCTATCCATCCACTTATTAGTATAATTTAACTATTCAAATCAAATGGCAAGGAAGCTCTTTTCCTTTCCTTTCCTTTCCTGTACTAAAATCTACTGGACTGGGACTTTTGTTCTCATTCTCATTCTAAAGTTGGGATTTGAGTGATCAAAGTCACAAAAACCCTAGAATCTGAACAATGACCCATCTGCATCAAATCTCAAAATCTTGTTCTTTTCTGAACAAATGAATCATTTTTTTTTTGGGATTCTAAAAAATACTTGGATCTTTGATAGGGCAGCGGTGACTGTAAAGCCCTAGAAAGTAAAGAACACCCATCTGCAACAAAATTTCTTCTTTTAAAATGAACAAACAAACAAAATTTGTTGGCATTCTCAATCTTCTCCTCAGACTACTCAAAAAGCTTGGTAATTTGATATCAGTAATGAACTTTAAAATCCTAAAATAAAAAAATAAAAATAAGATATATGTTATATACCCACTTCAGATTTTGACAAAAAGAACAGTTCTTTAAAATCGTTTGAAAAAAAAAAAAACTCTCTCACTCTAGAAACAACCCATAGTTCTTAAGGAGAGAGAGAGAGAGAGAGAGAGAGAGAGAGAGAGAGAGTACTTTGACGAGCTGGTTCTTCTTCTTCTTCTTCTTCCACATGTTCTAAAGAGACTGAGGAGAAAGGAAGCAATGTTGTTCTTCTTTTCTTCTTGTTTGCTTCTACGCCATTAGCATTATCCCCATTCTTTGTCCAGTTCCTTCAGTTGTAGCTAGCTAGTTTTTTTTCCTACTGGCATGCAAATGGCATGAGGAGAGAGAAAGAGAACATATAGACAGTATAGAGAGAGATTGAGAGTAGAGAGAGACATTAACAAATATAGGAGAGAGAGGCAGTTACAATTGCAGTCTTTCTCTCTCTATGCTTTCTCTCTCCGAATCTTTATTTATTTTTCTGTTTATTCATTTGTTTTGGATTGGTATATAAAATGAAACTTCTTTTTTTCCTTTGTACCGAGCAAGTATATTAAGGTTGACCTTTGCCATAATTAATGTTGTACTTTAAAAAATAAAATAATGTTGTCCTTGTGGAAATCAAATTAATATGATTAGGTACGTGGGCCACCTCAGTCCCATCTCTTCTTTCCTAATGAATGACAGTTACGTGGCATTCCGGCCACGTGACGACCATCCGAACAGCCACCGGGTCCCACATCTTCTTCCTTCTCGAATAGACGGTCGCCACGTGAAGGCCATGTGGCGGTTGTAACCATAAGGTTGTAGACATAGCAGGAGGGTGAGAGGGTTGTACAAATGTTGTAAGCATTTGGTAGTAAACTTAGCATTATTGTTTTTTTTATCCCCATGTCTTATTCACTAATCATTTTTTTAATCACACTCCACTTCCAAAATTATATAATTACTAAAGGCACTACACAATTTATTCAGAATAATCCAATTTTTTTTAATATTTATCAATTTGTCATCAAAAAAATTATTTATCGCTGTCCCTGCTCACTACATAATAAAAGAAAACCAACTTTCATTTTTTTCTTTCAAATTTTAAATATTTTTCTAAATCAATGTTTAAGTCTAAATTTTATCTTCTAGTAACTAAAATTTGATTTAAGATTTCTTTTAGATCAATTTTCGAAGTTTTCGTATCCAGTTTAGAATTTTAAACTTTAAAAATTCACCAACAATCGTAACGGAAACGATGATCAAAATTTTTTGACAGTGACTATCAAAAATAAGCCGTCAATTAATAGTGATGTCTGATGGTTAAGTAGTAGAGGCTGGAATACTATCACATGCTGTGTCAAAACACTTTGGGCCGATATATCTACATCATTTCTTTCTTTGAGGCGTATTGGAGACATCCTGCCATAAGAGTTTATGAAGAGCCAATAAGCAATAGCATCTTGACATTAGATGTATTGATCATTAACATCTAGCTTCATTCTAGCCTTCAAAAAAAATTTTCTGGCCTACTCTTGTAATATCTACATACTTTTCTCCATTGAAACATCCATTTTTGACAGTAACAAGATCGTATATTTTAGGGCTGTCAATTTTTTTGATAATTCTACCAATTGGATAGATTGA
Source organism: Iris macrosiphon (assembly GCA_036927795.1). Classification (NCBI taxonomy): domain Eukaryota; kingdom Viridiplantae; phylum Streptophyta; class Magnoliopsida; order Asparagales; family Iridaceae; genus Iris; species Iris macrosiphon. Next base: position 71,860,657 of record JAYESA010000003.1, read on the forward strand.
TAAAAAATCTGACAGTCCTAAATAAAATATGTTGTTAGGATTGTAGAATTTTTTTTACATTTTTTGAAGTATTCTGAACTGTAGTTTCTACAGTCCTAACAACATATAGGACTGTCAATTTTTTTACAGTCCGGAGTCTTTCCAACCGCGACTGTGGCAGAATTCCTTACTTCGAAACCCTAGAATGGGTTCAAAATTTCAAAAAATTCAACTAAAGTTCATCCTAATACTATTTTATGTTACTACGCTATGAGATTTGGAGGAGGTGAAGAATGAAGAACTTTAGGATTTGGGTGCCATTGGTTATTGCTTGGAATTGGAGGAGGTAGAAAAGAAATATCAAAGAAGTTTAGAATTTTCAATTGGAGGAAGTAGAGAAAGAGGTGTGTCACGCCCTAGTACCTGAATACGGAGACGGACATGTCCAGCTACCCCGTACAAGATACTATACATCGTACGATAATCACGACTGTAACTAGTGTCACTACTACATTTTCTAGAAAATGATATTTTGGTCATTTCATAATTAATTAAATATTATGGATGTTATAAATTTATTTATTGTATTATTTATTTATTGTTAGATGTTAGCATATTATTTGGACTTGTGTTAGTGGACCTAACTAGTTTAGATTAGATCCATGAACCAACATTTAATTCTAGTTAGAATTGAGCCTAATAATAAGCCCAATCATTAGAAGGATAATTAATTAAGTTAAACCAATTAGATTAGAATATTTCTTCCTTAATTAATTTTTTCATGACAAGCCCCAAGAGGTATTTTAGACATTTTATAGTAGCTTGAGGAAAGGAGAAGGGGGCCGGCCTAGTTTTAAATGGAGTAAAAATTCTCCCTCTTCATTTTTCATTTCAAATCTAGATCTAGAATTTTCTCTTCCAAATTTTTTCATTTCCACATCAAATTATACACAATTTTTTTTTCAATTCCTTCCCAAATCATCATTGGAGGCTATTAGAACAAGGAGAAAGCAAGGATCTACAAGGAGGAATCAATGATCTACAAGGAGGAGCAATGATCTATAAGTTGAAGGCTCTTTTCATTCAATTTGGAGGTTTTATTGAAAATCTATCTCCCAATAGGTACAATTCAGTTTTTTTCTCTCATTAGACTCTAAATCTATAATTTAATCATTAAGAACCACCCCATATACTAAGACTACCCATAGAAATTAAAATTATGTTCATAGGAGGCCTATGGAGAAAGTTATGTGGTATTTTGTGTCAATTTTGAGAAAATTCCGAGATTGACACATATTGTGTTTGTCAATAGATCAATTAGACCAAATTGATGTCACGCCCCGGTCCCGCAGGGCCGTTCGTCCTCGCTTTGGTCCCTACGGAACCGATCGTCCTCGCACGGGCGTGATGCCGTGCAAGCCTAAAGTGCGCTTGCACAAGGCCAAAGCTTGAAACAAGGGCAAGTAAGCTATTCAATATCTGAAGCAGCGGCACATAACATTGCAGAAAAGAAGCGGCACATGGCCGAGGTTACAATTCGCTCAAGCACTCTTCTCTCGATTACAATGATACCGTTCCATACATTATGTCCCTTTATACAAAGCAACTCAAGCAGGCACAACTCGATGCGGCTCCAGGCATCGACTCCAGATTTCCGGTTCCTTGGGATGAGGCACGGCTATCGCTTCCTCGGACGAACGGGCACCTGAGAACAAGCAGACTGTTGGTGGGTCAGCACTTTATACAAGTACTGGTGAGATAAATCAACTGAACAGAAACAAGCATTCACTCAAACAGGCACTAAGTAATCATGTTATAAAATATTACATTACTAGTGATCTTTCTAGTTTTACCTAGGTTCGTTTCATGCAGTTCTAGCAGAGTCGATTTACTTGTTTAGAAACATGTTTGGAAACAGAGTTTCATATTGAATATGCAAGCAAGCAAACCGTTCATGTTTCAGGGTGTGCGCAGCGTGTCTCGTGCGACTCGAGGGTCTGATGCATAGCTAGACACACGATGCACATTCTTAGGGGCAGTCACTATCCAAGCCAACACAATGACTTATCTATATGCAGGGCGGTCCCCGAGTATCTTAGGATCGGCAGCTGGTGGAACAACATACCAATGACTCTTTATCTGATGCTAGAGGCAGCTGTGACTCATGGTTGCTTTGCACTATCATGGTAGCAGCCGTGACACATGCAGTTCAGCTCTCCACCAATAGCCATTGTCCGACCGCGTGCAAATGCATGAAACACTATCAAATAAACTCTAGTATGCAGACGAGACGAACCATCAGAATACACTCATTGTTGCGGGGCAATCCGACTTATCACTTGAACACGTTCAGGCACAGTATGGTTCTCTCGAAGCATAGACGATAGTGAACATATTCATGCACTCTAAGCAGGCGATTCAGGATTTTTGTTAAGCAGGCATTGTTTCAAAGACAAGCTAGGTGAGTTCGTTCATTAACATGCAAGGCAGGTTCTATCATTCTCTTAAGAAAATATTGCAAGCAAAAACTCAAGTTATTATTAAGACGTGCAAGAATCAGAGAACGAAGTTCTGCCCACTCACCTTGATACATAACGCCGGCGCGGAGCGGGGCGTTACATACTTACCAACCAACAAAAAGTTTCGTCCTCGAAACTTCAAGGATAAACTTCTCGATATCCCGAGTAGCGATAGTGCCGTCCCTCGCCGTACTCAATCGAAACAATCAAGCAATTCAAGTTCAGGAAACATTTTGCACTTTGAGAATATCTATGGACTTATTGTATGGAACGCTCTTTGCAATACCATATCGATAATATCTCAGAGTCATAGCAACGGTTTGGGCCAGAGAATCGATTCCGCTCTGATACCATTATGTCACGCCCCGGTCCCGCAGGGCCGTTCGTCCTGCCTTTGGTCTCTACGGAACCGATCATCCTCGCACGGGCGTGATGCCGTGCAAGCCTAAAGTGCGCTTGCACAAGGCCAAAGCTTGAAACAAGGGCAAGTAAGCTATTCAATATCTGAAGCAGCGGCACATAACATTGCAGAAAAGAAGCGGCACATGGCCGAGGTTACAATTCGCTCAAGCACTCTTCTCTCGATTACAATGATACCGTTCCATACATTATGTCCCTTTATACAAAGCAACTCAAGCAGGCACAACTCGATGCGGCGTGCGGCCGAGAATTAACGAACCGGACACGAATTACCGTGCCTCGGCGCGCCGGACGCGAATCACCGCGCCCGTCCCGTGGGCGCGAGGGAGGAAGGGGAGCCAATCGAATGGCCCAAGTCGAGCTTTCGGGGGACGTGATGCCGCACGGGCCTGGGGTTGCGCCCGTGCAAGGCCAATCGTTTAAGTTGATAGTTGGCTATCATCGCATCAATCGAGTAAGCAGCGAAAAGGGACTTTGTTGCAATGCAATGCATTAGCCAACTGAGTGTTCGGGACAAGCGAGGCAACTTGGGTTTCCTTTAGCAAAGGCACACGTTCGTTCCATACATTATGCCCCCTTATACGATAGCATTCTCGGGGCAACAATCGAAACCAGAATTCCAGGTCTTCGGGACTGTGGCACGCCTATCGCTCCCTCGGACGATCCAGTACCTGCGAACAAGCAGACTGTTGGTGGGTCAGCACTTTATACAAGTACTGGTGAGATAAATCAACTGAACAGAAACAAGCATTCACTCAAACAGGCACTAAGTAATCATGTTATAAAACATTACATTACTAGTGATCTTTCTAGTTTTACCTAGGTTCGTTTCATGCAGTTCTAGCAGAGTCAATTTACTTGTTTAGAAACATGTTTGGAAACATAGTTTCATATTGAATATGCAAGCAAGCAAACCGTTCATGTTTCAGGGTGTGCGCAGCGTGTCTCGTGCGACTCGAGGGTCTGATGCATAGCTAGACACACGATGCACATTCTTAGGGGCAGTCACTATCCAAGCCAACACAATGACTTAGCTATATGCAGGGCGGTCCCCGAGTATCTCAGGATCGGCAGCTGGTGGAACAGCATACCAATGACTCTTTATCTGATGCTAGAGGCAGCTGTGACTCATGATTGCTTTGTACTATCATGGTAGCAGCCATGACACATGCAGTTCAGCTCTCCACCAATAGCCATTGTCCGACCGCGTGCGAATGCATGGAATACTATCAAATAAACTCTAGTATGCAGACGAGACAAACCATCAGAATACACTCATTGTTGTGGGGCAATCCGACTTATCACTTGAACACGTTCAGGCACAGTATGGTTCTCTCGAAGCATAGACGATAGTGAACATATTCATGCACTCTAAGCAGGCGATTCAGGATTTTTGTTAAGCAGGCATTGTTTCAAAGACAAGCTAGGTGAGTTCGTTCATTAACATGCAAGGCAGGTTCTATCATTCTCTTAAGAAAACATTGCAAGCAAAAACTCAGGTTATTATTAAGGCGTGCAAGAATCAGAGAACGAAGTTCTGCCCACTCACCTTGATACATAACGCCGGCGCAGAGCGGGGCGTTATAATTGACATGTGTTTGATTGTGTGTGGCTAGTGTCGTATCCACAATTGGATACGTGTAGGCCGTATCCCGATAATTTGGAGATACAGGTTGATTTGGAGGTTTTTCTCCGACACGGGGGTTTGAATATGTCATACTTTGACACAAACACGTAGATGAGTAGTTAGCTCTTCGTATTGTTTATAATTATAATTTTAGACTTGCTCGTATCCGTTGGGATACATTTGGTTGTGTGGTGGAACCGTATCGCAAGCGTATCATAAATCTAGTGTGATACGACTGCGATGCACTTCACGTGTTTGTTTCTTTGCAATTTAATTCATTTGTCTTGATTATAGATATTGTAATTATAATTATTATGTGAGATATATGTATATGTATATTTATATTTATGTTCTATAATTCTTGTTGATGTGTTGGTGATCATGGAAGAGTAGGAGTTCATGTGCATCTCTAGCATATATATATATATATATATATATATATATATATATATATATATACAGTGTTATATATATATATATATATATATATATATATATATATATATATATATATATATATATATATATATATATATATATATATAGAGAGAGAGAGAGAGAGAGAGAGAGAGAGAATAAGTAAGGGAGGTGAGATGACACCTCACTCTAAAAATAAGGGTGGCGGTGACGTGGCACAATCTCAACCACATATTTCATAATTGGCAATTTGCATTTAACCCCCTTCCCTCGTTTGTGTGGTTGAGATTGTGCCACGTCACCGCCACCTTTGTTTTTAGGGTGAGGTGCCATCTCACCTCCCTTATTCTCTCTCTCTCTCTCTTTCTCTCTCTCTCTCTCTCTCTATATATATATATATATATATATATATATATATATATATATATATGAGTATGTGTATATATGTATGTGAGCTTGAGGGAGAAGAAACCATGAAAAACAATAAATAAAACATGAAAAATAGGGAGAAAATTAATAGAAAACAGTGAGAATAAGCAGTGATAAGCAGGCCAATAAGCTGAGAGAAGTAGCAGCAGAAGCAGAATAGAGAAGCAGTAGCAGAAGTAGAAGCAGAAGCATCTGCAGAAGCTGCATCAAACAGCAGCGAAAAGCAGAAGCTGCTACAGCAAGCAGCAGCAGCGGCAGTAAGCAGCTTGGGTAGTAGTTATAAGTTAGATATTTAATTACCTTGTGATACCAAGGTAATGTCAAGGTATTGGGTTTTACTCAAGGTATTGAGTTTGCACATCAAGATGAGAGTGTAAGTGGTATGATACCGCTTTTTGTTCAAAGCCAAGGTATCCACTTAGCATTAGTTTAGTTAGGAGTATTATATATTGTTGTTTTGTATACATATTATAATATTTTTATATCTAATAAATTGCGTATCTTATGATACGGTATCTTGTTGGTTTTCTAGTATCCTAGTATAGCTAGTATGTCTTAGTTACATAGTGTATGAACCCAATATCATAAAGATGGCCTCATACAACCTAGAAATAGCTAGTTTGACCAAGTTTGACATAGAGTTGACTTAGTTTGACTATTTTGACTTAGAAATAACTTTCTGACCTAGAAGTTTACTAGTTTAACTTATTTTCATTTTAAAATCTTGTATTGATATAATATTCCATATTTAGGTCTTCGAGGCACCGTACCAGACATCTTTGATACTGTTCACCGAATTTCAAACGAGTATATTCTCTGATAGTTTCTCATTTATGATATTATCTATGTCTCTTATATTTATTGTAGATATCCTTGATTGTTTGACACGATGGTTACACGGATGGGTATATCCGGATCTCGTCATGAGATATTATTCCTTGGTATTTATGGTGTATCTTGTGCAAGCCTTATTTCTTGTTCTTCTTGTACATTACAAATATTGATTCTTGGGGAGACTTGCTACCTACCCAGAGAATCTCGTGTTATAACATACCAGGGTTTGATCTACTATACCAGTCAGGGGCAGAGAGTATGTAGTGTAGATATATGATCATACCCTCATTATGCATGTCTTGTTCCTTGAATATTGTTAATCATACACCGCACGTATGATTAATCATGCCATAATCCTTGTGCAAGTTCCCAAGCCGATTATATGTTAAAGCTGGTACTCACTCACTTAGTAGTAGTATTTTTTGTTCATTCATATGATGCTCATTATTGTATTTATTTCCAGTATTCCTTTATTATATATCTCTTGTACCTTTATATTTCATCTTGTATATTCACTCTATTTACTGTTATATAGTTTATATCATTTATTAGAACTGTTGTTAGAGATATACTTCGCTCCTTTCCTGACTGGATATACTTTTCCCAGATGACACTGAGGAGTGGTACCCCACTCACTATGGGCCTCAGGATGTCGTTGGCTTAGAGCCGAAGACCTTGGCTCAGGAGGGTCTCATACCGAATGAGACAGATGACTCAGGACTCGTAGTACAGTAGTTAGACTCTTTTGTACTGGATTTATCTCCAGCATATTGTTATTAGTATTTCTTTATTTTGACTCATTGGATATTATTTGTCTTGTGAGCTGTATTGTGACTCTTCAGTTCTTTTATCTTATTTGTGCGATTGTTCCATCTTATAGATCTGTGGTTGAGTATTCATTTTACATTGGTGGCATTATTATATCTTGATTACTAGATAGATAGTTTACCCAAACATCGTTCTACCATCGATGCTGCGGTGTAGGATGGGCGTTGTTCACTACGCGTGCCCCTACACCGGGTGCGGGTCATGACACATTTTTAGTGGTGGTCCATGCAGGTCTTCGAGGTCACAATTAGTGCGATTCGTAGTGGTGCTCTGATTTAAGTGCTATTACGAGCCTGTTTCAGGAGATAGGATATAGGCAATATGCTAAGAATACTCAATCACATCTAGGAAAAACTCTTTTGATTCAGTTCAACTGTTCTTCCTTGATATTAATAATTGATCTTTAACTGTCCTTCTTTGAATGTATTACATCATGTGACATATTGATTCTTTCCTTTCGCTTTGCCTCAGGATGTCGCCTAAGACTAGATCATAACCGAGGGGAGCAGTTTTTGAGAGATTTCCTGAGGGACTGCACTAGTCACTTCTCCGATGATTGGTGTATCAGCTGCGTTCGGGGGTCCACCTCCATCTCAAACGAATATTTTGGCTGTATCTAAGGGACTTCCACCTCCACCCCGTATCGACAGATGCAACTCAGGTGTTCACATTGTTTCACGAGATAATGGAGGCTCAGAGGGCCCAGTCCGAGGAACACCAAAGGCAGACCGACGTGTTGCGGCAGGGCATTGAGAGTGCTCATCAGCTTGCCCTTGCTACAGTAGAGAGAGGAGTTCTGGTCCAGCAACAGGTTGTTTCACAGGTTGCCCAACTCCGGCCGGGTGATATCCAAGAATTCAAGAAGCTGGAACCTCGGGTCTTCAAGGGGACTGAGGGCATCGTCTACACTGATGATTGGCTCGAGGATATTGAGCGTCGCATGAGGGTATCTCGTCTTGCTTAGGATTTGAAGGTTGAGGCAGTAGGACTTCAGTTGTTTGACGTTGCCCGCACTTGGTTCAGGAATGAGCCACTTCTTGCTAATGCGGGATAGTCTTGGAAGGTGTTCAAGGACCTCTTCAATAGAAAGTTCTTTGCTCGGGAAGATAGGTTAGACTTGGGGAGGCAGTTTGAGAGCCTTACTCAGGGGAGCATGTCCGTGGAGGAGTACGTTGCAAAGTTCGGTAGGCTAGGTCGATTTGTGGAGTATTTGGTGAGGGAGTCGGAGGTTTGAGCTATCCATTTCTGCGAGGGTCTGAACTGGGAAGTGAAGATCCTTATTCTATCTTTTTATGAGACATATTCGAAGATACTTGCGAGGCACGCACGGTTGAGCGGGAGTTGGGCTTGAAACCCAAAAGAGACGTGATTCTTTTCTTGGGGCTAATAGTAGCACAGTGACTGCTAAGCATCCTCATTTTCAGTCCAGGCCTTTTCAGCAGCCGCAGCAGCACCAGACTCCAGCTAGGGCACTGTTTCACCAGGCACTGGAACTGCAGAGACAGTCACATCAAGCTTTCTGCCACTACTGCAAGAAGTCTGACCACATCTGGGAAGTTTGCAGGAAGAGGTTATGAGTTTATTTGTATTGTGGTGTCGATGGACATCAGTTGAGAGAGTGTCCTTCCAACCCTCGTCGTGCTGTTCAGGGAGCAGCTCCAGCTTGGAGGATACAAGCGAGACCACATGCAGTACAGCCGAGGAGACCGCCGCTTCCGAACTAGCAGCAATGTTATGCCCAACACCAACATCAGAGAGGTGCACGTCAGAGACGAGCATTTGCTATGACGATCGAGGAGGCCGAGCCCACCGGAGATGTCATCGCATGTTCTGTTCTTCTTGATTCCATTCAAGTTTTAGATTTATTTGATAGTGATGCTTCCCATAGTTTTGTATCTATTTTTTTTGCTTTCAAATATCGTTTGGTAGCTGATTCTTTTATTAGAACTTGCAAGATCATGACCGGGAGAGAAATTATCCTGGTCAGTGATATTTGCAAGGATCAGAGAGTTACTCTGGGAGACAGGGAGCTGAGTGCGTGTCTACTTGTAATGCCACTTCCGAGCTACGATATTGTACTCGGGATGGATTGGTTGAGTAGGCACCATGCTAGTATAGATTATAGAGGAGGTAGAGTTTTGTTTAGCCCGCTAGGAGAGCCAGAGTTTGAGTTTGATAAAGGAGCTGCAGAGGAGGGAGAAGGCATTATCTGTAGAGCTATGGCCAGTATGAGTTTATGGTGATGCCGTTTGGGTTGACTAATGCCCCAGCGGTATTTATGAATTTGATGAACAAGGTGTTCCACCAGTACCTTGACAAGTTCGTGGTGGTGTTCATCGATGACATACTCATATACTCAAAGACGTCAAAGGAGCACGATGAGCATTTACGGATTATGTTGGATGTGCTGTGGAAGGAGAAGCTGTCCAAGTGTGAGTTCTTCCTGGACAAGGTGGAGTTCTTAGGACATGTTGTGACTGTTGATAGAATTTCAGTGGATCCGAAGAGGATCGCAGCAGTGGTGTCTTGGAAGACCCCTAGTTTAGTGGCAGAGATCAGAAGTTTCTTGGGTCTAGCAGGCTACTACAGGAAGTTTGTGCAAGATTTTTCAAGGATTGTCGAGATGATGACTAGACTCACCAGGAAGGATGCATAGTTTATTTTTGACAGAGGAGTGTCGAGTTGCTTTTGAGGAATTGAAGAAGAGATTGACGTCTGCTCCTATTTTGACGTTGCCATTAGGGTCTGGAGGTTTCACTATTTATAGTGATGCATCGAAGAAAGGGCTGGGTTGTGTTCTTCAGCAGAATGGGAAAGTGATTTCCTATGCATAATCTTTTTCCTGAAGTTATGGAAACATTATTTGTATGGAGAGCGTGTGGAGATCTTCACAGACCACAAGAGCTTGTAGTACATTTTCACTCAGAAGTAGTTGAACATGAGACAGCGTCGGTGGCTGGAACTGATGAAGGATTTTAATATATCTTTAAAGTATTATCCTGGAAAAGCCAATGTAGTTGCCAATGCCTTGAGCATGTATCCGGTAGCTATGTTGTTGATGCTTGATCGATATTTGTTGGAGGACTTGGAGAGCTTGGGCATTGAGGTGATAGTTTCTGGTTTTGCCATGCAGATATGGGGGTTACAGATACACTTAGAGTTGATGGACAAGATCAAGGCAGCCCAGTATGAGAATGTATCTTTGAGGAGCATCAGAGCTCAGGTGAGAGCAGGATTGGAGGATGATTTCACCATTGCCAATGATGGTTCTTTGCGGCATGTTGTTAGATTATGTATGCCTAGTGGGGAGCTGCGTGAGGAGGTATTATAGGAAGTGCATCGCTCTCAGTATTCCATACATCCAGGTTCCAACAAGATGTATCGAGATATGCAAGAGTGTGTGTGGTGGTATGGCATGAAGAGAGAAGTGGCAAAGTTTGTATCCAGATGCTTAGTGTGCTAGCAGGTAAAAGCCGAGAGGCAAAGGCCAGGTGGTTTACTTCAGTCATTACCCATTCCAGAGTGGAAGTGGGAGCATATTACTATGAATTTTGTCTCCGGACTTCCACGATCTCTAGGAGGAAAAGACGCGATTTGGGTCACCGTGGACATGTTGACCAAGTCGGCCCACTTTTTGCCTTTCAAGGTGGGTTTGTCTATGGAGAAGCTGGCAGAGATGTATGTAAGTCAGATCGTTATGATACATAGGGTTCCCGTCAGTATAGTCTCAGATCGGGATAGTATTTTACTTCTCATTTCTGGAGGAGTTCGCAGGCGAGTTTGGGCACCCAGCTCAAGTTCAGTACTACATATCACTTTCAGACAGATGGACAGTCAGAAAGGACTATTCAGACTCTCGAGGATATACTGTGCACCTGTGTACTAGATTTTGGGGGATTTTGGGAGGACCATCTCGATTTGGTAGAGTTTGCTTATAACAACAGCTACCAGACTAGTATAGAGATGTCACCATTTGAGGCTCTGTATGGTCGGAGATGTCATACTCCCTTATCATGGGACGATATTGGAGAGAGTTTTACTAGGGCCAGAGATGGTTGTGGATGCAGCGGAGAAGGTTAAGCTGATCAGACTTTGAGTAACGCAGGACAAACAGTGACATTGGACCGATAGCCACCGGAGACCTTTGGAGTTTGAGGTATAGTTTTAGATATTTTTGTGTTTTGTGCTTGATATTGGTTGTTTGTTATAAATTAAGTTCTTAAGGTTGTGTTTTATTCTAGGTTGGTGGTTTGGTATTTCTGAGGATTTCTCCGATATGAGACACGATTCGTTTCGGTGGAGGCGGAAAGCTTAGTCCGCGATTCATCGGACCTTTCAATGTTATCGAGAGGGTCGGTGCAGTTGCTTACAAACTAGACTTGCAACTTGCATTGGAGGGAGTGCACAACGTGTTTCATGTATCGTAGTTGAGACGGTACATGGCGAATCCTAGTCACGTATTGGATTACTTGGAGATAGCGGTGGGCCCTACTCTTAGCTATCCAGAGCAGCCAGTTGAGATTCTGGATCGGAGAGAGAAGGTGCTAAGGAATCAGACTATTCCTTTGGTACGCGTCGCATGGAGGCATCACTCTCCGGAGGAGTCTAACTGAAAAAGAGAGGCTGAAATGCGAGAGCGTTCCCCATATTTGTTTGTGCCTTGAGATATATTCTTTCCTGATTCTGTTCTGTTTTATTTTTTGTGGGTAGTTTCGTCTTTGAATTTTGAGGACAAAATTATTTTAAGGGGGGTAGACTTGTCACTACCACATTTTCTAGGAAATAGTATTTTGGTCATTTTCTAATTAATTAAATATTGTGCATGTTATAAATTTATTTATTGTATTATTTATTATTATTAGATGTTAGTATATGATTTGGACTTGTATTAGTGGTACCTAACTAGTTTAGATTAGATCCATGGACCAACATTTAATTCTAGTTAGAATTGAGTCAAATAATAAGCCCAATCATTAGGAGGAGGATTAATTAAGTTAAACCAATTAGACTAGAACCTTCCTTATTCCTTAATTAATTTCTTCATGACAAGCCCCAAGGGATATTTTAGACATTTTATAGTAGCTTGAGGAAGGAAAAAAGGGGCTGGTCTAGTTTTAAATGGAGGGCAAATTTTCTCTCTTCATTTTTTATTTCCAATCTAGATCTAGAATTTTCTCTTCCAAATTTCTTCATTCCCAAATCAAATTTTACCCAAATTTCTTCTCAGTTCCTTTCTAAAGCATCATTGGAGGCCATTAGAATAAAAAAAAAGTAAGGATCTACAAGGAGGAAGCAAGGATCTACAAGGAGGAGCAAGGATCTACAAGTTGAAGGCTATTTTTACTCAATGTGAAGGTTTTTATTGGGAATCCATCTCCCAATATATATAATTCAGTTTTTTCCCTCTCATTAGACTCTAAATCTATAATTTAATCATTAGAAACCACCCCATATGCTAAGGCTACCCATATAAATTAGAATTAGGTTCATATGAGGCATATGGAGAAAGTTATGTGGTATTTTGTGTCAATTTTGGAGGAATTTCGAGATTGATACATCTTGTGTTTGTCAATAGGTCAATTAGACCAAATTGACATGTGTTTGGTTGTGTGTGGCTAGTATCGTATCCACAATTGGATACTTGTAGGCCGTATTCCGACAATTTGGAGATACGGGTTAATTTGGAGGTTTTTCTCCGACACAGGGGTTTGAGCATGTCACATTTTAACACGGACACAAAGATGAGTAGTTAGCTCTTCGTATTGTTTATAACTATAATTTTAGACTTGCTCGTGTCCGTTGGGATATATTTGGTTGTGTGGTGGAGCCGTATCGCAAGCGTATCATAAATCTATTGTGATACGGGTGCGATGCACTTCATGTGTTTGTTTCTTTGCCATTTAATTTATTTGCCTTGATTATAGATATTGTAATTACAATTATTATGTGAGATATATGTATATGTATGTTTTATAATTCTTTACAATTATTATGTGAGATATATGTATATGTATGTTTTATAATTCTTGTTTATTTGTTGGTGATCATGGGAGAGTAGGAGTTCATGTGCATCTCTAGCATAGTTATATGTATATATATATATATATATATATATATATATTGCTTGTAGATGTATATATATATATGTGAGTATGTATATATTTGTATGTGATCTTGAGGGAGAAGAAACCATAGAAAATAGTGAAGAAAACAATAAAAACAGGAAGAAAAACAATAAAAAACAATGAGAATAAGTAGTGATAAGCTGGCCAATAAGCTGAAAGAAGCAGCATAAGCAGAACAGAGAAGCAGCAGCAGAAGCAGAAGCAGCGGCAGAAGCTGCAGCAAGTAGCTGCGAAAAGCAGAAGCTGCTGCAGCAGCAGGTTCAACAAGCAGTAGCTTATTGATAAGCCGGTAAGTTGGTAAGTTAATATATATATATATATATATATATATATATATATATAAATATATATATATATATATATATATATATATATATATATATATATATATATATATATATATATATATATATATATATATATATAAACCTCCAGAATTTTCAGGAATTTTAAAATTAAATTTCATAATTTTCTGGAATTTTCTATAATTTTTAATTAATTAAAACCAAGGTATTTTGAAATTAAATAATTTTTAAATGATGTTAATCAATATTAAAATATTATGAAAATAATATTTTTAGATGTAAAATAAAATATTAGACATAGGATAATTTTTCGAAAATTTATTGAACCCCGAAAATATTTTTAAAGACCTAAAAACTAATTATTTATTAAACCAAATTAAACCCTAGAATAAACCCGGTTTATTTCCTATTGAACCAACCCGAACCGGACCGGATCCAGTCTAGATGAACCAACCCTAACCCTAGCTGGTCGGGTCGGATCTAAACCCGACCCGAAACCCGAAACCCAAACCCGCACCCTTGCCTAATGGATCGGGTCGGATCCCATCCACCGACCCGGACCCGACCCGGCAACCTAATCCCTAACCGACCCGGCATTTCGACTCCGCCGCCGGCCGCCGCATCGCGTCCCCGACACCGCTCGACCTTCCCTCTCCCACAACCGTCGGCTGTTCCGCTCTCCGGCGTCGCTCCGCCTTCCCCGTAACCGCCGCCTCTCGCTCCTATTTATACCATCCCCACCGTCAGCTCCACCGTCGTCCCCGATGATCCCCTGCCTCCACCCCAGCTCGTCGTCTTCCCCAGCGCCTCCGCCCTCAGCCCTGCAGCACCCCCAGCCCGTCGTCTTCTCCAGCGCCTCCGCCTCCACCAGCCTCCACGACGCTGCCCTGATCTCCGACCGATCTCGCCGGAAACAGCAGCAGCGGCCCGCTCGACTCGAGCCGGCGAGAAGACCCGTGCAACCGTCGTGCCCGCCACCAACGTCGTCCCCGGTCAGCTCCGCCTCCGCCTGAGCCGCCTCCGCCCGAGCCGCCCCTCCTTCGACGAAGCCCCGGCGCCCCCAGCCGCAGCACAGCACCGAAACCCTAACCCTAGCCCCCGCCGTGTCGAGTCGTGTCACCTCGCGGACACGAGGAATCCTAGTTCTGCGTAGCCCTGTTCAGGTAACATTTTTCTCTTCTCGCTGCCCCGTTTCCCATTCCGTCTGTTGTGACCCAAACCCTGCGTGACCCTCTCGATACCCGTACAACCCGCTCGGTGTGTCGCGTTCTGTGGTGATCGCGAACTACGATCCAAAAATAGGAAAATTAACACCTTGTTTGTCCCCTGAACTGAGTCCGCCCCGCCAAACGGGACAACTTGGTGGTGTGCAGACTTCACCGAAAGGTGCGTGCCGTTTATACGGACGTGTGGGATTTCGCGGAAGTTGATTTGGATGTGCGTGCACACCGGAATCAACGCGTATCCGTCGACAACGCCCCATATCGGCCTTGTTTCAGAACATATTGTAACTTTGTGTACACACTTCAGATCGAAACGAAACTTATGCCATCGGACTCGTAGCAATACGCTGGTCCTGTGACCCAAGTTTGGTTCGATTCTGAGAACGTTGACAAAATTGCGTATAGTGGGCCCCGCGGCTTTACTTGACGGACGATTTTGTGATCGGCTCATCGGAATCCAGTTCTGGACATTCCGTTGGTTCGTATCATTATTATGGACTTGTTGACACTAAGTTTGACGAATATGGAGAACTTTTTCTTTGACATATTTTCGGTGCGAAGCGGCCCACATGTGGACTCCGCTTTGACCAGAAACTGTCATTCTTGCCCCTGTGTCCAAATTGGACTCAAGGACAGGCGTTTCTAGCTATTTGATATTTTCTGAACCTGATGGTGATGTTGATTTCAACAACCGGAGGAGTATATTCAAATCTTGCTGATACCAGAGCTACAGTTGTAGCCAAAACCCCAGGCAAGTGTACCTTGCCAACCTTGCAGGTCTTGTTACATATTTTCTTAACTTATTTATATGTTGTACATGCTTAACCTAGGACCGTGTGACTTTACTTAGTGTCCAATTAATAATCGGGTGCCAACACCGTACGCGGGGTTGTATAACGTCACCTAGAGATGGATATCGAGACCCTTTACATTCTCGTGCTTGCATTATCAAGTACGTCATACCTAGGACACCTGATACTATTCATGAGACATAATCTTCCTAAAATATTCAAGGTAATTCTGTGTAGGTTGCAGGATTTGTGACATAGACATTATATTCATAGCTATTATATAACTTGTTGCATTAGTTATGATCTCGCGTGACATGGACATGAGACATCGTGAACCTGCGACGTGTGATTACATTAGGTGGGGAGAAATTTACCATACAAAAGGCTGATTATATATATATATATATATATATATTACTTTACTAGAGGTGCCTTAGACTCTGACACAGAGCTTTGGTACATTACTGGCCCTTCGAGAGAATACTGCTATGGGTTTCTCCGATACAGATCCTATAGTAGTCTCAGTCCAAGTATGATTAAAACTCTCACTTGCATAACACTTAGCAGGTTATATAGTTTATCCTATTGTTTCATTCATTGCTGCACTGCATTTATTTTAGCATGAGTTATTTTGTACCTTGCTATGTCCCCTGAGGACCTGGAACCGGATTATGTCTTCAGGATTAGCAGACGAAATCTACCCCGAGGTATACGGGACAGGAGCATTAGCAGGAGCAGAAGCAGGAACAGGTGCATATATTGGAGAAGAAACAGGAACCGAGGACGAGGTGATTGCCGATGATTTCTCCTGAGTATATGTTTCTTTTATACTCAGTCTTTGATGCTATTAAAATTCTTGTTTAATGAATAATTGTATCAGACTTGTTATCGGGTTGTTCCCCGATTTATTTACTTGTAACTTGATGATGTTTATATTTTCCTTTTGTTGATATTGATGTATTCATTCTGTAGATGAGATTAGTAGACCCTTATTGTTGTACTATAGCTTAAGTACATCCCGATGGGTCCATTAAATTAGGTTTGCCCATCGGTGTGTGCTGCTGGCTATTGCCACGTGGCTAGTCCCTCGATATTTTGGGACTGGGGCGTGACAATATATATATATATATATATATATATATATATATATATATATATATATATATATATATATATATATATATATAAGTTAATTAGTTTATATTTATAAGCTAGTAGTTTATGTATATATTGTAAATAAGTTAGTATATATATAGATATGAGATATGTATATGCATAAGCACTAGTTAATATTAGTTAGTATTATTTTAGATTACCTTGAGATACACCAAGTTAATGTCAGTAGACATATCTTGGGTAAGGATATTGAATATCCGAAGGGGTATGTTAGTATATAGTTTAATATAATATTGTTATAAGTTTAAATACATATTAATGTATAGTGAGGTATATATGTAGTAGTTATAAGTTAGATATTAAATTACCTTGTGATACCAAGGTAATGTTATGGTATTGGATTTTACTCAAGGTATTGAGTTTGCACATCAAGATGGGAGTGTAAGTGGTGTGATACCGCTTTTGGTTCAAAGTAAAGGTATCCACTTAGCATTAGTTTAGTTAGGAGTATTATATAGTGTTGTTTTGTATACATATTATAATATTTTTATATCTAATAAATTGCGTATCTTATGATACGGTATCTTGTTGGTTTTCTAGTATCCTAGTATAGCTAGCTAGTATGGCCTAGTTACATAGTGTATGGACCCAATATCATAGAGATGGGCTCATACAACCTAGAAATACCTAGTTTGACCAAGTTTGACTAGTTTGACCTAGAGTTGACTGTTTTGACTTAGAAATGATTTTTTGACCTAGAAGTTGACTAGTTTAACTTATTTTTAATTCCAAAACCTTGTATTGGTGTAATATTCCATATTTAGGTCTTTGAGGTACCATACCAGACATCTTTGATACTGTTTCCCGGATTTTAGGCGAGTACATTCTCTGATAGTTTCTCATTTATGATATCATCTATGTCTCTTGTATTTATTTTAGATATCCTTGATTTTTTGACACGATGGTAACATGGATTGGTATATTCGGATCTCGTCATGAGATATTATTTCTTGGTATTTATGGTGTATCTTGTACAATCTTGTTTCTTGTTCTTCTTGTACATGTACAAACATTAATTTTTGGGGAGACTTGCTACCTACCCAGAGAATCCTATGTCATAACGTACCAGGGTTGGATCCACTATACCAGTCGGGGCGGAGAGTTTGTTGTGTAGATATGTGATCATACCCTCTTTGTGCATGTCTTGTTCCTTGAATAGTGTTAATCATACACCGCACGTATGATTAACCAGGCCATAATCCTTGTGCAAGTTTACAAGCCGATCACATATTAAAGCTGGTACTCACTCAATTAGTAATAGTATTTCTTGTTCATTCCTTAGATGCTCATTATTGTATTTATTTTCAGTATTCCTTTATTGTATATCTCTTGTACCTTTATATTGCATCTTGTATATTCACTCTATTTACTATTACATAGTTTATATCATTTATTAGAACTACTGTTATAGATGTACTTTGCTCCTTTCCTGACTGGATATATTTTTTCTAGATGACACTGAGGAGTGGTACCCCACTCACTACGGGCCTCAGGATGTCGTAGGCTTAGAGCCGGAGACCTTGGCTCAGGAGGGTCTCATCCCGACTGAGACAGATGACCCATGACTCGTAGCACAGTAGTTAGACTCTTTTGTACTGGATTTGTCTCTAGCATATTGTTATTAGTATTTCTTTGTTTTGACTCATTGGATATTATTTGTCTTGTGAGATGTATTGTGACTCTTCAGTTCTTTTATCTTATTCATACGATTGTTCTATCTTATATATCTATGGTTGAGTATTCATTTTACATTGGTGATATTATTATATCTTGATTGCTAGATAGATAGTTTACCCAAACAACGTTCTACCGCCGATGCTGTGGCATAGGCTGGACGTTGTTCACTACTCGTGCCCCTACACCGGGTGTGGGTCGTGACAACTAGACAATGGGTTGCATACTACAATCAAGTCACCTAGGATTACAAAGAACTTCTATTGTCTCAACCAGTCAAGTAAAAAGTAGTAAACATAGAATATATATGACATGGAAGTAAGGCGTCCCAAATACCTTGCCAAAATATTCTAGAAACCAGCTATGCAAAATAGGAAAAAGTCGGCAGAGTAGCAAGAGTGCGCAATTATGATCAGCTACAGTCTGATTAATTATAATCATGTAACGAAAACTAAATGTCCAGACTTGCCGGCTAACAGGTGCCGGTGGCTAAATGCCCAAAAGAGTAAAATATATAATTACGAGTAGGGAAGAAGAATCCCACTCATGCCCTTCAGTGCCCATCTGTCTGGTGTATGCCATCAGGAAGGAAGAAAAAAGATGGATCTTCTGGAACTGGATCGAAACCTGGCCATACAAAACCAGTGGGGTTAGACCCCAAATAACAAGTACCACAAAGGAAGCACAAAATGGAGAAATAAAATCCAAACAATAAATAGGTATAATATAGGATCTGCGTCATGGCTTCGATCCATGTCTATCCTAGCATAATAGCCCAATCCTACAACCAAACAAGGGCAATGGTTGAACCATCGTACTATGATAGTTCATGTCTGTCATGACCTACACCAGGAATAATGGCACGAGTACGTGAACCACGCCTAGCCTACGTCATGACAACGACGTAGAACACTGTCTAGGTCAGCAATACTATCTAAATATCTCACACTATATATATGGTACCTGTCATGTCATCTCAACTCTAATTGGAGGAACAATATGATATATAATAATGAAATTAATATTCAATCATAATATAAAACTAAAGGAAGATATGACACGATATATGGAATAGAAGGAAAGAAATACGATGAGTCACAATACATCACAAGTCCAAGTCTAATCTCTAAAACACCAAGGTCTCAATATAATAATAGTATATGCCAAATCTAAGAGTCAAATATAAAACAATGATAAAAACTAAGTCTCCTCTGTGGCTAGTGATACGTCCTCCTGTACTAGAGGTGTTATCTCTCCTGCTAGCTCATCATCTTTTTCTCCGTAATATATGGAATATATCTCCACTAACCAGTCATCTGAAAATATATCCAATCAGGATTGGAGCGAAGTACAAAACTCTGAAAGCAGTTTCAAATACATGGTAGAACTTATATGGCAAGTTATAGAAAAGAATACAAAATGAACGAGCAAGAAGAAATAAAATAAACTATAGTAAACATGTAAAATACTAGAAAGGGAGAACAAATAATA
Source organism: Iris macrosiphon (assembly GCA_036927795.1). Taxonomy (NCBI): domain Eukaryota; kingdom Viridiplantae; phylum Streptophyta; class Magnoliopsida; order Asparagales; family Iridaceae; genus Iris; species Iris macrosiphon. The sequence goes on from JAYESA010000003.1 coordinate 71,880,495, forward strand.
AGAAATAACTACAAGTAATATAAATAGATAAACTGGTTAATGTGCTTTAGAGTACAAGTTTGTTATGTGATCGGGTTAGGTTAAACACGAATACAATATGGTAACTCGATTACACGTGTGATATATAATCAACATGTACACGAATACACTGGCTTGATCACATAACCAACTCCTACCCCCCCATCTCCAACCAATACTCATAGATCCAATTATGATACGCTACGAACACGAATATAAATACACTGAATACGAGCAGTGTGTGAACATGAAGTACATGATAATCAATACCCGATACACATGATAAAATACATGTGAAGGAGTACCTGTTGAACACGGTAGGTAAGCACACTGAATACGAGCAATGTGTAAACACAAAGTAAACGATAATCAATACCCGATATACACGATAAAATATATGTGAAGGAGTACCCGCTGAACACGGTAGGGGATAACATCCCATAACATGATCTATTTAGTACCAGTCCGTTTAGCCACTATGTCGGAATCAAGTAAACAGTTCTAGAACATGCGATATATCTACTATCATAAATAAAAACTAACAGAGAGATGTACTCGCCTGAGATCTAGAGCAATGAATGAGTCTCGGTATCCAAACTGGTATTACACAAACCTATATATGAATTTCTATGTCATTTGGTGTAATAAAGTGATAAACATGCTTAAATAAACTAAAATATGATTTATAGGTCATACTAGTCAAACTAGGTCAATGCCTTAATTTTAGATCCAAATCTAACGTCTAGGGTGGTTACAAGACTTAACTAGCTCATACTAAGTGATACTAGGCTATACCTAGGTTTCTAAGTTAATACCTTGAAGGTATTAGCTATACTAGCTAATATTACTAAGTATCTTATAAATATATATATATATATATATATATATATATATATATATATATATATATATATATATATAACTTATCTTACATTACCTTAGTTTATATACTCATATATTTATACCAATATTATATCTTAGCTTATTACCCAATATCCCACAATACCCTAGTATCTCTACTACCTATTTCCTAGACTTGAACCCATACCTTGGTGTCACTACCTAACTTCTATACTACTTGCTACCACATTAACCTACACCAATGACTTGATATCTGATATCTTGATACTCTTCCCTCACATGAATGTTTATGGGTATAACACACTTTATGATACCATTAACAGACACTCACAAACACATGTTCATATTGGCACACAACTAACTCTATTTTCCCTAACTGGACAACTCCCTTCTTGGATATTTGCACACTGTCCAAGCATCCAGTATGCAACTGTTGCCATCAATGCATATAATCTTCGAATTTTAGACCTGCACCCTCCAGAGTTGCTGATACACTCCCACACTTGTGCACCTGTGTGTACAAGTCACCCTGAAGTACCCCATTAATTGAACCCTGCACACTGTTTACACATACTAAGCTTACACTGCACAATACTCTTATACTCAATACTTGGGCACCAGTATCTTACTAAACTATATACACTACTCTTTCACCTTGATACTTATGATACTCACTTGTATCATACCTCTTAATACCATAACCCGTATCAATATCTAGCTATCAATACTTGATCCTAAACCTTAATTTAACTTTAACTCCTAACTTGATATCCTAGTACTACTAAGTAGCAGTCCTCACTAACCCGACTATCCACACTCTAATACACACTATAATTATGCTACCTACATATTACAAGGGGTGCACACACATAGGCACTTATCTAGATATACACTATGACACACCCATATAACCACAGGTTCACCACCTATAGTGCACTGCAGAGCAGTTTACTGCTGCTGTCCCTAAATACCACACCTTAATCTCACATCTGCAGGAACTTCTGTGCACCACTACAGTACAAATCGGTGTGCATGCACTGCATATTCTGAAGACTTATGCTCTGATGTGCCAAGATATCATATATAGCTCGACACACATATACAAACACACCCATCTCCATAATTCTCCTAATCCTGAGCATTCCCTAACTACTTTAACTCATTGCTAACATACCTGCAGCAAGCATGAACACTCACATCGAGTTTGCACAGGCAAGACCTCCACCTACTAATGTCTGCAGTTATAATGTGCTGCTGCAATTCTCCTACTGCTTCTGTAGTGTTCATACTTTCCTAACTGATTGAACTCACCCTACACCACTGGATACAATTATACTTTTTGATACTCTAATCTGATACAAGGCACCACTATCATCCATAAACACATAACCAAGCCTACACTAACACACACAAACATACATAAGACCCCCTGCCCTTCTAATGAACTCAAATTGCCTAATCTGATGTACTACCTGACTTGCACAAGGGTGCTCCCCAGCCATGTACCTACCGTGGTATGTTCGAGCATGCCTTGCTTATAACTGGACACCAACCCTCTGCTACACACTGCCACTGCTACTGTAATTATTGTTGTTGCTGTTACCATAATACCTTACTTAACCCGACACCCCCCCACATGCTGATATGCAATGCCATACCTGTGCACACATGTGCATATGTCACTCCTCTCCCTTATATACTGATACTGCTGCTGTTACTTATATTATCTATAAATAACCCAAAATTACCTGGGCACACATATAACCTCATTCACTATCTACACTAACCTGTAGTCATTGAACTGACAGTCACCCCTAACCACTCACACTTCACAGACCCGAGCACCCCTCCCTAATCATTGATACACTCATGTGTCTAGCACTGACACCTACACTACTAGAAGTAGACACACTGTCACGCCCCAGTCCCAAAATATACGGGACCAGGCCACGTGGCAATAGCCAGCTAATACGTCTTTGAGGGATTTCCCAATTTAATAGATCCTACGAAGCATACTCCGCTATCCTAAAATACTAACAAGTCCAATACTAACATCAAAACAGGTAATCTAATCTCATCCACAATATAAACAAGAAATACTAAAATAGATGCTGGAAGATAAACGCCAGTCTGAAATATCATAGTACAATCCAAAATGTCTGGTGGAAACAAACCCACTACTATGACGAAATAAAAGTACTGAAAGACCAATAAAAAAGAATAATAACTAGGCATCGACTGACTAGATAATGATGCTCCAATCCTAGGCGGAAGACCTACCAAATGATTACGGGAACTCTGACGGTAGCACCTCTAGCTCCTTCCCGGATGCGTACCTCGTCTCCTGTCCGGGTTCGTACACTGTAGGATAATATGCCTCGTCCAAATCTGGAAGGGAACCAGGTCCTCAGAGGGACGTAACAAGATACAAAAATGCATGCCATATATAAATACTGAATAAAATAAAGGATGTGCTAACCATCTAAGTGAATGCAATATGAGGACAACATTGGTACGTATGGGTAGGTGTAGGCATAACGTCTAACACTCCGAAGAGCGTGGTATCTGTACATGTAACGTCCATCATTCCAAAGAATGAGGTATCTGCAAATATATACGTCCCTATCGCTCCGAAGAACGCAGTATCTGGATAAAAGAAGTCATTGGATCCGTGGCTCCTCCGGATACTACGGATTCCAATGTGTGTACCCTGTACGCCTACTAGCTGTCCTCCCCGCCCAATGTAGATATACAAGTCGAATACACGACGTGCATACCACGTATTTATATGCCAAGTCTCTACTAATTATATAATCCTGATTACGTACTAAACCGTGATGCATGTCACACGCACCGATAGCTAGTCGGGTACGCCGACCCGCATCCCAATATGAATTTGTCACCGTGATGCGTGTAAGAGTGTCAGGTCTTGAAAGATATCAGAATATCCTTACAATGATGTGTGAGTCTGCTAGTGACTAGGTCGATTACACTACACATCGACGCATTCGTCGACTGCACCCAAGTCAATCTTGGAAGCGCACAGTTGTATAAAATAATACAACAAGATATCATACAACATTTGCATAATTTAGATTAAACAGTAAATATGGCAAGGTATCTTGCCTGGGTCCTCAAGCTGCGAATGCCAGTAACCTGCTCCTGAAATCTCTCCTGAATGGTCCAGCTACCCTATACATATAATATAATATAGCAATACAATCACTAGACACTAAAATAATACGCACAAAAATACTACGCTGCTCTTAGGCACTGACGCAAGGGGTCACGCTGGTCAACTAACAAAGTCGCGTGTACACGCAGCTAAGACGTACACGTGTCCTGTCCTCATTTACCGTGTACCTCGAGGTAAAAATTTACCAAGGTCCTGTTACGAAACTAATTACGTTTTGTACAAAAATACATGTCCTTATTTATCATATTAAGGTGTACTGGGTCAAGGTCTAGGTTTTTAGGTAAAATACAAAGTTTTTATTAACAAGTTATTTATTATTTGAGTAATTACTAATCCTAAATTACTAATCTAAATAACACATACATACATGTTTCCCTTAGGGTTTCACCTTACTTTATTTGTGTCCATGCAACGACACAACGACACATGAAGAAAAGAGGCAATAAGATGTTTACCTAGTCATGGCCGAGAGGGGGTCTGGCTCGTCGATGTACTCGTTCTCCGGCGATCGGTGGAGCTCCGGTGGTGCACGGAGAAGCAGCAGCGGCAGCATCAATCTCGGCAGCAGTTGCAGCAGCAGTAGTTGGTGGCAGCGGCGGTTGGCGGTGGTGCTGGTCGTGGGGAAGGTGGTGGTCAGGCTAGAAGTGGTGGATGACGGTGCTGGCAGGCGGTGCTCAGGCGGGCTGGGTGATCGAGGTCGGTTGAGGTGCGGTTGGAGATGGTGTTGATGACGGTGATGATGGTTGATGGAGGTGGCAGTCGGGTACAGGCGGGCTGGGGCGGTAGTACAGCTTCGAGGGGGAAGGCCAGGTGGAGGAGGTGGTGGCTGTGGCGGCTGAGGTGGTGGCGGCACTGAGTGATCGGGGAAAGGGGGGTGAGTGATCGGTTTGGAGGGTGGCCGGTTGGGAAAGGCTAGGTTTTTTTTTTCTTTTAGGGTTTGGAGAGAAATAGTTATATTTATATAGGAGAGAGGGAAAGGGGGGTTGTCCTCGGGAATTGGGCCAGCCAGGGCTCCTTGGGGTAGGGAACATGTCCACATGAAGGATTGTAGGGTATATATGGGCTAGGTTGGGTCTAGTTTTGGTAAAGTTAGTCTTCACACTAATTTAAATAAGAATTAGTGCAAGCGATACTTTTCAATTAATTGGAATTATATGGGAGTAGGATTTTATGAAACGCAGTTGTCATGGACATGGCAGATTTAGAATAAAATAATGTCCTTATTTGGATTGTATGAAAATGGGTTGAGGTCGTGTCTCCAATTTTGATTGGAACGACAACTGCGCAAGGTTGGATTTATTGGGATTTAAAACTAGACTATTGCAACGAATATTGTACGACTAAAATGAAGCACAATATAGAGTATTTAAGAGTTACACAAGGGTCAGATGGGTAGTCTGGCATGTCTAGAAATTGTGTATAAAATTTGTTTGAAGGTAAATACTAGGGTGGCGCTCCAATTATCGAAGCAGCGGTAAGGTGTATTAAGTGATATAAATATTGTACAAATATATAAACACTGCGTGTTAATTCTAATTGGCACCAAATTAACCCTAATCTCTCTATCTAAGCTAAATAAACCTAAATTTGGGTCGATGGGGTTTACAATCTACCCTCCTTAGAGCATTTCGTCTTCGAAATTAAAACATACATATGGTAAAACTATTGACTGAAATTAAATGCTACTACATACCTAGGCCTTCGAAGAGATGGGAAAAATGCTGTCGAATCTCATCCTCTCTTTCCCAAGTCGACTCGCCTGGTGCATGATGCCTCCATGCGACACGAACTAGAGGGATAGTCTGACCTCGTAATACCTTCTCACTTCTGTCCAGAATCTCTACAGGCTCCTCTTGGTATGACAAACTCGGGCCGACTGTGATCTCTGAGTGGTCAAGCATATAACTCGGATCTGGCATGTACCTCCTTAGCTGAGATACATGGAAGATGTCATGAACTCCTTTTAAAGTCTGTGGTAAGGCTAATCTGTAAGCAACCTCTATGATGCGTTCCAATACATTGAATGGTCCGATGTACCTCGGACTCAGATTTCCTCTGTCTCTAAATCTGATGGTTCATCGGGTAGGAGAGATTTTCAAAAACACTTGATCTCCAACCTGGAACTCTAGGGGTCGTTGATGCGCATTTGCCCAATGCTTTTGTCTGTCCTGTGCTGCTCGTAGGTGCCCTTGGATCTTCTTTACCTTCTCTACTGTATGAACAACCAACTCTGGTCTAAGAATCTGTCTCTCGCCTATATTGCTCCAACGCACTGGGGAACGATACTTCCTGTTATACAATACTTTATAGGGAGCCATCTGAATGCTCGCTTGATAGCTATTGTTGTAGAAAAATTTGACCAAATGTAAATGGTCTTCCCATGATCCTCCAAAATCAAGCATGCGCGCCCTTAACATATCTTCTAGTGTCTGAATGGTGCGCTCGGACTGGCCATCTGTTTGCGGGTGATACGATGTGCTGAACTTCAGACGGGTACTGAGACTCTCTTGCATACTCCGCCAAAAGTAAGATGTGAACCTCGTATCCCTGTCAGACACTATACTGACTGGTACTCCATACAGTCGCACGATCTCCCTCATATATATATCTGCTAGGACTTTCGTAGACTGCCCAACTCTGAAAGGTAAAAAGTGAGCAGACTTGGTGAGTCTATCCACGATTATCCATACTGCATTGCGACCACTAGGACTCCTCGGAAAGCCCATAACGAAGTCCATAGTGATGTGCTCCTATTTCCACTCATGTATCGGGAGAGGCTGAAGTAATCCTGCTGACCTCTGATGCTCAGCCTTGACCTGCTGACACACCGGGCACTTCGCTACAAAGCGGGCTATCTCTCTCTTTATTCCATGCCACCAATAGTACTGCCTCAAGTCTCTGTACATCTTCGTGCCTCCTAGATGAATAGAGTAAGTTAAACTGTGCACCTCTGACATCAGCTCCTGACAAAGTTCTCTATTCGGTACATAGAGACGATCTCCATATCTCAAAGTCCCGTCCTCATGTATGCACAATCCTGTCTGTATTCCGGCCTCTGTCCTCTGTCGAAGCCTCTGAAATCTGGCATCTGTTGGCAAGGCTGACTTGATCATCTCAACCAATGTCGATTGCAACTGGAAACTTGACAACTGGTCGTCTGTTCCGGTCATAATGACCTCTATACCCATCTACTCTAGATCTCTCAATAGATATTGCTGAGTAGTAAAAAAGAATGTCATGGGTCTTCTGCTTAATGCATCCGCTACTACGTTGGCCTTTCCCGGATGGTACTGTAGCTCAATCTCAAAGTCTGTCATCACCTCGAGCCAACGTCTTAGTCTCTGGTTCAGATCCTTCTGAGTATAGACGTACTTTAGGCTTTTGTGATATGTGAATATCTCTACTTGTTCTCCGTATAGATAGTGCCTCCAAAGCTTCAAGGCAACGATTACTGCGGCAAGCTCCAAGTCGTGATTGGGATAGTTCTTCTCATGGATCCTCAACTTCCTAGAGGCTTAGGCCACAACCTTTCCATGCTACATCAAGACGCATCCTAATCCTTTTTCGGACGCATTGCTGTAGATCACGAATCCTCCGGGTCCAGAAGGTATGGTCAAAATAGGTGCCGTAGTCAAATGCTTCTTCAGCTCATCGAACACCATCTGACACTCCTCTATCCAGTTAAACTCTTGCTTCTTGCTGGTCAAGCAGGGCATCGGCTCTGCGATCCTTGCGAAGTTCTCTACGAATCTCTGGTAATACCCCGCAAGTCCTAGGAAACTCCTCACCTCTGAGACGTTGGTAGGGGTCGACCACATCTCTACTGATGAAATATTCGCTCGATCTACTGAAATACCATCTCCTGAGATAACGTGTCCAAGAAAAGCAACACGATCGAGGAGAAACTCATACTTGCTCAGCTTTGCATAGAGCCTCTCACGCCTCAGCATCTCTAACACTAGTCTCAAGTGCTCTTCGTGCTCCTCGTGGTTCTTTGAATACACCAAAATGTCATAGATAAAGACTACCATGAACTGGTCTAGGTATTGGTGGAAGACTCTGTTCATCAAGTTCATAAATTCGACAGGCGCATTTGTCAGTCCAAAAGGCATCACCAAGAACTCGTAGTGACCATAACGAGTCCTAAATGCCGTCTTTGGAATGTCTGCTCTCCTCACCTTTACCTGATGGTAACCCGATCTCAAGTCGATCTTTGTGAACACCACTGCTCCTGTCAGCTGGTCGAACAAATCATCAATCCACGGCAGGGGGTACTTGTTATTGATAGTCAAAGCATTAAGGGCTCTATAATCAATGCACATATGTACTATCCCATCCTTCTTTGGTACAAACAACACTGGTGCTCCCCAGGGTGATGCACTAGGGCGGACGAATCCCTTGATCTGCAACTCCTCTAACTGTAGCTTCAGCTCATCTAGTTCCTTCGCCAATCGGTACACAATGGAAGATACCGGTGATGCTCCGGGTACTAACTCAATAGTGAACTCCACGTCTCTATCTGGCGGTAAGCCTGGTAACTCCTCTAGAAAAACATCTTCGAACTCTACAACTATCGGTGGGGGTGCCATCTCCATAGCCATGTAAGCTCCAGCTGTCTGTCCTACTCCTTGCTCGACGGTCCCTCGTATGTACTCGAACTCCGGTTGATCTGGCAGTTTAAAAATGATGCTACCTCTCCGATAATCCAGTACGACATTATACTGGCTCAACCAGTCCATGCCTAACATAATGTCAAAGTTTGACATCGGGAATACCAAAAATTACGCTCTTATCTCTCGACCACACATGACTACTGAGCACGTTCTAATAGTGCTGGTAACCGATACGATGCCTTCTTCGGTAAGAATCTTCCAACTCTTAAGTAAGGAGGAAGTAGATACTCTATGCATAGCTACGAAACTACTAGATATAAAAGATAGTGTAGCACCAGAATCAAATAATACAGTCGCGGGTAATGATGCAACTAAAATGGTACGTGTAATAGCTTTCCCTTCTGTTTCTTCCTCAGTTGCTGCTAATGCAAAGGCCTGTCCGTGCCTCTGCCCTCCGTCCTGTTGTCTGGCTTGATCAAACTGTGCCTCCTGTGGGGCCAAGGGTGGTCCCCTCTGAAATCCTTCGGGTGCTGGTGGACGTTGACCTCCTGGCAGGGGTAGTATCCTCGGGACTGGTGCTGTTGGCCTCTGTCCTGTCTGCAGTGCTGCATCTCTGCACTATGGGCAATCTCTATCAAGGTGCTGACTTGCTCCATATATCATGCATAATCCAAGCTTCTTTCGATAATCTCTGACAATGTGTCCCTTTTTGCCACAATGGTGACAAGTCAGAAGCTCCTTATGCTGGTATGGCGCTGTCCTCTGCTGCTTTTGTGCTCCTGGACGACGGATCGGTCCTCCTACTCCGGGTTGGGCTCTGGCTGGTACGGTCGTGCTGGAACGTCTTGCTCCTCTTCTGATGGCTTCTTGGGTCCTCGCCTCTGTCAGAACCTCCTCATAAGAAATCCTCGCCTGGGTGGTGGTTTACCTCTGCAGCTCAAAAGTAAGGCCGTGATGGAATCTTTTGGCCTTCTCTAGATCGTTGGGTATCAAGGCGGCACCAAATCTGCTAAGTCGGCTAAACTCCGTGTCGTATGCGTCTATGGTCATATTCCCTTGTTCTAGATGCAGGAACTGGGAGTACAGGACATTTCTGACTGTACCCGGGAAATACTTCGCATTGAAGTACTCTAAGAACTGCTCCTACGTCTGTGTCTTGCCTACGCTGCGCTCTATGGAATCCCATCAGTGATGGGCGTTGCCTTTCAGTTGGACCCTCACTGCGGTCATCCAAAGGTCTGGATGTAGCTGAGAAGCCTCTAGTAGCAATTCCGTATTGGCGACCGAATCAGAGATCTCCTCTGCAGTCTCGTTGCCCGAAAAAGTATCTGGGCCCATATGGCAGAACCCTCATACAGTACCAGTTGGCTAAATAGGTGTAGGGGCTGGTGCTGGGGAAGGTATCCTCTCCAGAACTACCATCAAGCTCTGTCTTAACATCTCGGTCTGATGCCACTGTGCCTGCATCATAGCCTAGAAGAACTGAAGCATCCGTGGCTGCCCATCTGATTATGGCATCTGAGGTGGGTAGGGAGGAGGTGGTGGCAATGGGACCTCCGCCTGCACGGTGGAGGTCTCCTCAGATGTCGGCCTCTCGGTTTGTGGCATCGGCGTAGCCCCCGAAGTCTGGCCCTCAAAATACTGTGTGGGGATCGTCTGTGAAGTCTGTCCTTCGTGCTGCTATGTAGGATCGCCCTGAGAAGTCTCGCGCCAATGTATCAGTGGGGCCTGTAGAATCACCGGGGCCTGTGGTGGTAGTTGCTCTCCAGGTGGTCCCTGGGATATCTTCTCTCTCTGGGTGGTGTCGGCTGGCACCACGACACCGTGTGCTCCTTGTCCACTGCACAAGTTCATCTTGCTGCATGAGATAAAACTTCATTAAAAGAGTACGGAATCAAGCAAATAGGATGCTGATATTTAGAAATAATACGAAGGAAGTTCAAAGATGTAATCAAATTGGATGAGACCTAGTAATTCCTATCTTTTTGCAGGCTCGTTGGGCATGTTACCATACCACAAGCGATAAATATGACCTACATGGGCCATCACTAAAACTATGTCACGCCCCAGTCCCAAAATATATGGGACCAGACCACGTGGCAATAGCCAGCTAATACGTCTCCGAGTGATTTTCTAATTTAATGGATCCTACGAAGCATACTCCGCTGTCCTAAAATACTAACAATTCTAATACTAACATCAAAATAGGTAATCTAATCTCATCCACAATATAAACAAGAAATACTAAAATAGATGCTGGAGGATAAACGCCAGTCTGAAATATTATAGTACAATCCAAAATGTCTGGTGGAAACAAACCTACTACTATGACGAAATAAAAGTACTGAAAGACCAATAAAAAAGAATAATGACTAGGGCATCGGCTGACTAGATAATGATGCTCCAATCCTAGGCGGAAGACCTACCAAATGATCACGAAAACTCTGACGGTAGCACCTCTAGCTCCTCCTCGGATGCGTACCTAATCTCCTGTCCGGGTCCGTACACTGTAGGATAATATACCTCGTCCAAATCTGGAAGAAAACCAGGTCCTCAGAGGGACGTAACAAGATACAAAAATGTATGCCATATATAAATACTGAATAAAATAAAGGGTGTGCTAACTATCTAAGTGAATGCAATATGAGGATAACATTGGTACGTATGGGTAGGTGTAGGCATAACGTCCAACACTCCGAAAAGCGTGTTATCTATACATGTAACGTCCATCATTCCGAAGAATGAGGTATCTACAAATATATATGTTTGTATCACTCCGAAGAATGCGGTATCTGTATAAAGGAAGTCATTAGATCCGTGGTTCCTCCGGATACTACGGATTCTAATGTGTGTACCCCATACGCCTACTAGCTGTCCTCCCCGCCCAATATAGATAGACAAGTCGAATACACGACATGCATACCACGTATCTATATGCCAAGTCTCTACTAATTATATAATCCTGATTACGTACTAAACCGTGATGCATGTCACACGCACCAATAGCTAGTTGGGTACACGGATCCGCATCCCAACATGAATTTGTCACCGTGATGCGTGTAAGAGTATCAGGTCTCGGAAGATATCAGAATATCCTTACAATGATGGGTGAGTCTGCTAGTGACTAGGTCGATTACACTACACATCGACGCATTCGTCGACTGCACCCGAGTCAATCTCGGACGCACATAGTTGTATAAAATAATACAACAAGATATCATACAACATTTGTATAATTTAGATTAAACAGTAAATATGGCAAGGTATCTTGCCTGGGTCCTCAAGCTGCGAATGCCAGTAACCTGCTCCTGAAGTCTCTCCTGAATGGTCCAGCGACCCTATACATATAATATAATATAGCAATACAATCATCAGACACTAAAATAATACGCACAGAAATACTATGCTGCTCTTAGGCACTGACACAAGGGTTCACGCTGGTCAACTAACAGAGTCGCGTGTGCACGCAGCTAAGACGTACGCGTGTCTTGTCCCCATTTACCGTGTACCTCGAGGTAGAAATTTACCAAGGTCCTGTTATGAAACTAATTATGTTTTGTACAAAAATGCATGTCCTTATTTATCATGTTAAGGTGTACTGGGTCAAGGTCTAGGTTTTTAGGTAAAATACAAAGTTCTTATTAACAAGTCATTTATTATTTGAGTAATTACTAATCCTAAATTACTAATCTAAATAACACACACACATATGTTGCCCTTAGGGTTTTACCTTACTTTACTCGTGTCCATGCAATGACACAACGACACAACGACACATGAAGAAAAGAGGGCAATAAGATGTTTACCTAGTCGTGGCTGAGAGGGTCTGGCTCATCGACGTACTCGTTCTCCGGCGATGGCGGAGCTCCGGTGGTCCACGGAGAAGCAGCAGCGGCAACAACAGTCTCGGCAGTAGTTGCTGAAGCAGTAGTTGGCGGCAGCGGCGGTTGGCGGTGGTGCTGGTCATGGGGAAGGCGACAGTCAGGCTGGCAGTGGTGGTTGGCGGTGCTGGCAGGCGATGGTCATGCGGGCTGGGTGATCGGGGTCGATTAAGGTATTGGTTGGAGATGGTGTTGATGATGGTGATGATGGTTGATGGAGGTGGCGGTCGGGTGCAGGCGGGCTGGGGCGGTGGTCCGGCGTCGAGGGGGAAGGGAAGGCGGAAGAGGTGGTGGCTGTGGCGGTTGAGGTGGTGACGACACTGAGTGAACGGGGAAGGGGGTTAGTGATCGGTTTGGAGGGTGGTCGGTTGGGAAAGGCTAAGGTTTTGGTTTTCTTTTAGGGTTTGGAGAGAAATAGTTATATTTATATAGGAGAGAGGGAAATGGGGTTGTCCTCAGGAATTGGGCCGGCCAGGGCTCCTTGGGGTGGGGAACATGTCCACATGAAGGAATGTAGGGTATAGATGGGCGAGGTTGGGTCTAGTTTTGGTGATGTTAGTCTTCACACTAATTTAAATAAGAATTAGTACAAGCGATGCTTTTCAATTAATTGGAATTATATGGGAGTAGGATTTATGAAACGCAGTTGTCATGGACATGGCAGATTCAGAATAAAGTAATCTCCTTATTTGGGTTGTATGAAAATGGGTTGAGGTTGTGTCTCAAATTTCGATTGGAACGGCAACTGCACAAGGTTGGATTTATTGGGATTTAAAACTAGACTATTGCAACGAATATTGCCCGACTAAATTGAAGCATAATATAGAGTATTTAAGAGTTACACAAGGGTCAGATGGGTAGTCTGGCATGTCTAGGAATTGTGTATGAAATTTGTTTGAAGGTAAATACTAGGGTGGCGCTCCAATTATCGAAGCAACGGTAAGGCGTATGAAGTGATATAAATATTGTTCAAATATATAAACACTACGTATTAATTCTAATTGGTACCAAATTAACCCTAATCTCTCTATCTAAGCTAAGTAAACCTAACTTTGGGTCGAGGGGGTTTACACATACCCACAAAGAACATTCCTTGATATAACTCTCTCATACCACAAGTATCACTCCACAAACGCTCTTATGATACTAACCCCCAAATCTTCACTACACTGAACACCTATCACTCTCCTCCCCAATTCACACACATACATGCATGTGTTGGCATTTAGTATACTGGCCTATATCTCCCTGATGCACATTTTTTTTTTTGCTTCCATTGCCTTCAGTCTGCCTCCAAACTTGTCTCAATATCAACTCCTAACACATCTGAACACTCAAGCCCGAGCTTCTCTCATCACACACACACAGACTGGTTTAGCCCCCCTTCACTTCCCTTAGCCCAGATCACCCGAGTCCCTATTGCAGTCTACTTTACTGCATCCCTTCAACTAAACTAACTGCAACCATAACAGTGTACTTCTTATAACCCTCTGCTGTCTCATGCCACTTGCAAATGCCCCCTTCGAGTGCACATTCAAGTGTAGTGTAGATTCTGCACTCACCCTCAGATCTTCCATTACAAACTCTATGTATGTTGCCAAGGAAGTAGCATACACATATATATAAATTACCACCTAAACTCCAATGCACACAACTCTTGACTCACATATATCATCACACTAGCATGACACAAGTACACTACAATATTTCTACACACCTTACACCCCCAAGTCCACTAGGTCATATATACAAATACTTAATGTGTACCATACTATGATACATACCACCTCATTGATACTCTCAAGATACCCACTACAAACATCGAGATACACCACCAAATCACCAAAATATAATAAAATACTTCTAAAATATCCAAATATAGTATGGACACTAATAGATATAATTACTCTAATGCAAACAAATAGAGATGGAACTATTGGAACACAATATATAGGAAAATACCAAACCTATGTCACGCCTCGATCTCCCGCAGGTAATCGATCGTCCCCGTTAGGCGCGAATCATGCGCTAACGCTCCCGCGGGACAATCTTTTCCATCTGGACATGATGCCGCACGAGCGTAAGCCGCGCCCGTGCAAGGCCATGATCCAAACTAGCGGTAAGAGGTCTAAGCCACAGAGTCGCACAGATAGTCCGAATCAGCGGAATAAGAAACGCACAGGCGATTGATAACAAGTTTACATAGTCGTCAATAGCGGAAGCATTGAATAACACAAGTATAGTAATAAAATAAGCTCTTTATTGATATTGAACAAGTGTTACAAGCGGCGCTAGGCCAAGATTACAAGTCTCTAAAGCCTCTCTCTTTATGAAACAGTAAAAGCGTGCCAAGTGGCTACATTTATGAAATGATACATAGGTGATATTTCAATATTATATCTTGTATATGTGCTTTAGTTCCGGACGCAACCCTCCAAGGCTTCAGAGTGAACTCCATGTCTTAGCACACAAGATGGTGGCATCCACATCGAATGAGGTTCTCCCGCACCTTGCAAGCAATCTGGTGGGTTATGAGTACATGAATGCACAAGGCAAATGTAGCATGCAAGGGTCCATTTATAAGCAAAGTTTTATTTCCATGTTCTAACAAAAGCAATACAAGTTAGGATTATATAGCTAGGTACATTGTATTCTTTATTAGCATGCAGGTGGTGATTCACTTAGCGACTATTATGTACCGTCCATATTTTTAAGTGTGCTGGCTAAACAAAGACAAGTTCATCGTAGGCACCCACCTTAGCGATGATTCGCCTCGGTCGAGCGATACTCTGAGCGAGCCTTTGAAAGTCTAAGTCTATACTCCTAAAGGGCCAAGTCTGGAAATTCTTTTTTCTCAAACTAGTCTTCTCGCTGAGCAAAACGGGTCGGGTCATTGCACTTTCACTGTTTGAATTGGCTGTTCGCTTGAACAGAATGGGTCGTTACATTATACACCACTCAGAAAAAGTCTCGTCGTCGAGACTTCCTGAGCGCAAACCGTTCTATCACATGATCGAATCTATCTCAAATATAGAAATCGGTACCACTAGATTTGTTCGAACACAATTTTCTATTCGTTCCTTATATTGTCCCATGTATGCTGGGTCGGTCTCATTGCATGACTCTATCATTCAATCCAAGTTCTGACTCGGTCTCTATTACGCCATAGCGCAAAATATATTGCTTAATACGGGGTCCGTTAGAATCCATCTTGAATGATGTTTCTAAGGCTGAGGCAAACTTATACAAGTCCTTATACTTGTCCATACGAGTTTGATATTTTTACTTACACTAGCATTCGAGATCAGCATATCGCGAGTCTGGATCGTACACATATTCAAAGTGCCCTTCAAACATATGCATGTCAACCAACTTAGCGATAGATAAGTCTTTGCACTCGAGTTCAATATATCACTGGATCTTGGATCGTGCACGCATTCAAGGCATCCCTCAAATATATGCATTAAACCAAACTTAGTGATAGTGAATTCGGACAAGCTACTTGTAAAAATCTCAAAGGTTCTTGTCTTATGAATCACGATAATATTTTTGACAGGTGTCAACCAAAATTCAAGTAATTTTTCCATGCCAACTCAAAACAAGTTTTGCACTACTGTTAAGCACGATCTATCCGATCCATCGACTAGCCACTATCCATTTGGGTCAAACATAGCGCACACTTACCGTTCCCAGTCTAACTCTATGTCTTGCTGCCCCAGTTCTATGGCTTATTCAAGCAATATTTTAAAGTCGATCACACAAGTTCTTTCACTCGGCACAGGGTCGTCTACCTAATTACTAGGTCAGCTCACAAGGTTATAGGTACACGTTCAAGCACACGATTTATCGTGCAAATTCGTTGTACGATGCTCGCCCCCAATTCTAAGGCCAAACCATTGTTCATTTGCACGGGGTATTCTACCCAAGCTTGTTTAACTCAGATTTTTGAACATCGAGCATAAATTATCCTACAGATATTCACACGTTCGTTGCATAGGGTTCAAGTCCGTTTAGTAAAATTTATGATATATCTAAGTCGCAGGACAAGCCTAGCAATTCGCATAGTCTATCTCCTTAAGCATGTTTGATAGAACCCATATATATATATTCTAAGTCTAGATCACCAAGTTATAATTTAATTCTAAACCTTTTTTTATAACTTAAAGTCGTCTAACATGATTCATGTATCCATTCCCCAAACTATCAAGCATAATTTACTCCAGGTTCTATGCTAACTTATCCAGAAAATACTTTCGATACACTTGCATTTCCAAATTCGTCTTATCATATTGAACCAAAAGTTAAGACGATCCATCAGTTGTCACACTTCGATCTTCCGCAAGTTCGATTATCCTTGTTAGACGTGAGGTCACCATGCTAATGCTTCCTTCTACTGGATAATCGTCCTAATCCGGGCGTGACGCATGAACGGGTATAGAGTTACGCTCGCACAAGACAAGAACGTCTAACATTATGGTTATCTTCAAAATGATCGAGACACCTTATTATTTTACTTTTGCTCCATTCAAGTTATATATAAAATCCATCAAGTCATGTTCGTTCATGTAGTGATTATAATTCGTCTAGCAAAATCATCCAACTTCAATATTATTGTTTGGTAATTCCATAGTCAACTTCTGGCATTCCTCAACCGGCTAAGTTCAAATATTCAAGCTAAAGTCTATCCAATTTTGATACATTCTATTTCATCGAGTTCGTTTGGAATAATCACCGAACATGTTCCCGTGAGTTCGATCATCCCCGCCATACGTGAAATTATCATGCTGACGCTCCCGCAGGATAATAGTTCTCGTTGGGACTGATTTCGAAGGTTATCTTTTTGAACTAGATTCAAGATCGTTTTTTTAAGTTCCAGGTCAAATCCATTATTGCTTAGCTCTTTCATCGAACCAAAACATTCATTCTTACGCTAACTTCTATTCGAGTGATATTCTATTCAAATTCAATCAGTTTATTTCAATTTGAAATTGCTCGCACGATCCTTTAAGTTTCCAACAAGTTTTCTTAACCAAGATATCAATTTTTATTTCCATGAATCACTATTCGATATAAGCCTTATCACTTATTCAAGACATTCTTAAATCGTTCAATCTAACTATTGCACGAGACCTATGAATCCATTTGGACATTTCTAAATGATCCATACTCCACTCAGGAATTGAGTCATCCAATTAAATCCTCAATTGTGTTCGTATCAATTGCTAGCATATTTATGAAGTCATTCCTTAGAATTCCTGTACGATACCTAAGCATCGTCTGATAAATCTTTGTGTCGTGTATATCCTGTTGATAGTCATCCAAATAAACCATATATGATTTGTATGTTCCGACACAAAATACTATTCGAGTTATTTCTAAAATCCAAGCACAATTTTCTATATTTGCCTAAGCGATAAACTGATAACGTTTCTATCAGTTGTCATTCTAATTCTGACTTATCTTTTTCTGAACGATATCTCAATCTCGTTTGCAACTAGCTTGCACCAAAAAGGGTCTTGGCGCATGATACTCAACACAACTTAGCCGAAAGACTGTGTGCATTGCTAACCGCTCGGACGATATTCTATCTTGCATATTAACCAATTGGTTAATCATGTATAGGTATTCGGGTTTGTACATAACTTGCAAATTCTAGCATGAGTCTATTCCCATAAAGCCTAACATAGGTCGGCACAAAGGCCTTCGCATCATAATTTCTTACAAGCAAACATATCATTTACATGCAACTTTTGAGAGTATTTAGACTTATTGTATGGAACATCCCATTGGGTCAACGAGAGAGAGTGTATGCACATAACCCACGAACGAGCTTTCGAAACTGAGAAGATCGATAATAAGTTCAAAGGCGTAAAACCATGCTCTGATACAAATATGTTATGCCCCGATCTCCCGCAGGTAATCAGCCATCCCCGCTAGGCGAGAATTACCGCGCCAACGCTCCCGCGGGACGATCTTTCCCATCTGGGCGTGATGCCACATGAGTATAAGCCGCGCCCGTGTAAGGCCATGATCCGAACTGGCGGTAAGAGGTCTAAGCCACGGAGTCGCACAGATAGTCCGAGTACAGCGGAATAAGAAACACACATGCGATTGGTAACAAGTTCACAGATTCGTTAGTAGCAGAAGCATTGAATAGCACAAGTATATAAATAAAGCAAGCTCTTTATTGATATTGAACAAGTGTTATAGGCAGCGCTAGGCCGAGATTACAAGTCATCCAAGCCTCTCTCTTTCTCTCTCTAAAACAGTAAAAGCGTGCCAAGTGGCTACATTTGTAAAATGATACATAGTCGATGTTCCAACTTTATGTCTTGTATATGTGCTTCAGTTCCGGACGCAATGCTCCAAGGCTTCAGAGTGAACTCCATGCCTTAGCATGCATGAAGGGGGCATCCACACCGAACGAGGTTCTTCTTACCCTGTAAGCAATCTGGTGGGTCATCAGTACATGAATGCACTGGTGGGGAGGCTTCTCGCCCGCTCGATAAATCTAAACATGTTATATAGGTGATTACACTATTTGATTAAGTTATCTTTCTAGTCTTGCCTTAGGATCAGTTTTATGGCAATGATGTAAAGCCTAACTCGTATGGCAGTGCACCGTGAGATATAAAGGAACACGGCAAGACTTACCAACTTACCATCCGTCCTTCCCTGTCAAAGGCAAACCAAGTTAAACCAAGCACAAGCATATATAATAAAATCCAGGGACAATGGCATAAACAAACACAAGTGTCATGAGCGAGATTATGTTTCGGGTGCACGAGTTACACGGATTATCAGGTATATTGCAGAAGATGTTTAAGTGTTCCATTATGTACAAGTATGTTATACTTATGATCGTTCAGATGTTTCAGCTTACTAGATATGATGCAATAACTCGTACGCAGATTGTTGCTAAGCGATGATGACTTATCTATATGAACATGAGTCGTTGGCATAGCCATAAAGGATGATTCTTAATCACGGGACATAAATGGTATATAATGCGGTAGCGAGCCCCGCTACATGCCATTTTGTTCTCCAACATGCGATTATTTAGTCTAAGAGAGAGAATGGCATGAAGAAAGTTTCATAAGGTTCCACACGCCATCCTTGCCCGACAGATAGACTAACAGACGTTCCGTCCGGATCAGATAGGCCCCGGTGCCCCGACGACCATCTACAGGAACACATTCAATACCTTGTGCATAAGTTGTCCACGATATGCCGAGTCTTGGGTCTCAGATTTACAAAATTTATGACATGTTAATTCTTGATTTTTATTCAGTACGAGTATGCTCCACGAGTTATGATTCTTGCTTTACTTAACATAATTCTCGTTTAGTGTTCAACTTGACTTGATGCGTTCCCCTGGTGCGGGGGCTGCCTTGGCGACCTAACGGACCTGGATACTTGCAGGTTCATATTACACTGGAGGACTATTTGATAGTCTTCTGGCTGACTAGATGTATGCACGATATGCGATAGTGTTACTTGATAAGTGACAAGCATTGAAACGAGACAACGAGTACAAGTTAGCATCTGAGCAGGCAAGCATGCATTTGTGTAAACATAAGAATTTATGTTGGCACGGGTCTAAGGTTAAAGCGAGGAGTAAAATCGTAAAGGGATATACCGAGCAAAATTATCTAAGGGACGTGCAGTGTAAACAAGTGAACAGTGCCCTACGAAGAGTATATATCATTCTACTCTAGGCATAGTGGGGTCTACTTGCACAAGGCAAAGATAGCATGCGAGGGTCCATTTATAAGAAAAGTTTTATTTTTATGTTCTAACAAAAGCATTACAAGTTGGGATTATTCCCTTAGCAAGGTGCATTATATTCTTTATTAGCATGCAGGGGGTGATTCACTTAGCGACTAATATATATCGTCCATATTTTTAAGTGTGCTGGCTAAGCAAAGACAAGTTCATTGTAGCCACCCACCTTAGCGATGATTCACCTCGGTCGAGCGATACTCCGAGCTAACCATTGAAAGTCTAAGTCTGCACTCCTGAAGGACCAAGTTTGGAAATCCTTTTGCCTCAAACGAGTCTTCTCGCTGAGCAAAACGGGTCGGGTCGTTGCACTTGCGCCGTTTAAATCGGATGTTCGCTTAAACGGAACGGGTCGTTACAACCTATAATCCCCGTATCCAATTGTGGATATGTACACACTTGCATAACATAAATCTCACCCTAAAATTACTAAAGAGACATTCCTACAAACACCTAATGGCCCAAACTCGGATTTTTCCAATTTGACCACAAAAGTCAATGTAACTATCACAATATAGCTCATTAGGACATACTTCTTCCTTGTATGGGTAGTCCTTAGTTATGGAAGGGACCCTATAGATTTATTATATCAATTAGACTAGCAATTTGTAGGGAAATATAAATTATACCTATTGGAAGATGGATTTCCAATGTATCACCACCAATGGACACAATAAAAAGTTGGACACAATCCTCAAGCCAATACTTCCCTCCTCAAGTGCTTCTCTAGCAATGACAAGCTACTTAGCCTCCTTGGAATAAAAATGAGAGGGATGCGATTTGGGAATGATTGGATTAGGGTTTATTTCCAAATTTTGGGATAAATTAATTAGGAAAGCAATAAAGGCTATTAATGAATAAAGAGGCTTGTATAGCCTCCTAATAGGGTTAGGGTTAGGGTTAGGGTTAGGGTTAGGGTTAGGAATAGATAATAAGACTTAAAAGTCCCTCTCCATGTCATGAATATAATCTATTTATTAAAGAAGGCCTCTCTACAACTAATGGGAATATTCAATTCATTCTCCTTAATTTAATGAGTCAAACCATAACTAACTAATTAATTGAACCAATGGGTCAAGTCAAGTCTAGTTGGGTTCACTTGGACTCACTGACACTAAGTCTAACCAATAGGATTACCATTAACCACTAATCACATAGTCTACTCTAATGAACTTGCACACAACCAATACATTTAATAATAAAAATTATTATCACTAATATAATTCTCAAACAATTTTTAAAATAACAAAATTACCCCTCTTCCGGAATTTTGTAGTTACAATGTCCCTAGACTACTAACAGAATAATACAATCACAATTAAATCCAGTTATAAAGACCAATCACTTGTACGACTTACTATTATGGAGTCTGAGTTATCTCAGAACATATGCATAAAGAAATCTTCATATCGTGAGATGATTAGCGGGGCTAACCGAGCAATAGTATACACATAGCACATTATATATTATGGACCAGTCCCTCGTAAGGCCACCATGTTTAGATCATATAGAACGCATTGTACAATATAAGTATTCAGATATTTTCATCCACTAGTGCGGACGTGACCAATATCCATGGGGGTCAGCCTTGCACGTTATAACAATAGTCTGAGGTGGCTAATGTGCACAATCTTGGGGTTTTATCCCTCCCAATGTTCTACCAGTTTTAGTTTCCTAGATTAACCCTATGGTTATGTTAGGAATCACATGGCATGGTTACATGATCGATCATCCTATAAGTCGTACCGTAGTTCGGTCCATGCTAGATACGAATCTAATTTGTCAATTAATAGATCAAACTGGATTCACCCGAGCGTGATGCGACAAAGAACAAGTCCTAGACACACTTTGGTAGTTGACCCACATACCATGCCTGTGCTAGGGAAATAATATAATGATATCACATGTCACATAGTATAGGGGGCATTCTCGATTCACAACTCAAAATATGTAATCACGTAGCAAGTTATGTCGCACCTCAGTGCACATTGATCATGTAACGCATAGCACGCAGAAAATTATATCAGCACAGATACAAGTATTCGAGTCAAATTACCAACTAATCAATGGGTCACATAAGTCTTGATCGTATTAGAACACATAGCTCATGTTATGCACCTAGCTGGTTAGTTATTTATGACATAGTCAATTCCTAGTATATGGTCATGTCTAGCACAAGGTTGGGTCACTAAATCCATTCTTCCCTAGGATCAATCACAAACAAATATCAAGGTCAACTACATAGAACAAGGAAATATCCAAATAAAATAGCTAAGCCGCATGCACCAACTTGGCGCATGAGATAGATGCATGGACTATTGGCCGAATACTACTCCAGGCTGTATGCCCCTCCAGGCCGCATGTTGTCACTACCACATTTTTGGAATAGGGGTCTTTTGGTCATTAATATTTTTCATAAATAATTATGTTATTTATTTAATTAATGTGCATATTATATATATTATATGTAACTATATGGTTATGGTTAGTAGGTGGACTAATTAATTCGTCATGACCCTAGTGGACCCAACCAACTTGACATGACAACTTATTAATTATTTTGGACTAGCCCAAATAGACCATTTAGTTAACCTTGTGCTCTTATTAGAGGCTTAGGATTAAAAATCATAAGGGAGAGAAGCTTTTACCCTTAATTATTTCTTCATGACAACCCCAAGGGGAATCCTAGGTATTTTACATTGCTTGAAGAATGGGAAAGGGGGTGGCTGGCCCTAATAGGAAGTCCTCATTCTCTCTCCTCCATTCATTTCCTTCAATCCTTTTTTCTAATTTAGTTTTTCCCCAAATTACTTTATTCCTCCACCAAAGTTTTACCAATCTAATCCTAATCCCTCTCATTCCAATTATCGCGGAGACTAAAAGCTAGTGTTGAACAAGGGCATTGGAGAAGAGAGATTTGGATTTAGAAGTTGGTGTCATTTAGGATTCCTTTGGCTTTGCATTGGGAATCCATATCCTAATAGGTAAAATCTGAGATTAACCCTTATAATTACATCTAATTAGAGTAATTAGGCATTTAGAATCTGCCCTTGCATTAGGGCTACCCATGGGGAGAAGTGTCATGACCCGCTCCCGGATATTCGGATATAAGTCGGACACATCCAGCCTACGCTGTGAGACACCGTGTAGTAAGCTGTTCTAAACCTTCAATTATTATTATAATATATTGAATCATAATAATCACAGCATCTATATTGAGATAAACTAGAATAAGTCCAAGATATCATTTTAGTTACATTCCCAAAGCATGAGTAACTGGAGACAAATCCAGCAAAATGAATGTTAACTATTTATTACAAACCAAAATCAAATACCAAATGTAAGCTAAGCTATAAGGTATTCCTTAGCAGTGACATCCTCTGGGATGTGAGCTAGCGTCTTAGGAGACGATCCATAGTATGAGTTGCAAAGCAACTCGTCCTCAGTCAATTCACTTGCAACGGTCCAATTAGGAAAGGAGCAGAGTACAACCCTACAATTTACGTACGCTGTAACATAGAACTATCAAATAGAGATATATATAAAGAAGTGGTAATAAAGGAAGGTGCAACAAAATAGACTGCAACATGCTCAAGTAAAAAGCAAATGCAACTTAAAAGATAGTAAATGCATAATCGGCTGATATGACGGTAAAAATAAATGCAACTGATATGGCATATAGCCGATCCGGCAAAATTTACAGGTGTACCATGTGAATTAAGCTATCTACTCATATTATATTATATGCTTTGATCACATATTTAACTATTCTTTTTTCCAATCCTATGCATAAAAGAAAACTTGAATAAGTAGAGATGCAACTGTAAAAAGTAAAGGAAATTGGTATAAAGTAAAGCGAATTGCGAAAATTAAATATAAATTATTTTTGAAAGAAAATGCAACTGGTAATAAGAATAAAATATGTCCGGAATGTTCAACATACAAAGTTATAGTTCATGTTCAGTTTAGTAAAAGATGTAGTGTACTTGCCTTTTCCAAGATAGGGTATAGAGCTAAGAAGAGATAATGTCCCGGGTTCTCTCACTGTGTGCAAAAGAGGGTACAACTTAGGTTTCACAATTAGATAATGTCTAACTAACCAAATCTACCCTTAACCCTTATTTAAGCACTCTTAATTCTATCTTAAATCAATAACAACCAAACACTAGTTTTTTTAGTACTAGTAACTGTACAATTATAAACCAAATTTGTTTTCAAAATATACAAATATTCAAACTCCAAAAACATGATTATAAGTTCTAAAAATTAAGTAAAGCTTCATAATTTTCTCTATTTATCTTACTATTTTATGTATTACAAAATAATAAAATTAAGCTAGTCGGTATAGACTAGTTTTTAGCACATCTTTCCAATACAAACTCTTCATGAATTCTTATGCATAACACCTTTAAAAATTTAATTAAAATTCTGAAATTAATCAAAATATAATATATAATTACTTTCTTAACATAAAAATTAGTCATTCTAATGATAAAAATACAAACTATTTACATTAATCTAGTGTTTACACATGCTCAACACTATTACCCTTATGAATTTCTACCAATATTAATTCTAAAACAAATAATTTATAATTTGGAAAATTTGTAAAATTATGTATAAATCAGAAAATAATTTATTTTAAAGTTATTTTACGAATATATTAAGAATTACAAGTTGGTGCTCAATACGGGTAAAAACTAGGTTGGTATCGGGTTTCTAGTGTAGCATGCAAAGTATATATAATATGTTGATAAAATCTTTATATAAACTAAAGAGTATTGTTTCGGAAATCTAAGGGAGTTTAAGGAGAAGGTTTTTGATCACTAAACTCTTTGGAAGAATATGTTAAAAGTGCCTCGAATCGCAGCTTCTTCAAAACAATTCCAGATTTGACTTATCCTCTTTGTAGCTCCTTGTGATGCTTGTGTAGTTTGTTCTAGGGGTTGTGGTGACTATGGAAGATGGTAGGGTAAGGATATTTGGGTGCTGTGGTGGTGGTTTGGAGGCTGTGGAGGTGGTGGGGTGGTTTGAGAAGTAGTTATGCTGAATTCAGATTTAGCCTGGACACCTCTGATGGCGGGACAGTTTTGAGAAACTTATATTCAGTTTTGATAGAATATTTGTGAAGAGAAAGTGTGAGGAACAGAGAGATAAATAATCATACTAAATTTGAGAGAAATATACTTACTGTGGAGGGAGATATGGCCGTATTGGTGAGGGTGTTGCTGAATTCGGATTCAGCTTGGGTAGGGCAGGATAAATAGAGGTGCGGAGGAAAATGGAGAAAGATTTTGGAGATGGTTTGTAAAGAAAAAATGTGAGAAAGAGGGTTAGGAATAAATGTTCTTCAGGTGGTTTGAATGGGGGATGTGAAGATATGGGGGTTATGGCGAGCTTAATGGGGAGAGAAGAAGTTGGGGCTTACAAACTCCTAGTGGAAAAAGAAAAAGGTAGGGGGTTTTGGTCATGAGAGGGCAGTGAAGGGGTTGTGGTTACGAATGATTATAGGATAAATTATTCTTCTAAAAAAAAAGGTTTTGGTGTATGGTGTATGGTGTTTGGTATTTTGTGAGTTTAGAGAGGGTGTTTGGTGCTCTACTTGACCACTTAGTTAGGTTTTAAGTTGGTTTTGAGGGTTGGCTCTAGGTTAAGTAAAAATAAGCTCATAAAGTATGAATAGTACCATGCACCATGCATGGTGCATACTAGCTCCAAGCTAGTAAGTTGCTAGGCTTGTGTCAAACCATAAATATACACAAAATAATAAAAATTAATTTGGTTGGCACTAAATAATTAAGAAATTTTATATAAATATTAATATTAACAATATTTCAACTTTAAATATCTATATAATTTTTTTTAAAGAGTTACAAAACTTTTCTCCTTGAAAAATTTTGTCCGCAAAATTTCCAAATGTAAGGTACAATAATCAAACATGAAAAAGGTAAGGATATTCCTTCCTCATCTTATCCTCTCTCTCCCAAGTCGACTCTCCCGGAGAGTGATGCCTCCATGCAACTCAGACCAAGGGTATAACAGTGTTTCTCAACCTCTTCTCCCTTCGATCCAATATCTCCAAGGGCTGCTCCGAGTAGGTGAGACTAGGTCTAACCTCCAGCTCTGAGTGATCCAAGACGCGATTGGGGTCTGGAATGTACCTCATCGGCTGAGAAATATGGAAGACGTTGTGGACGCCATCCATGTTTGGTGGCAATGCAACTCTTTAAGCCACCTCTCCAACTCTGCTAAGTATAGTGAAGGGTCCAATATATCTGGGACTCAACTTCCCCCTTCGACCAAATCTGATCGTCCCTCGAGTAGGAGATATTTTTACAAACACCTTATCGCCATAAGTGAACTCCAAGGGTCTTCAACTGCTATCGGCCCAATATTTCTGCCTATCTTGGGTAACCCTGAGTCTGTCTCTGATCATCTTGATCTATGTCTGCTGCCTCTGTGATCATCTCTGGTCCGAGCATGACTCTCTCTCCAATATCGTTCCAAGAGAGTGGTGTCCTGCATCGTCGTCCGTAAAGTGCCTCGAACGGTGTCATCCCAATGCTAGCTTGGTAGCTATTGTTGTATGAGAACTCTACCAATTGCAGATGGTCCTCCCATGATCCGTCAAAATCCAATGCGCAAGTCCGCAACGTGTCCTCCAAAGTCTGTATCATCCTTTCAGGTTGCCCATCTGTCTGAGGATGGTATGTAGTACTAAACTTTAACTGGGTACCAAATCCTTCCTGCAAGCTCTTCCAAAAGTGCGAAGTGAATTAGCTGTCTCTGTCAGATACTATGCTTACTGGTACTCCATGAATCCATACTATCTGTCTCATATACAGTTTCGCCAACTTCTCAGTAGAAATTCCTACTTTGAAGAGAATAAAATGAGCTGATTTGGTCAGTCTATCAACTATGACCCAAATGACATCCTTCCCTCCTTGGGAACGAGGAGGTCCCGAGACGAAGTCCATTGTGATGTGTTCTCATTTTCACTATAGAATAGGTAAAGGCTGTAGCAATACAGCTGGTCTCTGTCTCTCTGCCTTTACTTGTTAGCAGACAAGGCATCGAGAAATGAATCTGGTAACATCTCTCTTCATGTTGTACCACCAGATATGTTCCCGTATATCCTTGTATATCTTATTGGCACCGGGATGTATGGAATACTGCGACTGGTGAGCTTCCTGCATAATCTTCTCTCTCACAATGCCTTTCGGTACATACAGTCTAGTGCCATGCCTCAACGGTCCATCATCAACTATCCTGAAATTATCTAGAAGTCTTGCATCTATCTGTGCTCTTAGTTGACAAAGCCTACTATCAAGAAACTGAGTCTCCTTGATCTTCTCTATTAGACTGGACTGGATTTGCATGCTCATAATCTGCATTTTAGCTCCAGGTAGAATAATCTCCATATTAAGCTTCTCCAAGTCCTCAAGTAGATATCTGTCCCTAGTCAGATACATAGCTACTGGGTATCTGCTAAGTGCATCCGCAACAACATTAGCCTTTCCAGGATGATACTGGAGGTCAATGTCAAAATCTTTCATCCGCTCCAGCCATCTCATTTGTCTCATATTCAGCTCCTTCTGGGTAAACACATACTTCAAGTTCTTGTGGTCCTTATGGAGTTGGATGCTCGTGTGAGAATAATTAGATAGCATTGTGACCTAGACAGTATTTTACCGTCGATGCTGCGGCGTAGGCTGGACGTACCCACGTACTCGTGCCCCAAAATTCGGGTGCGGATCGTGACAGTAGCCACCATAGTCGGAGAAAATCTATAAAGCGTGCAAAACTTGGATGCATATCCATCCATAGTCCTACTGGCTTGCTTGATAGAAATAAACCTCTGCTGGAGCTCATACTATAAGACAATTCTAAAATACTTAGCCTAAAATTGAGTCCTGAAACTGTCCCAAGAGATAAGATGCCACAAGCCAACCTCCACTGACGACCACTAATCTCGAGCAAGGTATTGATGTTGTTGTCGGACCTGGTCAACCTGTTCATCGGTCGAGACCTTCATTACTGCCAGAATAACCTCGATGTCTTACAACCATGTGTCTGTTGTGATGGCGTCCTCCGTGCCATCAAAATACCTTGGGTTCAGTCGGTAAAACCTGACCGGCGTCCCCTAATCAGTCCTTCTACCTCTCTCCAAGGCCGTTTGTAAGCCCTGACTTAACAAGACATTCTGCTCTTGTTGTTGAAACTGTTGATGTTCCTGTATTGCCATCTGATGCTGCTGTGTAGCCATCATTCCCAGAATAATGGCTAGTAATGTCAGGTTTTCAAGTACCACTAGTACTGCGGGTACTACCGGGGGTACATGGATCTCAGGGGTTGGTTGCTCCACATGTCCAACTTTCGGTTCCACCATGCTAGCTTGCTCAATTACTGGCTTTATCCGGATCTGACTCTGAGCAGGTGCTACCTCCCATTTTTGCCCAGGAGAACCCTGTCCAGCCATTCATGCTGGTCCATCAAATAAAGAAGCCCTAAAGAAAGGGACAAAAAATATCAAGAACTGGACGGGAATGAACAAGTAGGCAAGCAGATTGAACAGTTCAAGCATTATTATTGAACGAAGCAAGATATCAAAGGGGACATATTTGATTGAGACTCCTATGACCATAACACCCCACAAGTCTGAAAATACATATATGTATGGGCCACCACTGAAACCTTGTCATGCCCCAGTACTGAAATACGGAGACGGACATGGCCAGCTCCCCCGTACAAGGTATAAAACATCGTATGATGGTCACCACTGTAACTAGACAAGGGGTGCATACTACAAGCAAGTCACTTAGGGTCACATAGAATATCTAATGTATTAATCACTCAAGTAAGGATAGTAAACATAGAACATGTATGACAAGGAAGTAAGGCATCCGAAATGCCCTGTAACACCCCGTTCCGCTCAAGCGGACTGCCGTCTCAAACGACAATAGTGCAGCTATCCCGACCCGCTTTGCCTCGATCAAGAAGTAAAGGATATCCAGACTTGTCCCTACAGGAATTCGGCTTAGGCTTTCAGAGGCTCGCTTGACGTATCGCTCTACCGAGGCGAATCATCGCTAAGGTGGGTGGCTACGATGAACTTGTCTTTGCTTAGCCAGCACACATAAAATCTGGAATATTCATGCTAGTCGCTAGGTGAATCACCCCCTGCATGCTAATAAATCCAACGCACCTAGCTAAGGGAATAATCCCAACTTGTATTGCTTGCTAGAACATGGAAATGAAATACTACTTATATTCAAACCCTCGCATGCTAAGTCCCTTAACGATTTCAACTCTCGGCTTACCTTCGGGTCCGAGCAACGTGCCTGCTTATGTTCCTTAGAAATGCATGCTTGTCTGCTTGAATGTTACCGTGTTTTCATCCAAACCCCGGAAGACTACTACGTAGTCATTCCGTGCCTGAATAACCCTGCAAGTATCCGTGACCGTTAGGTCGCCAAGGCAGTTTCCGATTCAGGAGACTGCATCATGTCAAGTAAAGAATCATACTCCTGTAGCAAGACTCATTCAGGTATTTGGATCTCCCTGCAAGTCTCCCTCCTGTGCGGGCTTACAGCAGCTCGTGTGTAAATTAATAATAATGTTCGATCATGGACAACTTGTGCACAAGGATATAATTTCTGCGGACGGTGCTGGGGCACTGGCACCGATCCGATCCGGGCAGACTTCGTGTGTAGTCATCGTGTGCGGACTGGATAGCTTACAACGCATAGTGTGTTATCGTGTATTCAATATGAGCTCCCGTTGCTTGCTATCCATGTCCATGACTAGTCCATTATGGCATCAAGCCAGTGATCATCGTGTGTAATTAAACTTGTGGCTTAGTCATCGTGTGCGGACGGGATAACTTGCAGCGCATCGTGTGTTCATCGTGTGCTCTCGTTGCATGTTATCCTTATCCATGACTCTGTCCACCTTGTGTGTTTAAACTTGAATATTATAACTATTCAATGCTTGCTTGCAAAATAGAAGATAAACAAGTCATCCTCGCTTAGCGGCTAACCGCGTACGAGTCATTGCATAGCATCAATGAATAACTTAACACCTGAACGATAATGTTATAAGAACCCTCCTGTTTGCATATGCTATGCCTCCTGAATGTTTATACTTACCGTGCTTGAATTAATCATGTTTGCCTTGGACAGGGAAGGAGAAATGGTAAGTTGGTAAGTCTCGCCGTGTTTCCTCAAACATCGCACGGCGCACTGCCCGACACGTTAGGCTATTCAATGCTTGCATGAAACTGATCCTAAGGCAACTAGAAAGACAACTTAATAGTTGTGCACGGAACCTGTATTACGCGTTTGGATTTGTCGAGCGGGCGAGTAGCTTCCCTACCAGTGCATTCAATGTACTGATAATCCACCAGTTTGTATGCAGGGTGCGGGAGAACCTCGTTCGGTGCGGATGCCTCCAACGTGCGTGCTAAGGCGTGGAAAACACTCCGAAGCAACGGTGCGTCCAGAACTGAAGCACATATACAAGATATAATGTTGAGAACATCGCCTGAACATCGCTTGTGAAATCATTCCACAATTGTAGCCACTTGGCACGCTCTTACTGTTTCAGAGAGAGAGGCTTGAGCGACTTGTAATCTCGGCTATACGCCGCCTGTAATACATGTTTAATCAATAAAAGAGCTTGCTTTACTTCAACTTGTGTTTCAATGCTTCCGCTATATTGTCGACTCAGTGAACCTGTTATTGAATCGCTATGCGTTCCTAAACTCCGCTGCACTCGGACAATCTGTGCGACTCTGTGGCTTAGAACTCCTGCCGCCAGCCAATGAACCATGGCCTTGCACGGGCGTGGATCACGCTCGTGCGGCATCACGCCCGGATGGGTTAAGCGATCGTTCCGCGGGAGCGCTGGCGAGGGTGATTCCCACCTAGCGGGAACGGCCGAATTTGCCTGTGGGAGATCGGGGTGTGATGTCACGATCCGTACCCTGATATTCGGGCACGAGTACGTGGGTACGTCCAGCCTACGCCGCAGTGTCGGCGGTAGTACGCTGTCTAGATCATATTCCCAGGTAATTTAAAATCTATCTCATCCACAAGAATAAATAGGCAAGGATAATCACAGGAAATAGGAATGCTAAGATTTCATAATATTTAATTTGTGACAACCAAATCCACAGTAATACAAAACCAGAAGATAAATCGGGGACAAACCCGAGTATTGTGCTGAAAGAAAATACTAGCTAACTGGCTGTCTACTCCTCAAAAGTAGTCTCCTGAGCGGGAACAGGCTCCTCCAAAGTATCACCTGCTACCTCATATGGGCCATAAAAGGTGGGGGCAAAGTCCTCATCATCGCCTAAATCAACAGATCCAGTCAGGAAAGGAGCAAAGTACACAATGCACAACAAGATTAAACTAAATATTTATGACAAGTAGAAAAGAACTGACTAAGTATCATGTTGAGAATATGCATAAATAAGTAGTAACCATAACTAAGAGTTAAATGCTGTAAAACAGGAATATGAGTAAAACAGAAATAAAATGAGACAGGAAATGTAACTGTAACAAGACAACAAGAACTGCAACACGACAAGAAACTTTGTGCGTGAACTTGTGTATTTAGAATACGTAGTTGGCATGTAGGGGTTTATAAGGCTAATCAGGCCGTCATAGACGACTATCAGACAGGAATAATCGAGTATCAGGCTGATGGTACAGTCGCGTACCAACAGCTAGCAGTCACGACAGGGGGAAGGGTAAACTACATGCCTCCTAGTATTCTCCCACCCGACACGAAAAGCAAGACATGAAATCCAGTATTCTAACACTACGTATAATCATCAATGGTACTAGTAGAGCAAGAAATTAATTATCATAATATAAAGATTAAACTTGAAGTGCAGGTACTTGCCTGATGTTTGGATCCAATTACAGTTTTATTCTCGGGAAATTTTCCAGAAATATATCCAGATACTGAAATAAACATTACCATCATGCTCAGAAGATATCAAATAGCTAAAAATGCTTGTCCTTGAGTCCAATTTGGAGACAAGGGCAAAAACGATAATTTCGGGTCAAAACGGGGTCCGCATATGGGCCCGCTTTGCACCAAAAAAGGTGTCAGGGTCAAGGTCTCCAAAATCACCAAACTTAGTGTCAATAGGTCAGGAACGATGATACGGACCCAACGGAACTTCCAGAATTGGATTTTGATGAGCCGATCACAAAATCACCCGTCGAGCGGAGCCTGTAGGGCCCACGACACGCGATTTTGTCAACGTTCTCAGAATCGAACCAAACTTGGGTCACAGGACCAGCGTATCGCTACGAGTCCGATGGCGCAAGTTTCGTTTTAATCCGACGTATACACAGAAAGTTAGGGCATGAATCAGAAAATGCGGATACGGGGCGGTGTCCGCGGATACGCGTTGATCTCGGTGTGCACGCACACCCGAATCGACTTCCGCGAAATCGCACACATCCGTATCAACGTTGCGCACGTATCTGTGAATACCGTGCGTGACCAAGTCA
The DNA here is from genome assembly GCA_036927795.1 of Iris macrosiphon. Classification (NCBI taxonomy): domain Eukaryota; kingdom Viridiplantae; phylum Streptophyta; class Magnoliopsida; order Asparagales; family Iridaceae; genus Iris; species Iris macrosiphon. The sequence continues at coordinate 71,913,376 of JAYESA010000003.1, forward strand.
TCCCGTTTGGTGGGGCGTACCCAGTTTCGGGGTGAATCGGATCGTTATTTTTCCTGTTTTTGGATCGCGGTGTGCGATCACCACAGGACGCGATGCCCCGAGCGGTTTGTTCGGACACCGAGAGGGTCATACAGGCTTCGCAATGTAATTTACGAAATTAAAAATGGGGCAGCGAGGAGAAAGATACGAGTACCTGAACAGGGCTCTGAAACCTGGATTTTTTGTGTCCGTGTCGTATCCGACACGCCGACACAGGGATTCGTGAATTAGGGTTAGGGTTTGGTTCTAGACTCCGACGAGGGGAGCCCGGCCGGAGGAGGGCGGCGCCGCTGCTGGGGAGACCGGCCGGGGGCTGGCGGCTGCGTCGTCGACGGCGGAGGCGCTGGCAGCTCGTCGGCTGCCGTTGGCGTCCGACGGAGCTGCTGTGCTGGAGTCGGGGACGCCGGAGGCGGTGCTCGAGGAGGGGAGAAGGAGGAGGAGAAGGCCGGGGCAGCACGGCGGTGGACGGGCGGCGAGGTGGTCTGACGAGGGTGGCGGTGAGCGGCGGAGCGGAGGCGAGTTCGTGGTGGCCGGGGGTTCTCGGGGAGGGTTTAAGTAGGGGAGAGAAAGGGGACGTTAGGCGGAGGAGGCGGAGGAGGAAGCGGGGTCGTGGGCGTTGGCCGGGTGGAGCAGAGCGGGGCGTGGCCGGAGGCGGAGGATCCGGCGGCGGAGCGGTTCAGGCGGGGACGTGGGGGAGACGCAGTCGCTCGGGTCGGGCAGGCGGCGGGTCGGGTCTGACTGACCCGACCCGACCCGGTAGCGGGTTGGCGGGCTGGGCCGGTTGGCGGGCCGCGGGTCAGGCCCAGTGGGCCGGGCTGGATAACAGAATAATAATAATAATAAATAATTAATTAACAAATAAATAAATAAATAGTTTTTAGGTGTTTTAAATTAGGTCCGGGGCCCAATAAATTCCAAAAAATTACCCTAAGTCCAGTTTTTCATTTTACACCAAAAAATGTTATTTCCATAATATTTTAATATTATTTATTAACAATTAAAAATCATTTAATAAATAAAACCCTGATTTTAATTACAGAAAAATTCCCAGGAAATTCTAGAAATTGTGAAAAATCCCAATTTTAATATTTTTTGAAAAATCAGGGGCTTACACGTGACATGTTGGTATCAGAGCCTGACTTCTATGCCTTTGGAATCCAATTCGATATCTCTGTTTCGAAAGCTCGTTCGTGGGTTATGTGCACGCTCTCTCTCAATGCCTCAATGGGATATTCCAACAATAAGTCTAAATACTTTCAAAATACGTTTTGATTGATATGCTTGCTTGTCCGGTTGTATGCTGCGAGTGGCCTTTGTGCCAACCTGTGCGAACCCTTGAGAGTATCGCTAGTAGCTTGTCCAATTTTTACTGACTCTAAGTTTGGTTGAATGCATCTATTCGAGGGACGCCTTGAACTAGTGCACCATCCAAGATTTAAGAAAAGGTGAAACTCGAGTGCTGAGACTTCGCTATCACTGAGCTGGTTGACGTGTTCACGCTAGAAGTGCACTTCGAAAGTGTGCACGATCCAGTCTAAGCGATATGCTAATTTCGAAGCTTGTGCAAGTGAATATCCAAATGAACAAGTGCAAACGACTTGTCTAGGATTGCCTCAAACCCTAGATTACTGCTTGTCCTTAGTAAGTCTCGAGGACGAGACTTTTTCTAAGTTGGGTAGGATGTAACACCCCGTTCCGCTCAAGCAGACTGCCGTCTCAAACGACAATAGTGCAGCTGTCCCGACCCGCTTTGCCTCGATCAAGAAGCAAAGAATATCCAGACTTGTCCCTACAGGAATCCGACTTAGGCTTTCAGAGGCTCGCTTGATGTATCGCTCTACCGAGGCGAATCATCGCCAAGGTGGGTGGCTACGATGAACTTGTCTTTGCTTAGCCAGCACACATAAAATCTGGAATATTCATGCTAGTCGCTAGGTGAATCACCCCCTGCATGCTAATAAATCCAACGCACCTAGCTAAGGGAATAATCCTAACTTGTATTGCTTGCTAGAACATGGAAATGAAATACTACTTATATTCAAACCCTCACATGCTAAGTCCCTTAACGGTTTCAACTCTCGGCTTACCTTCGGGTCCGAGCAACGTGCCTGCTTATGTTCCTTAGAAACGCATGCTTGTCTGCTTGAATGTTACTGTGTTTTCATCCAAACCCCGGGAGACTACTATGTAGTCGTTCCGTGCCTGAATAACCCTGTAAGTATTCGGGACCGTTAGGTCGCCAAGGCAGTTTCTGATTCAGGAGACTGCATCATGTCAAGTAAAGAATCATACTCCTATGGCAAGACTCATTCAGGTATTTGGATCTCCCTGCAAGTCTCCCTCCTGTGCGGGCTTACAGCAGCCCAGGAGACTGTGCATATCCAATAGCTAAATGAATCATGCATTACTGCTTGTCGTGTGCTCGTGTGTAAATTAATAATCGTGTTCGATCATGGACAACTTGTGCACAAGGATATAAGTTCTGCGGACGGTGCTAGGGCACTGGCACCGATCCGATCCGGGCAGACTTTGTGTGTAGTCATCGTGTGCGGACTGGATAGCTTGCAACGCATCGTGTGTTATCGTATATTCAATATGAGCTCCCATTGCTTGCTATCCATGTCCATGACTAGTCCATTATGGCATCAAGCCAGTGATCATCGTGTGCAATTAAACTTGTGGCTTAGTCATCGTGTGCGGACGGGATAACTTGCAGTGCATCGTGTGTTCATCGTGTGCTCTCGTTGCATGTTATCCTTATCCATGACTCTGTCCACCTCGTGTGTTTAAACTTGAACATTATAACTATTCAATGCTTGCTTGTAAAATGGAAGATAAACAAGTCATCCTCGCTTAGCGGCTATCCGCGTACGAGTTATTGCATAGCATCAATGAATAACTTAATACCTGAACGATAATATTATAAGAACCCTCCTGTTTGCATATGCTATGCCTCCTGAATGTTTATACTTACCGTGCTTGAATTAATCATGTTTGCCTTGGACAAGGAAGGAGAAATGGTAAGTTGGTAAGTCTCGCCGTGTTTCCTCAAACATCGTACGGCGCACTACCCGACACGTTAGGCTATTCAATGCTTGCATGAAACTGATCCTAAGGCAACTAGAAAGACAACTTAATAGTTGTGCATGGAACCTGTATTACGTGTTTAGATTTATCGAGCGGGCGAGTAGCTTCCCCACCAGTGCATTCAATGTACTGATAATCCACCAGTTTGTATGCAGGGTACGGGAGAACCTCGTTCGGTGCGGATGCCTCCAACGTTCGTGCTAAGGCGTGGACAACACTCCGAAGCAACGGTGCGTCCGGAACTGAAGCACATATACAAGACATAATATTGAGAACATCGCCTGTGAAATCATTCCATAATTGTAGCCACTTGGCACGCTCTTACTGTTTCAGAGAGAGAGAGGCTTGAGCGACTTGTAATCTTGGCTATACGCCGCCTGTAATACATGTTTAATCAATAAAAGAGCTTGCTTTACTTCAACTTGTGTTTCAATGCTTCCGTTATATTGTCGACTCAGTGAACCTGTTATCGAATCGCTATGCATTCCTAAACTCCGTTGCACTCGGATAATCTGTGCGACTCTGTGGCTTAGAACTCCTGCCGCCAGCCAATGAACCATGGCCTTGCACGGGCGTAGATCACGCTCGTGCGGCATCACGCCCGGATGGGTTAAGCGATTGTTCCGCGGGAGCGCTGGCGAGGGTGATTCCCGCCTAGCGGGAACGGTCGAATTTACCTGCGGGAGATCAGGGCGTGACATGCCCTGCCATAATATTCTGAAAACCAGCCACACAAAATAATAAGCTGGCAAAATAGCAAAAGTATATGACCATGATCAGCTGTAGTTTGGTTAATTACAATCATGTAAGGAAAATAAATGTCCAAATTTATGGCTAACAAGAGCTGGTGGCTAAACGCCTAAAAGAGTAAAATATGCAATAACGAGCAGTGATAAAAAAAACCACTTATATCCCTCAACCGCCATCTGCCTGGTACGCGTCATTATTCGGGGGAAAGTACACTTGATTTTCAGGTGCTGGCTCTAAACCTGGCCGTGCAAAACCAGTTGGGTTAGACCCCAAATATCAAGTACCACAAAGAAAGCACGAATGAATAAACAAAACCAGGAAGAATAAACATATATGTATATATATATATAGTCATGTCTCGTAGTTTCGGTTCATAGTCTATCGTGATATAGCAATCTAAACCTATAACCAAACAAGGACAAGGGTTAGACCATCGCACCATGATAGTCTATGTCCCTAAACTATTTAACAGAAGGTACAATGCACAGCCAAGTTCAGTTACATAATCGGCCAATCACTTGTACGGCTTACTAGGAGGAGTCTGGGTTATCCCAGGATTATTATGCATATAATAGGAATCCTCGGGTCAAGCAATGTTCTATCAGGGGATAGCCAAGCCATGAATCACCACGTAGCATATAGTATTATACACCGATCCCTCAGAAGGCCACCGTGCTAAGATCGCATAGAACAAATAGTATAATATAATAATCGAATATTGTCATCCACTAATGAGTTTTTAAATAATATCCATAGGTTCATCCTTCACTCCCCATAGGATTGGGGGTCGCTAGTTAAGCACTATCTAGGGATTCTGTCCCTCCCAATGCTCTATATATTACAGTTGCCTAATTAACCCTATGGTTAGCCAAAATTACATGGTTTAGTCATATGTTATTCCCCTTAAATGTCGTCCTGCAGTACGGGCACACTTTGTCACTTGGCAGTTCAATTTGGATTCACCCCAGCATGATACAACAATCAACACAAGTCCTAGTCACGATTGGTTATTAACCAACTATCATATCCATGCTGGAGGAATTATATTATATCACATATCACATAGCACGTAGGTACATCTCGGTATAAACATGTAACATAATCACGTAGGAACAATTAGCAGGTAGGAACACATAGCACGTAGTAAGTGTATCATCACGGATACCAATAGTCGAGTCAAGTCGCCAATCATTAGTAAATTATATGAGTTCTTGCACATAGCAACACATGGGTTGAGTCAGGCACATAGGTAGTCATAGTCACTTGGCCGCATAGTCTATTTCTACTCATAGTCGGGTTACACATATAGTCAGGTATAATACATGGTCACTTAGTTCTCAAGCATTTACAATCATTAATAACATGCATAGAATCACAAAATCTAATAAAATTTTTAACTAAGAAAAACAATAAACATGCACATGGGGCCGCATAACAACCTGGAACACATGGGATAAATGTCACATAGGTCAAGGGCGCATAAGGGTTGGTGCCGCATAGGAGTTAGGATGCATAAGAGTCAGGCCGTATAAGTCAAGGCAAAGTCCACTCCTTGGGACATATGCTAAGTGACGTGCATTAAATGTGTGTCAGTAAAATGACTGAAGTGATGGATATGACAAGTCATAAAGTGAGTCAGAGAAAAGACAAAATTATAAAAAAAATGTAAGGACGAAGCAGAGTTATGCGCCAAAAGAGAAGAGGCGCATAGTGACAATGTCGCATAAGTCTGCTTACCGTATACTCTGCTTGCTGCATGCTCTACTTACCGCATAGATGTCTCTTAGACTTAGCAAATTTCTCATTCATTCAGCAAGTGAAACACATGGAGTTTTGTCACTTAGAACACTTTGTGTAATAATCATTCATGCCTCCAATAAGATGGACGCATGTTGTAAGGTATATGCGGCATAGAGATCAGGACGTATAACACTCATGCCGCATAACACTCTCTGTCGTATATGGTGCTGGCCCCATAAGCACTTCGTCTTCTCCAGACAGCAAATTCAGTCATGGCAGAAAAACTCCAAAAATCAAAAATTTATTTTCTCCATAAAAACTTTATTTTAGCTCCGAATCAAATAAACCAAAAGCCAAAATGCTCGAAATGAAGTGCTCCATCAACCAAAAAATCTATTTTTTTCCTCAAATACCATGTTTTAATAGATCAAAACTAAGAAAAACTTTTGGAACCCATAAAAACCCTTAACTAAAAATATAGATCTACTAAATTTCATCCATCAAAACCCAAAAATCCAAGGATTAAAAGTGTTTAAAATCATAATTTACACATATTAGACTAATAAAATGTAAGGGAAAAGAAAGAATTAAAATCTAGAGTTTCTTTATGCCGTACAAGGTGTACTTGCCAAGAACTGAAAGAAAAATGGAGAAATAAAGAATGGGGGAAGAGAGAGAAAGACGTTAGCTTATATAGCTATGGTTGAGGTTTGGTCCATGGGTTCTCTCAAGACCAAACCAACCCATCAATTAAACTATGAGTCTAATTGAACCAAAGAATGGGTCTAGTCTCGATGACATGCAACCTAATTAATCATGCAAGATAGAAATAATATAGGCATGAAAACTAATATATTCCAAATACATATATCAAAAATGGGGAGTGAAACCTTCGGGACTTGAAGAATGTGCTTAACCTCATGCGTGCACACCATCTCAAGATGAATCCCATCAAATCCTTCCTAGGAGTCTCCAGCGACAAGTTCCTGGGTTTTATCATAACTTCGAAGGTTATCCACGTAGAACCTGACAAGATTAAAGTAATCCTTGAAATACACCCACCAAAGAACCTCAGAGAACTTCGTGGCCTTTAAGAAAGACTGGCCTACATCAGGAGGTTCTTATCAAACCACTCTGAACTTTTTTAGCCGTTCGCTCATCTTTTGAAGAAGGGTGTCGCCTTTGTCTGGAACAAAAAATACCAGCTCATCTTCGACGACATCAAGGAGTATCTAAGGAACCCCCAGTATTGGTGGCCCCTGTTGTGGGAAAACCCTTCTTGATATATGTGCGGGCAATGGATCACTCCATCGGGGCTCTGCTAGCCCAGACAAGCGATGCAGTTCACGAACATGCCACCTACTATCTCAGCAGAATAATGGGTGAGGCAGAGCACAGGTACAACCCCATTGAGAATGAGTGCCTCGCTCTAGTCTTTGCCATTCAGAAGACCCGGTATTACGTGGTAGGATAGACCATCCATGTGATCTCGTGAGTCAATTCTCTCAGGGTCCTTATGACTAAACTCGGAGCACTCAACTCTCGCCTAGCCTCGTGGGCAATAATGATATCACCATACAACATGGTATTCGTCCCGCAAAAGGCGATCAAAGGCCAAGCATTGGCAGAATTCCTTCCTGCTCGCTGTGTATCGAAAGTCGTACCACTAGTTAAATTAAAAATATCAAACGTAATTAACTTTGTCAAGCATCACGTCATATATCGCTTTGGCTTGTCACGAAGGATCATCCGTGATAATTGTCTATAATTTGTAAGCCATATATTTTATTTATTTTGTGACAAAAATCGAATCTAGAATATAGCCTCAATGGCCTACAACCCAGTAGCAAATGGTCTATCAGAAGCATTCAACATGACCATCATAAAGCTACTCAAGAAGTTCGTGTCATCCAATAAGCGTGACTGGAATGAGAAGATGAGTGAATGTCTCTGGGACTACAGCAAAATGGTCAGGACGCTAACTGGTAGCACGTCATTCTTCTTGGTCTACGGGAGTGAAGCGGTCCTCCCCCTCGAGGTAAAATTCCCTCGCTCCGAGTGGCTCTCTCCCACTGGCTAACCGTCGATGACAATTACCGCATACGGCTACAAGAGTTAGAAGCACTCGACGAAAAATGTCTCTTAGCTCAATAACGCAATGAGCTATACTAAGCGCGTCTCTTTGAAGAATTCAATAAACGGGTCAAGAAGAGGACTCACCAAGTAGGTGACCTCGTCATGACATTAAGAAGGCCGATGGTTATGACCCACAAGACGACCGGTAAGTTCCAACCCAAATGGGAAGGCTTGTTCGTCATGGAATCTGTATTCTCCAACGACACCTACCGAATGGAGAAATCCAATGGCGACTTTCTCATGATGCCCATCAACGACAAATTTCTGAAAAATTACTATGTTTAAGGCTAGGCTTGTACTTCTTTCTATCCCTAGTAGGACAACAAAGACGTACTGTGCTCCTACTCTTTGTTATTCATCCCTAGTAAGTGCCTATGCACAACATTACCTTTCCTCAATAAGCCATTATCGGTATTCAGGAATCCTGGATACGCAACGGATAATGGATCCTCAAAATCTTCCTAGCGGAGAAGTCCACAGGTCCACCTGCATACTCCCGCAGGTACCACCCAAAAAAAAAAACCTAGTCTTGTTAGATGCTAGCCATGTCCACATTACCTCAGACATATCGTCCTAACAATCTTCCCAGCTGATTAACTCTCAGGTCTATCTATATTTCTGGATAGACCACACTCAGCAAACCGCTCCTCAGTGAGTGTCCCGGATATTAGTTTACGCCCATATTACCTCTGAACTACTGTCATAATATTTTTCCTCGGCCGAGTTTGCCATGTCCATATTACCTCTGAACAAACCTTCCTAGTTTGGCTATCGATTATCACGTCTACATTACCTCTGATATCGATTGTTATCTCAATTTATTATCCGTAATTACATCAAAAGTACGTCAGCGGTGCTAAGTCCACAAAACCTGCCACGTCCATATTTCCTCTGGCATGGCTTATCTCAAACTTATTACTTGCACTCAGATATGCAAGAAGTAGTAGGTCTACAAAATCTATCATATCTATATTACCTCTGATAGGGTTTTATCTCGAACTTATTACTTGCACTCTCGTGCGTAAGAAGTAATAGGTCCACCAAAAATCTACTAGTGGGATATCCTCAATGGAAGAAAATAGTTCACGTCCATATTACCTCTGAACTATGAGCTGCCTATGTTCCACATCCAAAGAAAACAGCTATGTCCATATTACTTCTGGCTCATTTTCTTTTCCTTCTACCAAAAATACCTGGATCATGCCTAACCTCTCGGTATGACCATCGATTAGCTCACGTCCACGTTACCTCTGAGCTATCTTCTTCACATCCTCCCCAGTGGGGTTTGCCATATGGACTATTGATTATCACGTCCATATTACCTCTGATATTGATCGTCGTCTATACTTAGCACCCATACTTAACTCTAAGTGTGCTAGCGATGTTAAGTCCACTAAACTTGCCACGTCCATATTACCTCTGGCAAGGCCTGCTTTGAATTTATTACTTGCACTCATGTGCACAATAAGTAATAGGTCCACCAAAGATACCCCAGTAGGACATCCTTGACAAACTACGGTATTACTACCTCTAGCACAATACCCAATGTCCACAACATGCATTAAGACAAGTACAAAAGAGAAGTTCTGGAAAAAGATAAACTTTTCATTAATATTCAAGATCATGAGTCATACGGTGAAAATCTATTACATTTTAAGGGTTTTTATTAATATTCATGATCATGAGTATATATGATGGGAAATTCAATAATCCAAACTTTCTCAATCCAGGTGCCCCTCTGTGTTATCGTTGCTACTGACACAAGTGGACCCAGCAGCATAGCTCAATGCTTTCTGGATCATCCCTCCATAATGCAAATTGCGGTATATGAAAAAGACTCCATACTGATAGAAATTAATAGAGGACCAAGAAGGCACTCTATAACCAAGCACAAAGATCGAGGACAGGAATGTCAATTAATCTAAATCCTTTCATCGACGTCGTAGGCCTCCGGCAGGTAGCAAGACTCATAAAGGGGAGAAACGCAGCTAGCATATTGCATGAACAAGAAAAGTTTTGCGCATGCCACAGAATGTTCATCCTCATCTCCTGGATCAGTTCTTGGCGAACTGTCCTCGTCTCCTGGACCAATTCTTGACAAGAAAATGCCATATAAGGTTTGTATTTACCCCGAACAACGGGTGTTATGATATCCTTTCATGCTCCATCATGGGTAGCATGAGGAAGAACAAATCCTGCACAAGAAAAATAGATGGCATTAGCAAACAAAGACAAAGTTAATGTCCATGCGGCAGAACCGAGTCGACGTATGAGGTGCCTTCCATACGACAGAGTCATGAGAAAAGCCCGCGTATGTTTGCGATGATCTCTCAACCATGCAGCTAGGCTGTATAAAGATCCGGCATGTATTCTAGATGATTTCTCATCCATGCAGCAAGACTGTATACTAGTGTCTATGTGTCTACAGAAGCCCAACACGAAGAATGTGGTTCTCCCCTACCTCCAAGTAAATTATTGAAATTAGGGGGCCAAGGATCAAGACCGCCCCTAACAAACTCCTCGGCGAGGAGAGCCGAAACCGTCGGCATTCTTTAGAGGAAAAAAGAAACAAAGCAAAAGAAATAAAGTTCTTTCTCTCCTCTTAGCCGCCTATTTATAAGTCTTCAAAGTCGCGTGAAGAGATCGAGGCAATGAACCAAGCAGTTATGAGGATGAACCTGGTGCCTCAATTCGTGGAATCTACTTTAATCTAATTGAAAACCGATGTCTCAAGCCCCGCGTCGAGAGAAGACATGTAATCCCAAGAAATCTACTCAAGAATCGAGCTGAATCCTGCATTAAATAGAGATTTGACAGCCTGGCAAAGACTTATCCATGCGACCCGCCATCCATGCGGCCCAAGGTCATTTCCTCCATGCTTCTTATTCAAAGTATCCTAAACTTATTTGTTTGAAAACTTTGAAGGAGGTCTTGTAGAATCATGGAAAATCAGGATCCATGCGTCCAACAACCATGTGCCCCATATTTGACTTAAAATAAATTAGGCCGCAGTATGACCATGTCGTGGAGAAAAAGCTGCATCAATGCATCACAAATATTGGCCGCCTAAAGGCCTGACACCAAGATTATGTCTGAAATAGAATTCTGGCAAAAAGATTTTTTGAACACTTCAAAAAATATAAGCACACTAAGAGACAAGAAGCTCTCGTCAGACTAATAATGACTTCTGACAAGCCTGTATTGCACGTGTACGGGGACTCATGTGTCCCAGACTCCATGCGCTACATGCGACTCTGGCCCTGTGCATTCCAGATTCCATGTATAGGAAATGGATCACTCCCTCAGAGCTCTTCTAGCATAGATAAACGATTTTGTTCACGAACAAGCCATATACTATCTCATCAGAATGATAGCCGACGTAGAGCACAGGTATAACCCCAACGAGAAGGAGTATCTCACTCTGGTCTTCGTTATTCGGAAGACCCGGCATTACGTGACAGAAAAAACTATCTATGTGATCTCGTAAGTCAATCCTCTCTGGGTCCTTATGACTAAACCTGAAGCGTTCAACTCTCGTCTAACCACGTGGGTAATACTGCTATCACCATACGACGTGGTATTCGTCCCGTAAAAGGCAGTCAAAGGCCAAGCATTGGCAAATTTCCTTGCGGCCCACCCTGTACCAGAAACCTCAAAGCTCTACGAGGAGATTCCTAACGAGGTAGCGGATTCAAACATGACCACAAGCGCAGAAGTCGTTTGGCGAATGTGCTTCGACGGTGCTTCAAAAACAGGGTCCAAAGGCGATATTATCGCTGGTGTCGGGATAGTACTGATTTTCCCACACGTCATAATCATTAACCACGCTTACTCCTTTACTGAGCCATGCTCCAACAAAGTGACAGAGTATAATGCTCTCATCATTGGGCTCTATCTCTCTTAACAAGTGGGAGTTGAGTACTTAGAGGCCTACGACGATTTCAAGCTAATAGTCAATCAAGTCTGAGGTGAGTACGAAGTCAGAAATAAAGACTTGATTCCCTACCACCAAGCCGCTCTCGGAATTATCTCTACCTTCGAGGGTTTCTTTGTAGAGCATGTCCCTCGACTGTAAAATATTAAGGCGGACGCCCTGGCCGGCCTCGCAGCCTCTTTAGCTGTTACAGTCAATACTCATGAACTATTCACAGTGGTCGGTCAGGAGCCGGTCTGCCCAAAGGAACAATCTCTTTCCGTGCCTGAGCTACTCAGTAGAGACAAGCACCGACTCCCAGGACTGGAGACTCCCATTCATCGACTATGCAGTCTATGTAATTCTTTCCGAGAACCCAAAGGAAGCCACTTCCATCTGAAGACCTTCACTCTGGTTTTATTACGATACGGCTACTAAAATGTTGTATCGTCGTTCCTTCAATGGTCTTCTACTATGATGCCTATCAAATGCACAAGCGAAGTAGGATCTCCGTGAGACTCATGACGGGGTATGCGGTGCCCATCAGGCCGAACCCAAGCTCTAGGACCATCTCCGGAGAATGGGTTACTATTTGCCGAAAATGGCCTCGGATGCTGTCAACTACACAAGAAAGTGTCAAGCATGCCAAATCTATACTAACTTTATCCACCAACCCTCGATATTTGTACACCCGACCATTGCGTCTTGTCCATTCGAAGCCTGGAGCATGGACATCATAGGACCGATCAGTCCACCTTTATCTAAGATACATCCGTTTATCCTCACTATTACCGACTACTTCTCCAAGTGGGTGGAAGTCATACCACTCGCTGAAGTAAAAATATCAAATGTGATCAACTTCGTAAAGCATCACGTCATATACCGCTTCGGCTTGCCACAAAGGATCATCCATGACAATGGCCCACAGTTTGCAAGTCACACTTTTTATGATTTTGTGACAAAAACCAAATTCACAATATAGCCTCAACGACCTACAACCCAGCAGCAAATAGTCTAGCAGAAGCATTCAACAAGAAAATCATAAAGCTACTCAAAAAGTTTGTGTCATCCAATAAGCGCGACTGGAATGAGAAGCTAGGTGAATGTATATGGGCTTATCGAACAATGGTTCAGACATCTACTAGAAGTACGCAATTTTCCCTGGTCTACAGGAGCAAAGCAGTCCTCCCTCTTAAGGTCTAAATTTTCTCACCCGAGTGGCTCACCGATGTCTCAAGCCCCGCGTCGAGAGAAGACATGTAATCCCAAGAAATCTACTCAAGAATCGAGCTGAATCCTGTATTAAATGGACATTTGACAGCTTGGCAAAGACTTGTCCATGCGACCCGCCATCCATGCGGCCCAAAGTTATTTCCTCCATGCTTCTTATTCAAAGTATCCTAAACTTATTTGTTTGAAAACTTTGAAGAAGGTCTTGTAGAATCATGGAAAATTAGGATCCATGCGTCCAACAACCATGTGCCCCATATTCGACTCAAAATAAATTAGGCCGCAGTATGACCATGTCGTAGAGAAAAAGCTGCATCAATGCATCACACATATTGGCCGCCTAAAGGCCTGAAACCAAGATTATGTCTGAAATAGAATTCTGGCAAAAAGATTTTCTGAACACTTCAAAAAATATAAGCACACTAAGAGACAAGAAGCTCTCGTCAGACTAATAATGACTTCTGACAAGCCTGTATTGCACTTGTACGGGGACTCATGTGTCCCAGACTCCATGCGCTCCATGCGACTCTGGCCCTGTGCATTCCAGATTCCATGTATAGGAAATGGATCACTCCCTCAGAGCTCTTCTAGCATAGATAAACGATTTTGGTCACGAACAAGCCATATACTATCTCATCAAAATGATAGCCGACGTAGAGCACAGGTATAACCCCAACGAGAAGGAGTATCTCACTCTGGTCTTCATTATTCGGAAGACCCGGCATTACGTGACAGAAGAAACTATCTATGTGATCTTGTAAGTCAATCCTTTCTGGGTCCTTATGACTAAACCTGAAGCGCTCAACTCTCGCCTAACCACGTGGGTAATACTGCTATCACCATACGACATGGTATTCATCCTGTAAAAGGCAGTCAAAGGCCAAGCATTGGCAGATTTCCTTGCGGCCCACCCTGTACCAGAAACCTCGAAGCTCTACGAGGAGATTCCTAACGAGGTAGCGGATTCAAACATGACCACAAGCGCAGAAGTCGTTTGGCGAATGTGCTTCGACGGTGCTTCAAAAACAGGGTCCAAAGGCGATATTATCGCTGGTGTCGAGATAGTACTGATTTTCCCACACGTCCTAATCATTAACCACGCTTACTCCTTTACTGAGCCATGCTCCAACAAAGTGACAGAGTACAACGCTCTCATCATTGGGCTCTATCTCGCTTAACAAGTGGGAGTTGAGTACTTAGAGGCCTACGTCGATTTCAAGCTAATAGTCAATCAAGTCTGAGGTGAGTACGAAGTCAGAAATAAAGACTTAATTCCCTACCACCAAGCCGCTCTCGGCATTATCTCTACCTTCGAGGGTTTCTTTGTAGAGCATATTCCTCGACTGTAAAATATTAAGGCGGACGCCCTGGCCGGCCTCGCAGCCTCTTTAGCTGTTCCAGTCAATACTCATGAACTATTCACAGTGGTCGGTCAGGAGCCGGTCTGCCCAAAGGAACAATCTCTTTCCGTGCCTGAGCTACTCAGTAGAGACAAGCACCGACTCCCAGGACTGGAGACTCCCATTCATCGACTATGCAGTCTATATAATACTTTCCGAGAACCCAAAGGAAGCCATTTCCATCTGAAGACGTTCACTCTGGTTTTATTATGATACGGCTACTAAAATATTGTATTGTCGTTCCTTAATTGGTCTTCTACTATGATTCCTATCAAATGCACAAGCGAAGTAGGATCTCCGTGAGACTCATGACGGGGTATGCGGTGCCCATCAGGCCGAACCCAAGCTCCAAGACCATCTCCGGAGAATGGGTTACTATTTGCCGAAAATGGCCTCGGATGCTGTCAACTACACAAGAAAGTGTCAAGCATGCCAAATCTATACTAACTTTATCCACCAACCCTCGATGTTTGTACACCCGACCGTTGCGTCTTGTCCATTCGAAGCCTGGAGCATGGACATCATAGGACCGATCAATCCACCTTTATCTAAGATACATCAGTTTATCCTCACTATTACCAACTACTTCTCCAAGTGGGTGGAAGTCATACCACTCGCTGAAGTAAAAATATCAAATGTGATCAGCTTCGTAAAGCATCACGTCATATACCGCTTCGGCTTGCCACAAAGGATCATCCATGACAATGGCCCACAGTTTGCAAGTCACACTTTTTATGATTTTGTGACAAAAACCGAATTCACAATATAGCCTCAACGACCTACAACCCAGCAGCAAATAGTCTAGCAGAAGCATTCAACAAGAAAATCATAAAGCTACTCAAAAAGTTTGTGTCATCCAATAAGCGCGACTGGAATGAGAAGCTGGGTGAATGTATATGGGCTTATCGAACAATGGTTCAGACATCTACTAGAAGTACGCAATTGATGACAATCACCGCAGATGGCTACAAGAGTTAGAAGCACTCAACGAGAAACGTCTCTTAGCTCAACAGCGAATTGAGCTATACCAAGCATGTCTCTAAGGAGCATTCAACAAACGGGTCAAGAAGAGAACTTACCAAGTGGGCGACCTCATCTTGACAATAAGAAGGCCGATGGTTATGACCCACAAGACGGTCGGCTAGTTCCAACCCAAATAGGAAGGCCTATTCATCATAGAATATGTATTCTCCAACGACATCTACCGATTGACAAAATCTAATGGCAACTTGCTCATGATGCCCATCAACGACAAGTTCCTAAAAAAATATTATGTCTAGGACTAGGCTTGTACTTCTCTATCCACATCAGGACAACTAAGATGTATAGGATTCATACTCCCTGTTCATCCCTAGTGAGTGCTTATGCACGACATTATCATTTCTCTACAAGACATTATCATTATTCAGGAGTCCTAGATATGCAACGGATAATGGATCCTTAAAAGCTCTCCAGCGGAGTAGTCCCTAGGTCAATCTGCACACTCCTGCAAGGACCACCCAAACTAGTCTAGTTAGACGCTAGTTCACGTCTACGTCACCTCTGAGCTATCGTCCTAACGATCTCCCCATATAGATCATACTCAGTAAACCGCTCCTCAATGAGTGTCCTAGACATTAGTTCACGTCCATATTACCTCTGAACTACTACCCTAACATTTCTACCCTGCCGAGTTTGGCATGCCCATATTACCTTTGAGCAAACCTTCCAGGTTTGGCTATCGATTATCACATCCATATTTACCTCTGATATCGGTTGTTATCTCAATTTATCACCCATACTTTACTCTAAGTACGACAACGGTGTTAGGTCCACAAAATCTGCAGCGTCCATATTACCTCTGACAGAGCTTGTCTCAAACCTATTACTTGTACTCAGGTGCGCAAGAAGTAATATGTCCACAAAACTTATCCCATCCAAATTACCTCTAATAGGGTTTTATCTCGAACTTATTACTTGTACTCTCTTGCGCAAGAAGTAATAGGTCCACCAAAAATTTCCAGTAGGATGTCCTCAATGGAAGCAAACGGTTTACATTCATATTATCTCTGAACAATGAGCCACCCATGTTCCCCATCCAAAGAAAATATCCATGTCCATATTACTTCTGGCTCGTTTCCTTTTCCTTCCACAAAAAATACCGGTAACGTACCTAACCTCTTGGTATGATTATCGATTAGCTCACGTCTACGTCACCTCTGGGCTATCATCCTCACATACTCCCTAATGGGGTTTGCCATATTCTTCTTACCTCTGAGAAAACTTTTCTACTTGACTATCGATTATTACGTACATCTTACCTCTGATATCAATCATCGTCTATACTTAGCATCCGTACTTAACTCTAAATGTACCAATGGTGTTAAGTCCACCAAACTTGCCACGTCCATATTACCTCTGGCAAAGCCTATTTTGAATCTATTACTTGTACTCAAGTGTGCAATAAGTAATATGTCCACCAAAGATCCCCCAGTGGGACATTCTTGACAATTGCGGTGTTATTCTACCTCTAGCACAGTACCCTAGGTCCACAAAATGCAATAAGACGAGTACAAAAGAGAAGTTCTAGAAAAAGATAAACTTTTTATTAATATTCAAGATCATGAGTACGTATGGTAAAAATCTATTACATTTTAAGGGTTTTCATTAATATTCAAGATCATGAGTACATATGATAGAAAATTTTACAATCCAAACTTTCTTCATCCAGGTGCCCCTCTATGCTGTCGTTGCTACTGACACAAGTGGACCCAGTAGCAGAGCTCAATGCTTTCTGGATCATCCCTCCATAATACAAACTCAATATATGGAAAAGACTCCATACTAATGGATAAGAAGGAAGGAGCTAGAGTAGGCGCTCTACAACCAGGCACGGAGATCGAAGATAGGAATATCAATTAATCCAAATCCTGTCATGATGTTGCAGGTCCCCGGCCGATAGCAAGCCGCATAAAGGGGAGAAATGCAGCTAGCACGCTGCATGAACAGGAAAAGCTCCGCTCATGATGTAGGATGTTCTTCGTGATTGCCTATGCATCCAGGCAATTGCGTCATCATAAGAAGAACTATCCTACCCACGATTTTGAGTTGGCAGCAGTTATTTTTGTCTTGATATTATAGAAATACTATTTATACGGAGAGCGTGTGGAGATCTTCGCAGACCACAAGAGCTTCAAGTACGTTTTTACTCAAAAAAAGTTGAACATGAGGCAGCATTAGTGGCTAGAACTGTTGAAGGATTTTGACATATCTTTGCATTATCATCCTGGGAAAGCCAATCTAGTTGCTGATGCCTTGAGCAGGTATCCGGTAGCTATGTTGTTGACACATGATCGATATTTGTTGGTGGAATTGGAGAGCTTGGACATTGAGGTGATAGTTCCTAGTTTTGCCATGCAGATGTGGGGGTTGCAGATATACTCAGAATTGAAGAACAGGATCAAGGTAGCCCAGTATGAGGATGTATCTCTGAGGGGCATCAAAACTTAGGTGAGAGCAGGATTGGAGGATAATTTTACCATTGTAGAGGATGGTTCTTTGCGGCATGGTGTGAGATTATGTGTGTTTAGTGGGGAGCTGCGTGAGGAGGTATTATAGGAAACGCATTACTCTCAATATTCCATGCATCCAGGTGCCAACAAGATGTATCAGGATATGCGAGAGAGTGTGTGGTGGTATGGCATGAAGAAAAAAGTAGAACAGTTTGTATCCAGATGCTTAGTGTGCTAGCAGGTAAAAGCCGAAAGGCAGAGGCCAGGTAGTTTACTTCAGCCATTACCCATTCCTGAGTGGAAGTGGGAGCACATTACTATGGATTTTTGTTTCTAAACTTTCACGATCTACGAAAGGGAAAGACGCTTTTTAGGTCATCATTGACAGGTTAACCAAGTTGGCCCACTTTTTTCTTTCAAGGTGGCCTTGTCTACGGAGAAGCTGGCTGAGATGTATATGAGGCAGATTTTCATGATACATGGGGTTCCCGTTAGCATAGTCTCGGATCGGGATAGTTATTTTATTTCTCATTTTTGGAGGAGTTTGCAGGCGAGTTTGGGCACCCAGCTCAAGTTCAGTACTTCATATCACCCCCAGACGGATGGGCAGTCAACGAGGACTATTCAAACTCTCGAGAATATGCTGCGTACCTATGTACTAGATTTTGAGAGATCTTTGGAGGACCATCTCTATTTGGTAGAGTTTGCTTATAACGACAGCTACCAGGCTAGTATAGAGATGTCACCATTTGAGGTTCTGTATGGTCGAAGATATCGTACTCCCTTGTCATGGGACGATGTTAGAGAGAGAGTTTTGCTAGATCCAGAGATGGTTGTGGATGCAGCGAAGAAGGTTAAGCTGATCAGAGACAGACTTCGAGTGGCACATGACAGACATCGGAATTAGGCCGATATCCACCGGAGACCTTTGGAGTTTGAGGTATAGTTTTTTATTTTTGTTTTGTGCTTAATATTGGTTGTTTGTTATATATTAAGTTTTTAAGGGTGTATTTTCTCTAGGTTGGTTGTTTGGTGTTTCTGAGGATTTCTCCAACACGAGATACGATTCATTTCGGTGGACCCGGAAAGATTAGTCCGTGATTCATCGGACCTTTCAGTATTCTCGAGTGGGTCGGTGCAGTTGCTTATAAATTAGACTTGCCACCTGCATTGGAGGAAGTTCACAACGTATTTCTTATATCGTAGTTGAGATGGTACATGGCGGATCCTAGTCATGTGTTGGATCACTCGGAGATAGAGGTAGGCCCTACTCTTAGTTATCCAGAGCAACCAGTTAAGATTCTGGATCGGAGAGAGAGGATGCTGAGGAAACAGACCATTCCCTTGGTACACATCGTATGGAGGCATCACTCTCCGGGGGAGTCTACTTGGGAAAGAGAGGATGAAATGGGAGAGCGTTACCCATATTTGTTTGTGCCTTGAGGTATGTTCTTTTCTGATTCTGTTCTGTTTTATTTTCTGGGGGTAATTTGTCTTTAAATTTTTAGGATGAAATTATTTTAAGAGGGGTAGACTTGTCACTACCATATTTTCCAGGAAAGGGTATTTTGGTTATTTTATAATTAATTAAATATTGTGCATATTGTATATTTATTTATTATATTATTTATTTATTGTTAGATGTTAGTATATTATTTTAGACTTGTGTTAGTGGATCTAACTAGTTTAGATTAGATCCATGGACCAATATTTAATTCTAGTTAGAATTGAGCCCAATAAGAAGCCCAATCATTAGGAGAATGATTAATTAAGTTAAACCAATTAGACTAGAACCTTCCCTCCTTAATTATTTTCTTCATGAAAAGTCCCAAGAAATATTTTGGATATTTTATAGTATCTTGGGGAAGGGGGCAAGTGGGCGGCCTAGTATAGATAGAGAAAAAAATCTCTCTTTATTTTTTATTTCAAATCTAGATCTAGAATTGTCCTCTTCCAATTTTTTTTATTCTCACATCAAATTCTACCCAAATTTCTTCCTAATTTCTCCCCAAATCATCATTGGAGGCCATTAGAACAAGGAGGAAGAAAGGATCTACAAGGAGAAAGTAAGGATCTACAAGGAGGAGCAAGGATAGACAAGTTGAAGGCTCTTTACACTCAATTTGAAGGTTTCATTGGGAATCCATATCCCAATAGATATAATTTAGTTTTCCCCCTCTAATTAGACTCTAAATCTGTATTTTAATCATTAGAAACCACCCCATATACTAAGACTAGCCATAGAAATTGGAATTAGGTTCATAGGAGGCCAATGGAGAAAGTTATGTGGTATTTTATGTCAATTTTGGGAAAATTCCGATATTGACACATCTTGTGTTTGTCAATAGGTCAATTAGATAAAATTGACATGTGTTTGATTGTGTGTGGCTAGTGTCATGTCCACAATTGGATACGTGTAGGCCGTATCCCGACAATTTGGAGATACGGGTTAATTTGGGGGGTTTTTCTCCGACACGAGGGTTTGAGCATGTCATATTTTGACACGGATACGTAGTTGAGTAGCTAGCTCTTCGTATTATTCATAATTATAAATTTAGACTTGCTCGTATCATTTGGGATATGTTTGGTTGTGTGGTGGAGCCGTATCGCAAGCGTATCATAGATCTAGTATGATACGGGTGCAGTGCACTCCACATGTTTGTTTTTTTGCAATTAAATTCAATTGCTTTGGCTATAGATATTATAATATTATAATTATAATTATTATGTGAGATATATGTATATATATATTTATATGTATGTTCTGTAATTCTTGTTGATGTGTTGGTGATCATGGGAGAGTAGGAGTTCATGTGCATCTCTAGTATGGATATATGTATATATATGTATAATGATACTATGGTTACATATATAACTATATAACTATATAACTATATAACTCTATATATATATATATATATATATATATATATATATATATATATATATAGTTATAGTTATAGTTATAGTTATAGTTATATATGTGTGTGTGTGTGTGTGTGTGTGTGTGTGAGCTAGAGGAGGAAGAAGCAATGAAAAACAGTGAAGAAAGCAATAAAAACAGGGAGAAAAGCAGAAAAAAGCAGCCATAAGCAACAACAGTGAAAAGTTGAGCAGCAGCAACAAAAGCGGAGAAGCAGCAGCAGAAGCGGCAAGCAAAAGCAATAGCAGAAGCCGTAGCAGAAGCAGAAGCAGCAGCAATAAGCAGCGACAGCAGAAGCAGAAAGCAGCAGCAGCAGTAGCAGTAAGCAGCAGCACTTGCGATAAGTCGGTTAGCTTATTTTGATAAGCTAGTAAGTTAGTATATATATATATATATATATATATATATATATATATATATATATATATATATATATATAGCTAGTTGGTTTACATTGATAAGCTAGTAGGTTATATACATATTGTTAATAAGTTAGTATATATATATATATATATATATATACACACACACACACACACACTCACACACACACACACACACATACACACATAAGCACTAGTTAATATTAGTTAGTATTATTTCTATATTAACTTGAGATACACCAAGGTAATGAGAGTTGAGATATCTTGGGTACGGGTATTGAATATCCGAAGGGGTATGTTAGTATATAGTTTAGTATACTATTGTTATAAGTTTAAATACATATTAGTGTATAGTGAGGAGTATGGGTAGTTAGTTATATGTTAGATATTGAATTACCTTGTGATACCAAGGTAATGTCAAGGTATTGGATTTTACTCAAGGTATTGAGTTTGCACATCAAGATGGGAGTGTAAGTTGTATGATATCGCTTTTGGTTCAAAACCAAGGTATCCACTTAGCATTAGTTTAGCCAGGAGTGATATATATTTCGTCTTGTATATATATATTTTCATATCTAATAAATTGCGTATCTTATGATATAGTATTTTGTTAGTTTTCTAGTATCCTAGTATAGCTAGTATAGCCTAGTTACATAGTGTATGGACCCAATAACTTAGAGATGGACTCATACAACCTAGAAATAGCTAGTTTGACCAAGTTTGACTAGTTTAACCTATAGTTGACCAAGTTTGACTATTTTGACTTAGAAATAGTTTTTTGACCTAGAAGTTTACTAGTTTAACTTATTTCTATTCTAAAATCTTGTATTGATGTAATATTTCATATTTAGGTCTCTGAGGCATTGTCCAGACATCTTTGATATTGTTTACCGAATTTCAGGCTAGTACATTATCTGATAGTTTCTCATTCGTGATATCCTCTATGTCTCTTATATTTAGTGTAGATATCCTTGATTTCTTAACACGATGGTTACACGGATTGGTATATCCGGATCTCGTTATGAGATATTATTTCTTGGTATTTATGGTGTATCTTATGCAAGCCTTGTTTCCTTTTTCTTCTTGTACAAATATAGATATTGCTTCATGAGAAGATTAGCGCCTTTCTTGTGGAATCCCGTGTCATAACGTACCATGGTTGGATCCATTATACCAGTCGGGGGCGGAAAGTATGTAGTGTAGATATGTGATCATACCCTCCTTGTGAATGTCTTGTTCCTTGAATAGTATTAATCATATACTGTACGTATGATTAACTAGGTCATTATCCTTGTGCAAGTTTCCAAGTCGATCACATATTAAAGCTGGGACTCACTCACTTAGTAGTAGTATTTCTTGTTCATTCCTATGATGCTTATTCTTGTATTTATTTCCAGTATTCCTTTATTGTATATCTCTTGTACCTTTATATTGCATCTTGTATATTCGTATCTATTTACTGTTACATATTTTATATCATTTATTAGAACTGCTGTTAGAGATGTACTTTGCTCATTTCCGGACTGAATATATTTTTTCCAGATGACACTAAGGAGTGGTACCCCACTCACTATGGGCCTCAGGACGTAGTTGGCTTAGAGCCAGGGACCTTGGCTCAAGAGGGTCTTATCCTGATTGAGACAGATGACCCAGGACTTGTAGCACAGTAGATAGATCTTTTGTACTGGATTTGTCTTCAACTCAGTTATTAGTATTTCTTGATATGACTCATTGGATATTATTTGTCTTGTGAGTTGTATTGTGACTCTTCAGTTCTTTTATCATATTCATGCAATTTGTTCCATCTTATAGATCTGTAATTGAGTATTCATATTTTATTTGGTGGCATTATTATATCTTGACTGCTAGATAGATAGTTTATCAAACAACGTTCTACCGCCGATGCTGTGGCAAAGGATGGGCATTGTTCACTACTCGTGCCTCTACATCGGGTGTAGGTCGTGATATTAGGAACCTCCGCCCTCAGACAAAAAGGGTTCCATCCTATAAATATCAGTTTAAGAAGATGTGTCATGCTACCTTCAAAGGGACTGAGGACCCCTCTGTGGCATTGGATTGGATGGTTAAGTTAGAGGAGCACTTTAAAGTGCTTCGCATGGATAAAATGAAGAGAGTTTCTTGCGCTCAGCTTCAGCTTTGTTTAAACGCACATAATTGGTGGGATATGCACAAATAAGCTATATTGAGTGAAGATGACAAGACGACTATCTCTTGGTCCGTGTTCCGTAAAGCCTTCGAAGAGGAGTACTTTTCACCCGCCGTCCGTCACGAGAAGGAAGATGAATTTACACATCTGTAATAAGAAAATATGATAGTGCGATAGTACGCTATAGAATTCAACAGACTTATAAAAATTTTATAACAGTGCGGCAGTACCCCCAGTTCGCACCGGCGTTGTGCAAAATTTCTATCACAAGCGCCCTAGCAACCAAGGTGGTAACAATGCGCACAAGCGCCACAATAACGGCGGCTCTCATGACCATGATCCAAGAAAGAACCAGGGGCAACCTTGTGCCTACTACCACAAGACAAGAAATCATGTCAATGACTGTCGTATTCAAAAAGGGGGATATTTCATTTGTGGTAAGTTTGGCCATGTAGCTCACGATTGTCGGGATTGCCCCAACGATCCTCCTCTGCGCCGTCCACAGCAACAGCATCGTCTCTTTCAGAATCAGGGTCAACCACCTTGAGCGAACCCGACGGTACCAAAGAACGCTCAAGGTCGGGTCTATGCTCTGACTCGGAAAGAGGCATTCTCATCAAACACGACGGTGTCAGGTATATTACTTTTCAATAATGTACTTGCTCGAGTATTATTTGATTCTGGTGCCACACATAGTTTTATTGTGATAAATTTTGCCGCTGAGAACACATTTCCTATGTCAGTGCTAGGCCTAAACCTTAGCGTCAGTACTCCATCGGGCGTAGATTTGCCGGCTCACTTAATTTGTCGTGAAGGTGACATTTGTATCGGAGGAAGGAAATTATCACTTGATGTGATAGTCTTAGACATTAGGGACTACGACATCATTCTGGGGATGGATTGGCTTGGCGCTTGCTCGGCTACCAGTGATTGTGCAGAAAAGAAAGTCGTGTTTCGTCTACCTGGCGAGATCGAATTTTGCTATGCGTGCAGTCCACCATCGAAAGTGCCGAATGCCTTAATAGTGATCTCTGTAATATCTGCTCGATGGATGATACATTCCGAATGTGATGGGTACTTGGAATTCATTCGAGATACATAATAAGATTGCACAAACGTAGAGTCTACTTCCATTGTGGTAGATTTTCCTGATGTATTTTTCGATGAGTTGTCCGGTATGCCGCCCCACTGAGAGATAGAGTTCACTATTGATATATTTCTAGAGACTCGACCAATTTCCAAGGCTCCGTATCGAATAGCCCTGGCAGAACTAAAGGAGTTAAAGATTCAGTTGCAAGAATTGCTAGATCATGGGTATATTCGTCCTAGCGTGTCTCCGTAGGATGCGCTTGTATTTTTTGTAAAGATAAAGGATGGCTCGATGTGACTCTGCATCGACTATCGTGAATTGAATAAGGCCACTGTTCGAAACAAGTACCCCATTCCCAGGATCGATGACCTCTTTGATCAACTACATGGTGCGACGATATTTTTGAAAATTGATCTTCGCCCGGGTTACCATCAGCTCAAGATCAAGCCGGACGACGTGCCAAAGTCAGCCTTTCATACTCGCTACGGCCACTATAATTTTTTGGTAATGCCATTCGGACTGACCAATACCCCTGCCACCTTTATAGACTTAATGAATCATACATTCCGGCCATATCTTGACAAGTTTGTAGTATTGTTCATTGATGATATCTTGGTATACTCGAAGAATAGGGAGGAATATGCAGAGCACTTATGGACCGTGCTACAGACTCTTCGGGACAACAAGCTATACGCAAAATTGAGTAAGTACAATTTATGGCTGAGTAGTGTATCTTTTCTCGGGCACATCATTTCTGCAGGAGGTATTTCAGTTGATCCAAAAAAGTTAAAGCCATCGTCGAGTGAAAGCAGCCTGCATCCGTCGGTAAGATTTGAAGCTTCCTCGGGCTAGCGGGCTACTACAGGCATTTCGTGAAAGACTTTTCCAAGTTAGCATCACCTCTGACTCGCCTCATACAGAAGATAGTCATATTCGAGTGGTCTGCCGACTGTGAAGCCTCGTTTGAAGAGTTAAAGCAATGCCTCACCTCTGCCACACTACTTGTACTACCAGACGAGACCTCAGGATTCCAAATATTCAACGACGTATCAGGGCAGCGCTTAGGATGTGTACTTATGCAGCAGGATATGGTAATATCCTACGCTTCCAGACAACTAAAAAAGTAGAAGAAAAATTATCCTACACATGACCTGGAACTAGCGGCAATTGTGTTCACGCTAAAATTGTGGCGACACTACCTCTATGGAGTGGCTTGCCGAATTTACACTGATCACAAAAGCTTGAAGTACCTATTTACCCAAACGGACTTTAACCTACGACATCGACGTTGGCTAAAATTAATTAAATACTATGACTTGACGATCAACTACACACCTGGCAAAGGAAATATTGTAGCAGATGCGTTGAGATGAGTGTTTGCGGGATCCCTGACCGTTGATCGCAGGTTAAAAAGGGACTTTGGGGAAATGGGAATTGAACTCTAATTTTCGATATCGTGGCATATGAGTTGCTCAGATGTGATTCGTACCCAACCTATTAAGGAGAGTCCAATCTACCCAGAGGGACGACCCATTCCTAAAGAAAATATATGAGCAGGTTCTATCGAAAAAGACAAAGGACTTTACAGTAGATGAGAATGGAGTATTGATAGTTAAGGGAAGGCTATGTGTCCACAACGACACAGAACTCAGAAAAGAGATCCTGGCAAAAACTCACTATACAGCCGATACAGTCCATCCCGGGAGCACGAAGATGTATAAAGACCTTCTCACTATTTTCTGGTGGCACATCATGAAGAGAGATATGGCGCTCTTCATGTCGCAATGCATAACTTGTCAGAGGGTGAAAGAAGAATATCAGAGATCGGGCGGAGAGATGTAGAATCTTGCTATCCCAGAATGGATATGGGAGCACATAAGTATCACGCCCCGGCCCCGAGGGCCGCCCGGACCACCGCTTCACTCTCCCCCATAGCCGGATGACCCGGACACAAACCACCGCACCTCGGCGCCTGTCCCGCGAGTCTGAGAAAGGAATGGCCCATTTGATACCGGGACATGATGCCGTGTGAGCCTGGGGTTGCGCCCGCACAAGGCTTCATCATTTAAGTTTATTTGGCTATCATCGCATCAATCGAGTAAGCAGCGGAGGGACATTGTTGCAATGCAATACATTTAGCCAACTGAGTATTCAGAACAAATTGAGGGACTTGAGTTTCCTTTAGCAAGGTATTGTTCCATACATTATGCCCCTTTATACGATAGCATTTAAGAGGCAACAATCGAAACCAGGATTTCGGGTCTTCGGGACTGAGGTACGCCTATCGCTCCCTCGGACGATCCAGTACCTGCAAGCAAGTAAACTGTTGGTGGGTCAGCATTTTTATAAGTACTGGTGAGATAAAACAACTGAACAGAAGCAAGCATTCACTAAAACCAATACTAAGTAATCATGTTATAAAATATTACATTACTAGTGATCTTTCTAGTTTTACCTATGTTAGTTACATACAGCAGAAGAACGGAGTCATATTGCATTATTTTGGAAACATCTTTTAAAACAGAGTTTCATATGCGATATAAGCAAGTCCATCTATCCAAGCCAACACAATGAACTAGCTATATATAGGGCGGTCCTTGAGTATCTCAGGATCGGCAGCTGTTGGACTAGCATACCAATGACTCTTTATCTGATGCTAAGGGTAGTTGTGACTCATGGTTGCTTTTCACTATCATGGTAGCAGCCGTGACACATGCAGTTCATCTCTCAACCAATAGCCATTATCCGACCGATACGAATACATGGAAACACTATCAAATAAACTGTAGTATGCAGACGAGAGGAACCATTCAGACTATAATCTTATTGCGGGGCAAGCCACCTTATCATTTGAACACATTCAGGCACACGATATGGTTCCCTCGGAGCATAGACGATAGTGAACATGTTCATGCACTCTTAGACAAGTATTTCAGGATTCTTAGTTAAGCAGACTTGTTCGTTTCAAAGACAAGCTAGGTGAGTTCATTCATTAACATGCAAGGCAGGTTCTATCATTCTCTTGTAAAAATATTGCAAGCAAAAACTCAGATTATTATTAAGGCATGCAAGAATTAGAGAACGAAGTTCTGCCCACTCACCTTGATACATAATGACGATGCAGAGCGGGGCATTACAATAAGCATATACTTTATTATTGGCTTGCCAAAGATGTAATAGGATAATGACGCAGTCTGGGTCATTATCGACCGGTTAACCAAGTCAGCGCACTTTATTGCCATTAAAATTACTTGGAGCATCGATTGTCTCATCCCGACCTACCTTGATGAGATACTTCGGCTGCACGTAGTAACAGTTTCTATAGTGTCAGATCGGGATGGACGATTCCTATCATGTTTCTGGGAGAGCCTTCAGACAGCGATGGGGACCAAGTTGAAGTTTATTTTAACCTTCTATCCTCAAACCGAAGGCCAAAAAGAGCGGGTGAATCAGGTACTCAAAGATATGCTAAGTTTTTGTGTAATCAATTCAAGGTCTAGTTAGGACATCCTCCTATCGTTGGCCGAATTTGTATATAAGAACAGTTATCAGACCAGCATCCAAATGGCTCCGTACGAGGCTCTGTATGGGCGAAAGTGAAGTTCACCGATCTGGTGGGATAAAGTTGGGGAGCGTCAAATCCTTGGACCGAAACTAGTAGAACAAACAGTCCAAAAGGTTTGGTTGATCCGAGAGCGACTAAAAGTAGCACAAAGCCGGCAGAAAAGCTATGCCGACTTTCGTCATCGACCCCTTGAGTTCTTCGAAGGTGACCATATGTTTTTAAAGGTCTTGCCCATGCGAGGAGTTATGAGATTCAGAGTAAAGGGAAAGTTAAGTCCGAGATTCGTTGGCCCGTTCGAAGTCCTCAAACGAGTCACTTCAGTTGCCTATCAAATTGCATTACCACTAGCCCTGTCAGACGTGCATAAAATTTTCCATGTGTCACAGCTTAGGAAGTACGTGCATGACCTGAACCAAGTGATAGATTTTGGTCAACTGGATCTGTAGGCAGACTTGTCGTACGCCGAAGAGCCCGTTCAGATCTTAGATCGAAAAGAGAAGCAATTACGAAATCGTGCAGTCTCGTTTGAGCGCGTTCTTTGGCGGAACCACTAGGTCGAGTAATCAACCCAGGAACTTGAATCGGACATGAAGGAAAAGTTTCCCTCATTATTTCTTAAGGATAGTTTCTATTCCTAAGTTTCGAGGATGAAATTTTTTGTTAGTTGGTTAAGATGTAGTACTCTATTCCCCCTATTCGGGGAGCGCGACTAAGAAATACTTGGTATCGTTCGATCGGGACAGATTGAATCAAGATTCTTTCCTCATTATGGATTGGTTTCTTTGGAATCAGGTCCCATATTCAACGGATCGTGCCTCAAGGAAGGACTCGGTGGCAGAGTAAATAGGGGCCTTTCTGTTGAGTTGGTTTCTTTGTCTGTTTTTGATGCCGCTTGGTTGCTTTCTTGTTGGTTATGTGACTTGTGTTTTCTTGAACGGTTTTGATGGATTTTATTGTCTTCATTCTTTGGATTTCAT
The DNA here is from genome assembly GCA_036927795.1 of Iris macrosiphon. Taxonomy (NCBI): domain Eukaryota; kingdom Viridiplantae; phylum Streptophyta; class Magnoliopsida; order Asparagales; family Iridaceae; genus Iris; species Iris macrosiphon. The sequence goes on from JAYESA010000003.1 coordinate 71,942,267, forward strand.
ATTTTGTATCGAACCCTTGGAGACTAAAGCAAGAGATATTGATCATCTGTTGGTGTATGTAGGTGATCGTGTAGGCGACGTATAAGCGGAGTATTGAAGATATTCCTTTTCTCTCTCCGGATTTACCAACTAGTGAGTGGCCTTACTCCTAAATTTGCGTCCTTCTTCCAAGTTTTCATTCCTAATAAATTGACTCATTTGTGCATTCTGATCAACGATACCAAAAGAATAAAATTAAGTCAAGATAAAAAAGAAGAAGTAGACTTGAAACACTTATAATGCTTGTCATATAAAATTTTACATGGTTACATTATTGCGTGCTTGTTCGCTATACGTGTAGCTATTTTGTGTTCAGTTGTAGTTAGAACTTATTTATCTATAACTATTCAATGGGTAGTACATAACTTGTGAATTGATCATATCAGCTAATAGACTATGCCATCGCACTGTGCTAAAGTAGTTATGTTCATGTTGATGTCTTGAAATACTTCGTATGCTAACTTAGTGTTTAGATCGTCAATAGTCATGGACAACTTGTGCACAAGGTATATGGTTCCAGCGAACGTTCGCCGGGGCACCGGGGCCATTTTGTCCCGGGCGAAACAACAGTTAGTCGTTCTAGCAACTTAGTACGGATTAGGCAAAAGTTTGTAGGGGGGCACGCTACCTGCGTTGCAAGCATCACCGTCTAGCCAGACTATAGTCCATGATGGCTAGTCAAGACAGTGATTCTTATGTATATTTAAACTGTGCAGACTAACAATGTCTTTGTGGTAGGGAAGGTCATGGTAATTTTGTATATGTGGTTCATATGGTACAGGTAAAGTCACCGAACGGTAGCACATTTTATTATGTCATTCCATTCTATTGTATATAAAGAATTAAACTAAAGAAAGATAGAAAGATCACATAATAATAATGTTGCATGTCCACATGAATAAGATATCAATTTTGGTATATTGGGTTAGCTTGCCCTCACCGGTACTTTTTGAAGTACTGACCCTTATTGCAGCAGGTTTTCCGAGCCAAGGCGACGCGACGACGAGCTAAAACTTCCCCCATGTAAACCCCCTGATTTTTCAAGAATTTTTAATTTAGATTTTTCACAATTTTCTGTAATTTTTTGGGAATTTTCTGTAATTAAAACCTAGGTATTTTGAAATTAAATAATTTTAGTTACTATTAAATAATATTAAAATATTATGAAAATAATATTTTATGGTATAAAATGGAAAATCGGACATAGGGTAATTTTCTGTGAATTTATTGGACTCCGGAAGTATTTTTAAAGCCCTAAAAAATAATGTAGAATTAAACCTAATTAAACCCTAACTGAACCCGGTTTAATTGAAATTAAACCAAACCAAACCGACTCAAACCGAACCAGACCAACCCAGACTTAACGGGTCGGGTCGGATCCGAATCAAACCCGACTTGGACCCGAAACCCTAACCAAAACCCTAATTTTCGAATCTTATCGGGATCACTGTTCCGACTATTTAATAGCCTCGAGGTCCTCGCCCCGCCGTTGTCGCCTTCTTCCTCCAGATCCCTCTCCGCTGCCCGCAGCTAATCACCGGTCGTCTGAACCCTAGCCGTCGTCTTCTTCCCACAGTCATCTCCTCGACCATCCCCGATCATCACCACTACCCAAAGCCGACGACCTCCAGCCATCTCCCTCTATACCGCCGCCTGCAGCCAGCTCCGCTCGATCCCTCGCCTCGCCGTCCTTCTCCCTCCACCATCTCCAGTGCCGCCCTCTTCCCAACCAGCAGCCGACCATCTCTACCATCACCATAGCCTCCCATCTCCGCCCGACTCTACCCTTCATCATCCTCCGCTCGACATCGAACCCCCTCGACCACCATCTCCACCACCCGTAGAGCCCAGCCCCATGCCCTAGCCACCAGCCCGACTTCGACGACCTTCGTTTCCCCCCGCAGCATACGAGCTCCGACCACGGCTCAGCCCGGAGCCGACGCCTCCCGCAGCAGCCCCAGCCGCCCCGCTCGCCTCGTCAACCCTCCGCGAAACCCTAGGCCGGCCATCCGCTGACCTAGCACGGACACAGCCTCTCTCAGACCGGACACAGCGGACACGGTTGAACCAGGACACGGACACGGCAGCATCCCGGACATGAGAAATTTTTGTCACATGAAGCCCTGTTCAGGTAACCCATTCTCTCTCCTTGTTATTCCATTTTTTGTTCCGTCAGTTGTGTCGCGTAGACTGTGTAACCCTCTCGATGCCCGTACAAATCGCTCGGTGCGTCGCGTCCTATGGTGATCGCAAATCCCGATCCAAAAATAGGAAAACCCATGCCCTGTTTTACCCCGGAACTGAGTGCGCCCTGCCAAACGGTATGACTTGGTCACACGCGATCTTTATCGAAATGTGCACGCCGTTGATACGGACATACAAAATTTCGCAGAAGTTGATTTGGATGTGCGTGCACACCGGAATCAACGCGTATCCGTCGACAACGCCCCGTATCCACCTATTCTGGAATACGTCGTAACTTCTTGTACACATGTCGGATCAAAACGAAACTTATGCCATCAGACTCGTAGCAATACGCTGGTCCTGTGACCCAAGTTTGGTTCGATTCTGAGAACGTTGACAAAATCGCGTATCATGGGCCCCACAAGTTCCACTTGATGGGCGATTTTGTGATCGGCTCATCGGAATCCAATTCTGGAAGTTCCATTGGATTCGTATCATCGTTCCTGACTTGTTGACACTAAGTTTGATGAATTTGGAGACCTTTGACCCTGACACGTTTTTTGGTGCAAAGTGGCCCACATATGGACCCCACTTTGACCCGGAATTGTCATTTTTGCCCCTGTGTCCAAATTGGACTTAAGGACAGGCGTTTCTAGCTATTTGATATTTTCTGAGACTGTTGGTGATGTTTATTTTATCTTTTGGAGGAGTACCTACAGGATCCACTAATACAGGGATAATTGTTGGTATTCAAATCCCAGGCAATTGTACCTTGCCAAATCTTGCAGTTCTTGTTACAGATTTTCTTGCCTTATTTATATTATTGTACATGCTTAAACTAGGACCGTGTGACTTACTTAGCATCTGATTAAAAGTCGGGTGCCAACACCGTACGCGGAGTTGTGTAACATCACATTGACATGGATACCGAGACCCTATACTTCTCGTACTTATCTTATCAAGTACATCATAACCCAGGACACTTGACACTATTCATAAGACAGAATCTTCTTGAGATATTCATGGTGATTCTGTGTAGGATACAGGTTTTATGACATAGACATTATATTTATAGACATTAGATGACTTGCTGCATTAGATATGATCGTACGTGACATGGACATGAGGCATCATGGACATGAGACGTGTGATTACATGGGGTAGGGAGAGACACACAGGCTACAGGATGATCATATATATAAAACCCCTATTATTGTGAGGCACAAGACTCTAAACCCAAGCTTGGCCCATTACTCTTATTACTGCTACCCGGCTCCCCGACACAGAGCTTGTAGTGGCTCAGCCTGAGTACTAGTGATGCTCTCACTTGCATTTCACATAGATGGTTACATACTTAGCCTATTTATTTCATTATTTGCTGCACTACATTTATTTTGGCTTGTATTATCTTGTACCTTGCTATGTCCCCTGAGGACCTGGATCCGGATTATGTCCCCAGGATTTGCAGACGAGATCTATCCCGAGGTATACGGGACAGCAGCAGAAGCTGATACAGGAGCTGTACCGACACCCAAGGATGATATTATGCTAGAGGACTTCTCCTGAGTATTGGCTTGAGATACTCATTTATTTTTGTTTCTAGTTATTTTATTTCCAGTCTATTGCATTGATGTATCAGACTTGTTCTCGGATTGTTCTCCGAGACACTTTTATTGAGATTTGTTAGTTTATTTTATTTGCATTTATTCTGGCATTTGATCTATGATTATCTGTTGTGGATGAGATTAGAATAGTCTGTGACTTGTATCATTGGACCTATTTATTGTTGTGTTACAGCTTAAGTACGCCCCGATGGATCCATTAAATTGGGTTTGTCCATCGGTGTGTGCTGCTGGCCATTATCACGCGTCCAGTCCCTCGATATTTTGGGACTGGGGCGTGACATGGTTTTTGTGGTGGCCCATGCAGGTCTGCGACTAAATTGTTCGGTTTTAACTTAGGGACCGAGCAAGCCTGCAATAAGAATAGGATAAGTTTTTAGGATCTCATCCACTTGCTTGAAACATTCATGATATCTATATCGGATTCAAATTTAATTCTTGACTTGTATCTTGCCTTGATTTCTGTGCGCCTTTTATAGTTTATTTTTGATACAGAGCAATGGATTCACAAGCACGCGACGAGACTCCCACAGGAACACCATAAGTCATAGATGTCACCTATGACGATAAAGTGACACCAGTTGGTGGAGGTCAACTAGAACAACAAAATAGTCAAGATACCTCAAGATTTTGGCGTGGTGACATCCTACCTCCTCCGCAGTTCGTTCCACCAATGGTCGTATTCCCACAAGGGCAAGCTATGGACGAGCAACAGATGTTTCAAATGATCTATACAATGATGTAGGCTCAACAGCAGATTCAACAAGAGACTTTGAGTCGCAGCCTAGCACTTGTACTGGAGCAGACGAATCTACCAGCACGACGGCCAACGACGGGCTCTATCACCGATTTCCGGCAGCTGAAGCCCCGTACCTTTTCTAGCAAGGAGGGACCAACCGAAGTTCATGAGTGGCTCACCAACATACAATACCAGTTGGAAGCAGCTGAGCTTCCAAGAGAACGTTGGATGACTGCCGTCAGAATGCAGTTAACGGATAATGCACATCACTGGTGGATATCTGAGGAGACACGCCTCGGACCAGACCAAGTCACTTGGAAAGAGTTCTCTAGACTCTTTCAAGAGATGTACATCCCAGCTGTTGCACGATCAGAACTCAGAGACAAGTTCAACCGCCTTATCCAAGGCAATATGACAGTAGAAGTGTACAACGCATAATTCATTCGTCTAAGTCGCTTCGCCCCTACTTGATCCTCACAGAAGAAGAGAAGGCTGAGAAGTTCTTCGACGGACTAAACTTTGAGCTACAGAGACTCATCGGATTCGTCGCACCCACCTCTTACTCGGATGTTCTTACTGCAGCACCACGCATGGAGCGCATCACCATGAGAGAGACCAGTCTGAAATGGTCTTCCACACCAGCCAGAGTACCACAAGAAGAAGCCGCAAAGAGACCTCACATGCACCAGCCACCCAGAGCCTCTCCGTAAATACTACTTACATGTCAATACTATGGCAAGGTAGGCCATATTGAGAGAGAATGCAGACGCAAGTTAGGATTATGCTTGATTTGCGAAACCAATCAACACTTAGCCAAGGATTATCCTTAGCATCGAGATGGAGCACTAATATTAAACAAACAAGCCCTAACAGCACCAGGAGGGTATCAACCAAGGCCACTCTTGGCACCACAAGCAGCACTCTTCCAGCAGGCCCAGCAGCAGCAGAGGAATCTACCTCAAGGACGCGGACAAGCTTTCGCGATGACTTTGGAGGACGCACATAATCATGGAGTAGCTAATGCGCGTAAATTTTTATAGTTAATTGCTTCTAGATTTGCTTTAGTTTGTGCCCGTTGGTTCGTGACCTAGCCTTAACCTAGTAATTTTGAACTTGCTAATACCCTAGAATATTTTTATAATTGATAACCTAATATGTTTTTATAAGTAATGAACTGTAGATTTCTATATTTCCTTCATTCGGAAATTGCATAACTTGTAATGCTTAGGGAAATAATTTTCTCTTTGTATTATTCTTACACCCTCAACCTTGATTCCCTTTGATCGTGCTGTGCTTCGAACAATGTTTGCAACTGTGTCATCTCTGTTGACCGATTATTCTTTGATTGCGAGGACGCAATCCTCTTAAGGGGGTAGATTGTAAACCTCCTGATTTTTCAAGAATTTTTAATTTGGAATTTTTATAATTTTCTATAATTTTTTGGGAATTTTTTGTAATTAAAACCTAGGTAATTTGAAATTAAATAATTTTTAATTGCTGTTAAATAGTATTAAAATATTATAGAAATAATATTTTATGGTGTAAAATAGAAAACCAGACATAGGATAATTTTCTGTGAATTTATTGGACTCCAGAAGCATTTTTAAAGCCCTAAAAAACCAATATAGAATTAAACCTAATTAAATCCTGACTGAACCCGGTTTAATTGAAATTAAACCAAACCAAACCGACTCAAACCGAACCAGACCAACCCAGACTTAACGGGTCGGGTCGGGTCAGATCCGAAACAAACCCGACCCGGACCCGAAACCCTAACCGAAATCCTAATTTTCGAATCTTATCGGGATCACTGTTCCGGATATTTAATAGCCTCGAGGTCCGTGCCCCGCCGTCGCCGCCTCCTTCCTCCAGATCCCTCTCCGCTGCTTGCAGCTAATCACCGGTCGTCTGAACCCTAGCCGTCGTCTTCTTTCCATAGTTATCTCCTCGATTGTCCCCGATCATCACCACCACCCAAAGCCGACGACCTCCAGCCATCTCCCTCTACACCGCCGCCCGCAGCCAGCTCCGCTCTACCCCTCACCTCACCGTCCTTCTCCCTCCACCATCTCCAGCGCCGCCCTCTCCCCAACCAGCAGCCGACCATCTCCACCATCACCACAGCCTCCCATCTCCTCCCGACTCCACCCTTCATCATCCTCCGCTCGACATCGAACCCCCTCGACCACCATCTCCACCACCCGCAGAGCCCAGCCCCGTGCCCTAGCCACCAGCCTGACCTCAATGACCTCTGTTTCCTCCCGCAGCACACGAGCTCCGGCCACGGCTCAGCCCAGAGTTGACGCCTCCCGCAGCAGCCCCAGCCGCCCGCAAGCGCCTCCCCGCTCGCCTCGTCAACCCTCTGCGAAACCCTAGGCCGGCCGTCTGCTGCCCTGGCACGGACACAGCCTCTCTCAGATCGGACACAGCAGACACGGTTGAATAAGGACACGGACACGGCAGCATCCCAGACACGAGAAATTTTTGTCACACGAAGCCCTGTTCAGGTAACCCGTTCTCTCTCCTTGTTATTCCATTTTTTGTTCTGTCAGTTGTGTCGCGTAGACTGTGTAACCCTCTCGATGCCTGGGCAACTCGCTTGGTGCGTCGCATCCTGTGGTGATCGCAAACCGCGATCCAAAATAGGAAAACCCATGCCCTGATTTACCCCAGAACTGAGTGTGCCGCCAAACGGGACTACTTGGTCGCACGCGACCTTTACCGAAACGTGCACGCCGTGATACGGACGTGCGAGATTTCGCAGAAGTTGATTTGGATGTGCGTGCACACCTGAATCAACGCGTATCCGCCGACAACGCCCCACATCCGCCTATTCTGGAATATGTCATAACTTCTTGTACACACGTCGAATCGAAATAAAACTCATGCTATCGGACTCGTAGCAATACGCTGGTCCTGTGACCCAAGTTTGGTTAGATTATGAGAACGTTGACAAAATCGCATATCGTGGGCCCCATAGGCTCCACTTGACGGGCGATTTTGTGATCGGCTCATCGGAATCCAATTCTAAAAGTTCCGTTGGGTTCGTATCATTGTTCCTGATTTATTGACACTAAGTTTGACAAATTTGGAGACCTTTGACCCTGACACATATTTCGGTGCAAAGTGGCCCACATATGGACCCCGCTTTGACCCAGAATTGTCATTTTTGCTCCTGTGTCTAAATTGGACTTAAGGACAGGCATTTTTAGCTATTTGATATTTTCTGAGACTATTGGTGATGTTTATTTCAGCTTTTAGAGGAGTACCTACATGATCCACTGATACAGGGACAGTTGTTGGTATTCAAACCCCAGGTAAGTGTACCTTGCCAAATCTTGCAGTTCTTGTTACAGATTTTCTTGTCTTATTTATATTGTTGTACATGCTTAACCTAGGACCGTGTGACTTACTTAGCGTCCGATTAAAAGTCGGGTGCCAACATCGTACGCGGAGTTGTGTAACGTCACATAGACATGGATACCGAGACCCTATACTTCTCGTACTTGTCTTATCAAGTACATCATAACCCAGGACACTTGATACTATTCATGAGACAAAATCTTCCTGATATATTCATGGTGATTCTGTGTAGGATACAGGTTTTATGACATAGATATTATATTCATAGACATTAGATGACTTGCTGAATTAGATATAATCGTGCGTGACATGGACATGAGGCATCGTGGACATGAGCCATGTGATTACATGGGGTGGGGAGAGACACACAGGCGACAGACTGATCATATATATAAAACCCCTATTATTGTGAGGCACAAGACTTTAAACCCGAGCTTGGCCCATTACTCATTATTACTGCTACCCGGCTCCCCGACACAGAGCTTGTAGTGGCTCAGCCTGAGTACTAGTGATGCTCTCACTTGCATTTCACATAGATGGTTACATACTTAGCCTATTTATTTCATTATTTGCTGCACTACATTTATTTTGGCTTGTATTATCTTGTACCTTGCTATGTCCCCTGAGGACCTGGATCCGGATTATGTCCCCAGGATTTGCCGACGAGATCTATCCCGAGGTATACGGGACAGCAGCAGAAGATGATACAGGAGCTGTACCGACACCCGAGGATGAGATTGTGCCAGAGGACTTCTCCTGAGTATTGGCTTAAGATACTCATTTATTTCTGTTTCTAGTTATTTTATTTCCAGTTTATTGCATTGATGTATCAGACTTGTTCTCGGATTATTCTCCAAGATACTTTTATTGAGATTTGTTAGTTTATTTTATTTGCATTTATTCTAGCATTTGATCTATGATTATCTGTTGTGGATGAGAATAGAATAGTCTGTGACTTGTATCATTGGACCTATTTATTATTGTATTACAGCTTAAGTATGCCCCGATGGATCCATTAAATTGGGTTTGTCCATCGGTGTGCTGCTGGCCATTATCACGCGTCCAGTCCCTCGATATTTTGGGGCTGGGGCGTGATACCCCAATCTTTCACTGATCCGGCGCATTCGTGTTTGTGACTTTTGGAGCTCAAGTACATAATCACAAGGATCTCGCACATACCTTTTTGAAGCTCCTAGGCGATGGTGCTAACACGTACCCAAGGTGGTTTGTTCTTTTAAAATATTAGTAGTATGGGATATAATGTATGAATCGGCTATCTTATTTTACGTCCAAGTTGTAAGCCCGTGCGACATCCTTATTAATTTTGAGTCAAGAGTCTGTAACCAGATGTTCATTATCAATAAAGAGAACTTTTTTATATCTCAATGTATGACATCTTATTTGCGTACTCGGTTGCATATGTTCTAAAGTATATCATTATGCCTAGGCCTTGTGCACGTGTGCCTTACGCGTACACGGTATCACGCCCTGGGAACGATTATCAATTTAGCAGAAATTAGGGCGTGACATGCATGGCGTCTATAACATGTGTGGATAGAGATACATGGGATGCGTAGAATCTTGAAATCATGGGGCTAGAGGCGCATGGAACGTATGGAGTCTGGAACACAGAGTGCCAAGTCGCATGGAACGTATGGAGTCTGGAACATCGAGGGCCAGAGTCGCATGAAGCACATGGAGTCTGGGACACAAGAGGCCCCGTAAACGTGGTATTGTATGCTTGTTAAAAGTCATTATTAGTCTGAAGAGAGCTTCTTGTCTCTTAGTGTGATCATATTTTCTGAATCGTTCAGAAATTTCTTTTTAACAGGATTCTGTGTTAAACATAATCTTGGTGTCAGGCCTTTAGGCGGCCAATATTTGGGGCGCATGGATGCAGCTTTTTTTCTACGTCATGGTCATCCTACGACCTGGTTTCTTTTGAGTCGACTATGGGGCACATGGTTGTTGGACGCATGGATCCAGATTTTCCATGCTTCTAAAGTACCCTTCCAGCTTGGTTAGTTTTCCCTATCGAAGATCCCATAATATCTCATACTAGTATGTCAACACGACTTCCATAATTTTCTCTAGGACAAATTAATCCTAGTGCCCCAATGACCCCTCGAGGAAAGACAAACCTTGTCAAAAAGTTGTCCTTGACCATGAAAATACATAAAAAGTTAGATATAAAATATATGCATGATACAGATATTAAAATACTATGCACACATCTCTTTATGTATTAAATTATGGTTTGAGTCGATTGGATTGAGTTCTAAATTGAGGGATTGAGTTCTAAATTGAGTGCAGACTTGATGGTATAGTTGGAACTTTGATTAGAGTAGTTGTGGATGACGCTGAGGATGTAAAAATGTTATTGCTTGACAATCTAAGATAGTTTGTGCTAATTTTATTTTAAGTACGAAATAAGATAATATGATATCTAGTTTGCAAATAGTATTGGTTGAGAGTTTAGTGATTGCATATTTTCCTGGTTATATATGTAATTGATGTGCTTGAGGTATATTGACAATCGATTGGTGTTGACTCAAGGATATTATAGCTAGATGAATGTGAATTATATTGCTTATTAAATTGTTAAATTATATTATCTTGATGGATTCTAGCTTTATGGATTATAAATGAATTAGATGATAGTATTAAAGTTTTCTATGACTTGGTTAGGTAAACCCTAAGCATGTATGAATGAATATTAGTTAAACTGACTTAGCAAAAAGTGGAATTCTTAGTGATTGATCTAATTGATTCGGAGTGGCGAGATTGATATATTAGGAGAATTTTTTTGAGTCGATCTATAATCTGGCTAGAATGAATATATAAGATTGAAACAATTGGAGAATACGAATGCCTTGATATATTGATTGGTTTTAAGTTAATTTTGATTATTCAAGTGAACTCGATGCATAGGAATTGGGTACAAATTAGATTAGAATTGGGAGATTTACATCTTGTGATTGGTGATAGAAAATTTGTGACTTGAAATTGTGGTTGGTATTTACAACTTGGGATTGGTAGAATTTACCTTATGGTTTGAGGATTTGCTTTGGGCTATAAGATTTATTTGGATTTATTTCATTGTGTCAATGATGAATATTGGGTAGAATTGCTCTAAGAAGAGACCTTGCTAGATATACTTCGACCCATGAATTTTATTTTTATTTTGTTAGCGGGATAGTCTGAGTTGGTTCCTTAGCTTCCTTGAGTTAGATATTTTTTCTAGTTTAGATACGGTCCCTGTCATGCCCTTGAGCTAGAATACTGGAGAGCAGGGGCAGACAAAGGTAGCTATGTAATGTAAGTATATCAGTACCTCAAAATACGATCACGGTTGTCTAAAAGACAAGTGGGAGAACTCTAACAAGCAAACAATGTTAGCCCTAAGGCCGATAAACCTTAATATCTCAATACAACAACAACAAGTATAAAGAGTATATCATACATGAAAGCAAATATGTGTCTAAACATACATATCATATATGATCATAAAGCTAGTGAATACAAAATATTGTTGTCACACCCTAGTACCGGAATATGGAGACGGACATGGCCAGCTACCCCATGCAAGGTATAAAATATTGTACGACGATCATGACTGTAACTAGACAAGGGGTACATGCAACAATCGAGTCATTTACGGTCACATAGAGCATCTATTGTCTCAATAAATTAAACAAGAAGTAGTCATCATAGAAAATGTATGATAAAGAAGAAAAGCGTCCCAAATGCTCTGTCAAAATATTCTAGGAACTAGCTGTACAAAATAAGAAGCTAGCTGCTAACAAAAGTACATGACCGTGATCAGCTGCAGTCAGATTAAATATAATCATATAAAGAAAACTAAATATCCAGACTTGTCGGCTAACAGATGTCGGTGGATAAATGCCCAAAAAGAGTAAAATATACAATAATGAGCAGGGATGAAGAAACTCACTCATGTCCCTCAACGACCATTCGTATGGTGTGCACCATTGTTCAGGAGGAAGTAAGCTGGATCCTCGGGTGCTGGCTCTAAACTTGGCCATGCAAAACTAGTGGGGTTAGACCCCAAATAGCAAGTACCACAAAGGAAGCACGAAGGAAGAAACAAAAACCATAGAAATACATAAATATATAATTCGGTCTCGTAGTTTCAGTCTGTAGTCTATCTTGACACAACGATCTAACCCAACCAAATAAGGACAAGGGTTAGACTACCGTACCATGATACTCCATGTCCCTAAACTATTTGACATAAGATACAATAAACAATCAAGCTTAAATATAAAATGGCCAATCCCTTGGACGGTCTGCTAGGTGGAGTTTGATTTATCCCAGAATTAATAGATAACTAGAAATCCTCATATCGTGAGTTGTTAAGCAGGGCTAGCCGAGCCATGTCAAGCACGTAGCACGTTGTATATGCACCGATCCCTCGTAAGTCCACCATACTAAATCGCGTAGAACACTTTTCAATATAGAATTCAGATATTTTCGTCCACTAGTGCTGATGTGACACAATATCTATGGGGGCCAACCTTACATGTCATGATGATTGTTTAAGGTGGCTTACATGGACAATTTTGATCGGGATTTCATCCTTCCTAATATTCTACAAGTTTAGTTGCATAGTGTCACGACCCGCACCCGGTTTAGGGGCACGAGTGCGTGGGTACGTCCAGCCTACGCCGCAGCATCGGCGGTAGAACGCTGTCTAGGTCAAGTGCTATCTAAACAATCTCACGCTAGTATCCAACTCCATAAGGAGACGTGGATATCAAAAATAATCTAGAAATACTCAATCACAACTACAGCACGATAGGAAATGAAGAAATAAAAGAATACAATACAAGTCTAATGACAACATAATCATACCTGCAATCCTTAACTTCCAATCCCCAAGTGTGTCGGAACCAGTCTACTAAGGTCACAGTCTGGAAAAATATTTCCAGTCAGGAAGGAGCAAAGTACATCTCTAAATAGCAGTTCTATATAAATGACATAAACTATGTAGCAGTTCTAGATGGAAACATACCAGATGCATGTATAGGTACGAGAATGTACAATGAGAGAAATACTGGAAATACTGTAAGTAAAATGCAGGAAAAGAACAATATGTCAATGAGCAAGAAACCTCTGACTAAGTGTGTGAGTACTAGCTTCAACATGTGATCGGCTTGGGAACTTGATCAGGCTGGTTACATGTGATTAGCTATGGTTCATATAAAGTCAGGCTAACCGTTGGTTAGCTATGGTGCATGTAGAGATCAGGCTAATCACACGTAACAGCTATGGAGCATATAAATGGTCAGGCCGCACCCGACGTGAGATGTGGGGTGAGCTATGGTGCATATAAAGTTGGGTATGATCACATATCTACACTAAAGTACTCCCCAAACCCCCGACTGGTATAGTAGATCCAATCATGGTACGCTATGGCACGGGATTCCCTAAGAAGGTAGCAAATCTCCCCGGGAAATCAGTGTCTGTACATGCACAAGATAACAAGGAAAACAAGTCTTGTACAAGCTACACCATGAATAAGGAATAACATCTCATGACGAGATCCGTGTATACCAATCCGTGTAACCAATGTGTCAAGAACATAGATATTTACACTAGATACAGTGAACATAGGAGATATCATAAATTAGAAACTAATCAGAGAATGTACTCGCCTTGGGTCCTTAGCTGGTGAATACCGAGGTCCTGTTCCAGAGTGTCGCCTGGAGGAACCCACAGTCCTAATGACATATCAAAATAATACTTGTATCAGATGCTACGCTAACACACAAATCCATGAAGTCAGAGGCTCTGCCAGATATGGCACTGGTAAATCTAGGGTCATCTGGTAGGGATATATAAATATACATATATCTATTTTTAACTACATCAGTACTTACAATATATATACATGCACCAATTTATATACATATCTAATCTATACTAGTTGAACAATATGTATGTATACTCATACATATAAAATACATTTTTAAAAATATATATATATATACATTTATACTAATTATACATATTTGAAAATATATTAAGTATATATATACAAAATATATATAGATATACCAACATTATATATATACACACATATATATATATTAAATGAAATACACATACTATACACCAAAATACGTTTATACATATATCTACTAATACAACATTTTCATATATCATATATACATATACATATACCGAATTAATTATATATACCAGAATACGTATTTATATATATAATCATATTAAAATATATACACATAGACATATACATATACAATATATATATGTATCATTTAATATATGCCAAAAATACGATTTACAATATTATTAAAATATACCAAGACTAATACACCAATTTAATTTATACTATATACATAATTATACCAAATTAGTACTTATACCATATATAGGTAATTATACCAAATTACATTTATATATATGTATACCAATTAACATATATATATAAGTACATACATATACCAAAATACATATTTATGGGTATACCAATAATTATATACAATATGTCTAAGTATATACACTAGATTGAAATATATATATATACACAGGTTAAAAATATGCCACATTTATATATGCACTACAACCCATATTTATACGTATACGAGAAATTTATATATATACTGAATATATATATATATATATATACATGTTTATATATATATATACCAAATAGTACGTTTACATATACGTATATATGTATATATATGCCAAAATAATACTTTATACTATATACAAGTATATTTATACCAAAATACGTTTATATGTAAATATACCACAACACATTATTTAACATTAATAAATACTGTACATATACATATATTAGTCATTAATTAAAATAATATTCTACGCATATACTTACACACATTATATATATATACATATTAACACTAAGTAATATACTTATACATATATAGATTAGTATATACCCATACAAATATATTAAATACATACACACATTAAACTAACTTATATATGAATACAAATACAATAATATGTATGAATCCATGTATTCATGGTATATATACTATCCATATACCAAATGCATACATTCATAACTGCGTATATACACGGGGATAACTATACCTGCGCACGACGATGAGGTGGTCGAGTCGTCGCAGCGGGGCGGGATCGAGGCTGCCGATGTTGGTCGTGTAGCTGCTGTTGAGGAAGAGATGGCCGGAGCAGGGAGTCGTGGCTGCGGGAGGGAGCTCTGTCGTCGAGCAGGGTGGTCGGCTGGCTTGGTTGGCCACCGGGGAGTCGCAGCCGGAGTACACAGGGGTCGGGGCCGCCGGGCTGATGGGAAAGAGCGGGGAGAGGGTGGATGATGGTGGTGGTGTTGGTGAATGGTGGTGGTGATAGTTGGTGATGGAGGGAGGAGCACGAGCAGCGGCGAGGGGAGGACCGCTGGAGACGTGGCCGGGTCGGGGTCAGTCGGCCGGCCAGGTGGTGCAGGGAGGACCGGAGCAAGGGAGGAGCTCTGGCTCGGGCTTGTGATGGTGGCGGCGGTTCTAATGGTGATGGTGGTTGCAACCGGCCGGCGCAGCAGCAGGCAGCGGCCCGAGCAGCAGCAGTACGTCGGCGGTAGCCGCAGCAGCAGGTCGGCGGCAGCCGCAGTAGGCCGGCGGGAGCGGGGGCTTGGCCGGAAAGATCTGCACAGTGGGGGGGAAACTCGGTGAACAGTGTTCCCCCCCCCCCCTATTTGAATTTGAAATCTTCTTTTTTTTTTTCTTTATGAAGAAATGAAGAAGAAGAAAAAGAAGGAGAAGAAGAAGAAAGGAAGGAGAATTTTCATACGTAGGAGATGGGAGGAGAGAGAGAGAGATGGGGGCTTGCTTGGGGATTAGGGTTTCCTAGGGAAATGGGTTGATGTGACATTATATATGAAGAGGTGTTGAATGAAAGGTGGGGATTTGCCCAATTAAATGGGTGGTCCAGATTGTTCATGAAGAATTTCTTCATGTGGGTGAGGGTGTTGACTAGTCAATGTTGGGCCTCTCCATTGGTCTTGGACAATGGGGTGATGCACCTACAATTGAATAATTGCAACTTAGCCCCTTAAATTCGGGAAATTGCACAAACACATAAAATGACGAAAATTTGGCGGGCGATTCGGTGTCCGGTATTTTGTAGGGTCAGGGGTCAGCTGTAAGTTTGGTATGGGCTCAAATTAGCAGGGCACTGGAATTAAATTGGGATTTTAGAATCAGATAAAATGGTATCCTCAAATTAAATAGAAATAAATGTAAGTTGTGTTCAACAATTAATTAGGAGTACATGGGGCCAAAATCAGGTCAGGTCATCAATACCAATATTGAAGAAGACTCAGAACAGAATATTACCCTAATTTGGGCCGCACGAAAAATAGGTCAAGATTGTCTCCAATTTCGATTGGAACGCACAATGATACAAAAATAGAAATTTTAAAATAACGTCCGTGACGATTTTTGTGCGGCTAGAAATAATGCACAGATAGCATGATTATGAGTTGCAAAAATAGCAGAATGGAAGGCGGGCATGCCTAGGGCAAGATTGTGAAATTTGTTGGAAGTCAAAAGCTAGGGTAGCGCTCCAAGTATCGAAGCAAAGGTAATGCGCAGTAATTAATAAAATACGGTGATTAACTACAATCTCCAATAAATAAATTATAAATAAAACAATTAATTTCATAATTCCACAATTCGGACAGGCGTTCATCTACTGGGCTTCTAGGTCTAGTCTGCTAGCTAAAAATAAAATAAATAAACACTGCATATAATTATATATTTAATTACTCATCACATAATTATTAAATTAAATACTATCATGCAATAAATTAATGGTAAATACCATAATATTAAATATTATGAAAAGTCGAAAATACCCCTATTTTCAGAATGTGGTAGTGACAAGTCTACCCACCTTAAAAGAATTTCGTCCTCGAAATTTGAAATCCTCCAAGTAGCATTTATCATACACTTTATTATTTCCCTCAAATTTAAATTTATCATCCATGAAATCTTTTAATAATCCACAATGTCCTTCCGCAATTTCAGAATTCTAAAATTGTTGTATAACCTGAAAAATCCTAAAAGTAAATCAAAGTCCATCAAAAATTTCCTTGAAAATTTTTAGTTAACAATTCAATACTCAGAATTTAATATCCACTCCTCAAATTTGATTTTTAATCTATGCGCATATATAATTGTAATCTCGTCTCACAAGTTTTGAATTCAAACATTAGTCCATCAATAATTTTATTCCTCGATCTCCTCTTTCCTCAAAATACTTAACAATGCGACACCTATGGGTCCTTCAAATGCATCGTCCGCAATAATAAAATTTAAATTACTATATTGCAATCAATATATATACTGATAATTTTCCAAATTTTTCTCAATTTTGTAATGATAAATTATATCACAATCAACCTTCCTGAAATTAACAATCATCAATTCTGCCATGTTAAATTTTAATCCTTTATTTAAATTAGCGTTTATCCTCAAATTTCAATCATACCTCGATCCTTGTAAAACCAATGATCCATCAACTCCGTTATAACAATCCCCTAAATTCTTTATTTAAATTAATGCTCATCCATAATTTAATCATCTTGTCCCTTTTTGTCGGTCATAACCTTGTCATAGATCTTTGCTATGGTCAAAACCCTAATGATCATGGCTTAAGAAAATTTCACCTACAGCCATGCAATTTAAGAAAATATATAAATCATGTATCTTTTGTCATGGTATTTCAGTCTCTGTTAAGGTGTACTACTAGCTATGTCCTAACAAGAAAATCACGAATACGAACTACAGTATTAGGAAAACAATCAATCGAAGGATGGAAGAAGGAATCATTAGGAGGGAAAGAAAGAACCTGCTAACATTTTTCTTGCGGTAACTGCTATCTCTAACAAACACTTAACTCTAGCACATTCACTAACTAATTCGTATTCCTGTACACTGGTACCCATCTCAACAAATCATTAATCCACTAGATCCATGAATGTATCCATGTGCACACACATGTCTATTAACACCTAAATCTGATGCCAAGAATCTCTAATATAACCATGATTCAATAATGCATCCAAGTTGATACCTCTATCTCTTTAGTACCATACTCTCTGTCAGTTCCTGTTCCTGCTACAATTGTTCATACTAGTCGTTCTCCTCACTCAAGTGCACACCAAGTGTAACACATCATACTAAATACTGTTCTTTCCAATACAACTTTAAATGGACACCCAAGTCAGTCTGCGGTGCCATCTCAATCCTGCTCAAGTTATCAGATCCTTACACATATATATCATCTACTCATATATTAATATTCATATTTCTCATCTACCCTAGAATTAATCCTCAAAAATAATCATCGAGGTTTAACTTCTCGATCAACTTAAAACTAGATTGCATACACTTCCTCGAAGTCAGATACTCAACATCGAAATAAAATTTTTAATCACTTCTAAAATCTTTGTAGCTTGACTATGTTTATTGAATCAATTTAAATCCTCAAATTTAATGACATACTCTCAACTCCTCAATTATTCTAAAATAAAAATTCTATTTCCACCCTTTAATTTATAATTCCACAGTGTACATATCAGTGCTCACGGTCTCTGATACTCAAGGTGCACTCAATGCATCTAGTGTCTATAATTGTGTACTACAATCGTACTGCCTGAATCACTTGCACCATTACCTCCCAATGATCAATGTATTTCCTTCCAGGACTTCCCAATCTCTATCAACTAGTCTATAAGCTAATTATCATCAAGCAGCATGCTTACTGTTATTTGTGTCATCCTCGACTAATCCTTGATATAGGACCATTAGCACTCTTGGTATTATATCACTAGTTTCATTAATGCATCATCTCATCAAGCTCATTAGAACTCATGATTAGCTGTACCTTTCATAACACTCATTTTCTTATTCTCATGGGCAAGTATATGGTTCCTCATCTCGATGGTTGTATATGTATTTCCTTTAATCCTTTAAAGCCTATTAAACTAATCCGTGATACGCTTCACCATCTTCATTACCTATTCCGATATTTCTCTACTCATGACACCTCATTAACTTTATGCGTATATATTTTCTTACCCTTTCTTCCGATATCAATCATCAAATTGAACATCATGCTCCATTAATTCTTAACACAATTTTCTTGGATACCTAAATGTTACATAGATCACTCAAGTGCATAATCATGATTATCCAGAGCGGGTATGTTAGCTCTGATACTAACTCTTGAACTATCACTGATACTCTATTCTCTCCTACTCACAGTCTCTAATGACACTTATCCTAGAACCATTGGTACAAGGTACTATGCTAAGGGCTAACTCTAGATTAAAGCCTACTGCTCACATGTCCAACTAAGAAACACTTACAACTCACTAGCAACACAGTCAATACTAATACAAGACACAAACAAAATTACAAGTCACTAATTATCATACTTAACAAGGAATCCTCAAGGAAAATAAGCTCAAAGGAACTGGATCAAGGACGGAAGGTATCTTTACTGCTAGTAAAGAAAAGAAGCGATGGAACAAAGTCCTGAATAACAGAAATAGATAAGTCTTGAGATGATACTTTAAGAACCAATTTAAGATACAACCTGATAATCATATACGTCTATCCGAAATCATGACACTCAGAATCCTCGCCACGCCAGTAAGCATAGATGCGATAAACGACAGGTTCCGTAACTAAGGTATGCAACCCTATAATCATGTTATCTAGAATCCTCGCCACGCCAACCGGTATGGCTGCGAGAAACTCTAAATCTCATAACTAAAGTATGTACATCCAAGTTAGGTTCCTACGTTCTCGTCACGACAGCTGATATGGCTGCGATAAACCCTAGGTTCCATAACCAAAGTAGACGTTTTACCTTTCTCACTGTCCTCATCAATATATGTCATCAGATGATACCGTAAATTTTAGTCCGTAAAATTCATCTCAACTTGAAATCAACTCAACAACGATACCAGGAATTAAAGTTAACAACTGGTCAACAAGAATCAAACTCAACAATGATACCAAGAATTAAAGTTAACAACTGGTCAACAAGAATCAAACTCAACAATGATACCAAGAATTTTAAATTTAATAACTGCTCAACAAGAATCAAGTTCAGTAACAACAAGCGAGAGCGGACGGAAACAAGGAAAGATTTAAATTGGAAATTATAATAAGATTCTCAAGGGGTCGTCCCAGGAATCTCTCAAGAATTTGTGATTGAGTATCCTCTCTCATCCTAGTACCCTATGTCCTATGTCCTATAGCAGGTACGTAGTAGTATAACAAGGATGCCACACTACTACGACATCGCACAACTCGCGAAGTCTGACCTGCATGGGCCACCACTAAAAACGTGTCACGACCCGCACCCGGTTTAGGGGCACGAGTGCGTGGGTACGTCCAGCCTACGCCGCAGCATCGGCGGTAGAACGCTGTCTAGGTCAAGTGCTATCTAAACAATCTCACGCTAGTATCCAACTCCATAAGGAGACGTGGATATCAAAAATAATCTAGAAATACTCAATCACAACTACAGCACGATAGGAAATGAAGAAATAAAAGAATACAATACAAGTCTAATGACAACATAATCATACCTGCAATCCTTAACTTCCAATCCCCAAGTGTGTCGGAACCAGTCTACTAAGGTCACAGTCTGGAAAAATATTTCCAGTCAGGAAGGAGCAAAGTACATCTCTAAATAGCAGTTCTATATAAATGACATAAACTATGTAGCAGTTCTAGATGGAAACATACCAGATGCATGTATAGGTACGAGAATGTACAATGAGAGAAATACTGGAAATACTGTAAGTAAAATGCAGGAAAAGAACAATATGTCAATGAGCAAGAAACCTCTGACTAAGTGTGTGAGTACTAGCTTCAACATGTGATCGGCTTGGGAACTTGATCAGGCTGGTTACATGTGATTAGCTATGGTTCATATAAAGTCAGGCTAACCGTTGGTTAGCTATGGTGCATGTAGAGATCAGGCTAATCACACGTAACAGCTATGGAGCATATAAATGGTCAGGCCGCACCCGACGTGAGATGTGGGGTGAGCTATGGTGCATATAAAGTTGGGTATGATCACATATCTACACTAAAGTACTCCCCAAACCCCCGACTGGTATAGTAGATCCAATCATGGTACGCTATGGCACGGGATTCCCTAAGAAGGTAGCAAATCTCCCCGGGAAATCAGTGTCTGTACATGCACAAGATAACAAGGAAAACAAGTCTTGTACAAGCTACACCATGAATAAGGAATAACATCTCATGACGAGATCCGTGTATACCAATCCGTGTAACCAATGTGTCAAGAACATAGATATTTACACTAGATACAGTGAACATAGGAGATATCATAAATTAGAAACTAATCAGAGAATGTACTCGCCTTGGGTCCTTAGCTGGTGAATACCGAGGTCCTGTTCCAGAGTGTCGCCTGGAGGAACCCACAGTCCTAATGACATATCAAAATAATACTTGTATCAGATGCTACGCTAACACACAAATCCATGAAGTCAGAGGCTCTGCCAGATATGGCACTGGTAAATCTAGGGTCATCTGGTAGGGATATATAAATATACATATATCTATTTTTAACTACATCAGTACTTACAATATATATACATGCACCAATTTATATACATATCTAATCTATACTAGTTGAACAATATGTATGTATACTCATACATATAAAATACATTTTTAAAAATATATATATATATACATTTATACTAATTATACATATTTGAAAATATATTAAGTATATATATACAAAATATATATAGATATACCAACATTATATATATACACACATATATATATATTAAATGAAATACACATACTATACACCAAAATACGTTTATACATATATCTACTAATACAACATTTTCATATATCATATATACATATACATATACCGAATTAATTATATATACCAGAATACGTATTTATATATATAATCATATTAAAATATATACACATAGACATATACATATACAATATATATATGTATCATTTAATATATGCCAAAAATACGATTTACAATATTATTAAAATATACCAAGACTAATACACCAATTTAATTTATACTATATACATAATTATACCAAATTAGTACTTATACCATATATAGGTAATTATACCAAATTACATTTATATATATGTATACCAATTAACATATATATATAAGTACATACATATACCAAAATACATATTTATGGGTATACCAATAATTATATACAATATGTCTAAGTATATACACTAGATTGAAATATATATATATACACAGGTTAAAAATATGCCACATTTATATATGCACTACAACCCATATTTATACGTATACGAGAAATTTATATATATACTGAATATATATATATATATATATACATGTTTATATATATATATACCAAATAGTACGTTTACATATACGTATATATGTATATATATGCCAAAATAATACTTTATACTATATACAAGTATATTTATACCAAAATACGTTTATATGTAAATATACCACAACACATTATTTAACATTAATAAATACTGTACATATACATATATTAGTCATTAATTAAAATAATATTCTACGCATATACTTACACACATTATATATATATACATATTAACACTAAGTAATATACTTATACATATATAGATTAGTATATACCCATACAAATATATTAAATACATACACACATTAAACTAACTTATATATGAATACAAATACAATAATATGTATGAATCCATGTATTCATGGTATATATACTATCCATATACCAAATGCATACATTCATAACTGCGTATATACACGGGGATAACTATACCTGCGCACGACGATGAGGTGGTCGAGTCGTCGCAGCGGGGCGGGATCGAGGCTGCCGATGTTGGTCGTGTAGCTGCTGTTGAGGAAGAGATGGCCGGAGCAGGGAGTCGTGGCTGCGGGAGGGAGCTCTGTCGTCGAGCAGGGTGGTCGGCTGGCTTGGTTGGCCACCGGGGAGTCGCAGCCGGAGTACACAGGGGTCGGGGCCGCCGGGCTGATGGGAAAGAGCGGGGAGAGGGTGGATGATGGTGGTGGTGTTGGTGAATGGTGGTGGTGATAGTTGGTGATGGAGGGAGGAGCACGAGCAGCGGCGAGGGGAGGACCGCTGGAGACGTGGCCGGGTCGGGGTCAGTCGGCCGGCCAGGTGGTGCAGGGAGGACCGGAGCAAGGGAGGAGCTCTGGCTCGGGCTTGTGATGGTGGCGGCGGTTCTAATGGTGATGGTGGTTGCAACCGGCCGGCGCAGCAGCAGGCAGCGGCCCGAGCAGCAGCAGTACGTCGGCGGTAGCCGCAGCAGCAGGTCGGCGGCAGCCGCAGTAGGCCGGCGGGAGCGGGGGCTTGGCCGGAAAGATCTGCACAGTGGGGGGGAAACTCGGTGAACAGTGTTCCCCCCCCCCTATTTGAATTTGAAATCTTCTTTTTTTTTTTCTTTATGAAGAAATGAAGAAGAAGAAAAAGAAGGAGAAGAAGAAGAAAGGAAGGAGAATTTTCATACGTAGGAGATGGGAGGAGAGAGAGAGAGATGGGGGCTTGCTTGGGGATTAGGGTTTCCTAGGGAAATGGGTTGATGTGACATTATATATGAAGAGGTGTTGAATGAAAGGTGGGGATTTGCCCAATTAAATGGGTGGTCCAGATTGTTCATGAAGAATTTCTTCATGTGGGTGAGGGTGTTGACTAGTCAATGTTGGGCCTCTCCATTGGTCTTGGACAATGGGGTGATGCACCTACAATTGAATAATTGCAACTTAGCCCCTTAAATTCGGGAAATTGCACAAACACATAAAATGACGAAAATTTGGCGGGCGATTCGGTGTCCGGTATTTTGTAGGGTCAGGGGTCAGCTGTAAGTTTGGTATGGGCTCAAATTAGCAGGGCACTGGAATTAAATTGGGATTTTAGAATCAGATAAAATGGTATCCTCAAATTAAATAGAAATAAATGCAAGTTGTGTTCAACAATTAATTAGGAGTACATGGGGCCAAAATCAGGTCAGGTCATCAATACCAATATTGAAGAAGACTCAGAACAGAATATTACCCTAATTTGGGCCGCACGAAAAATAGGTCAAGATTGTCTCCAATTTCGATTGGAACGCACAATGATACAAAAATAGAAATTTTAAAATAACGTCCGTGACGATTTTTGTGCGGCTAGAAATAATGCACAGATAGCATGATTATGAGTTGCAAAAATAGCAGAATGGAAGGCGGGCATGCCTAGGGCAAGATTGTGAAATTTGTTGGAAGTCAAAAGCTAGGGTAGCGCTCCAAGTATCGAAGCAAAGGTAATGCGCAGTAATTAATAAAATACGGTGATTAACTACAATCTCCAATAAATAAATTATAAATAAAACAATTAATTTCATAATTCCACAATTCGGACAGGCGTTCATCTACTGGGCTTCTAGGTCTAGTCTGCTAGCTAAAAATAAAATAAATAAACACTGCATATAATTATATATTTAATTACTCATCACATAATTATTAAATTAAATACTATCATGCAATAAATTAATGGTAAATACCATAATATTAAATATTATGAAAAGTCGAAAATACCCCTATTTTCAGAATGTGGTAGTGACACATAGTTAAACCTACAATTATCTGGAATCATATGGCATGGTCACATGTTACTCCCCTTATATGTCGTAGCACAATATAGTCACGCTAGATATAAATCCACTTTGTCACTTGGCAGTTTAATTTGGATTCACCCGAGCGTGATGCAATAATCAAACAATTCCTAGCCATGCTTGGTTATTGACTAACTATCATGTCCATGCTAGAGAAATAATATAGTATCATATGTCACGTAGGATAGGGCAACTCGGTGCACACCCAGAACATATAACATATAGCACGTAGCAAGATATGTCGTACCTCGGTGCACAAGTAACATATAGCACCTAGGAATGCATAACAATTATTAAGTGTTTCATCACGGATACGAGTAGTCAAGTCAAGTGACCAATCAGTAGTCATTTGCATGAGTTATGTCATATTGCAACACATAAGTCATATTAGGTAGTATAGTCACTTGGTGCATAGTCTGGTTAGGCGCATAGTCAGGTCTAACACACAGTCACTTATTCCATAAAACTTGCAATTACTATGATAAAAAAAAAGAATCACGAAATCTAATGAGAATCTCCAAGAAACGAGAAAAATAGGCACATAGAGTCGCTAGGGTGTATATGCGCGCATGGAAAATATGCACATGGAAAAGTTGCCGCATGGATACAAGTTCATAGCAGTCTGTTGCATGGCGCATGTACAAGTCATCGTATGGCAAGGCTTGCCGCATGGAGCATGGCGCAGCGGAGATGAGCTTAAGCATAGCGTCCTAGCGTATAGCAAGTCATGCGCATAAAAATGCATATGGCAAGTTATGCATTCAATGTTAAGTGCATGGTGGCTTGGCGCATGTACCCTCAGGCGCATGGAAAGATCAGGCCCAAAGCAAGATCTACCTCATGGCTTGTTCTGGCGCATGTCTCAGAGAGCACATGCAAAAATTCATGCGCTTCACAAGAGATGCGCATGCTGCGAAGGGGCTGCGGAGGGAGCTACAGCCACATGGCATCTCTGCCGTATGGCCTTCCGGGACATGGACTGCATCGTCCCAGAAACTCAACCAAGTTAAACCAAAAAATGGGTCTAGTCTCCATGCAACCTAACTACCATACAAGCAAGAATACTATATTTCAAATACGTATATCGGGAATGGAGAATGATAGTTGTACTAAAAAAGTACAAGTATATATGATCATCGAATCAACCTAGGACTAATAATATAATCACGCTGAACGAAGTCAGATATAACACGCTCCAAAATAAAAGGGCTAACACATGCCCTAGCTAAACACGACCAAAATAAAATTGACAATGAGTGGTATAAAAATGAAAAACCACTAATGTGCCGGGACCGCGAAACTACAAAGGTGGACAATCCAGCAAAAGGTAAGAAAGATCCTCCGGCCCCACAGGTAAATTTGGACAAACAAAACTAGTAGGGTCAAAACCCCAAATAACAAGTACCACAAGGGAGACCAAGGTGAACAACAAAATCAATCGCAATCAACAACAATAAGACATAATTAAATAAATACGGTTACAAATGTACAGATCTCGAGAATAGAGAAAATTGAAATAAAATACTGAACAATAAAGCCATAAAGTTGTTGGCCAAATATTTAAGTTGAGTTTTTGAATATGGCTAATCAATTAAGTTTAACAATTATGATAATCAAGAAATCACTATAGTAACTTCTACTTAAACTCAACATTGTCCAAATGTGCATTAATGTTATAATATTTACTACTTTGTATATTGTTTTGTTCGTTTAACATATATTTGAATTCAAGCAGTAAGCAAGATCAGATATGGACATATGCAGTAAAGAAAACATGATGAGAGAAAGACGATATTATACCAGAAGATTTCTTTGAACCGTCTACGACATCTCCGGAGCCTCGCACTTGGGAGAGGTATACAAATTTCGAGATCTATCTATATTTGGACAACTGCTATCAAGGGAAGGGACGTCTTCAAGTTTGCTCATATTTCAGAAGTTTGGCATCATCAAGTTGCTTCCTGATTTTATATTTTATTATGTATTTTATCTTTTTTTATAGGATAAATGTACATCGGGTCGCATTGGCACTAGGAAGCTCAAACTATTATCCTAAACCGAACCTAGTCCACTTGAAACAGCCCAAAACCCGGAATCCAACATTCTAGAAATTGAGACACATGACTTGGTCAAAGTTCTGTCCCTGATAGAACTCAGACCGAACTCTATTGGCCTAAAAGTAGAAACACTAAATTGACTCATTCATCCTGAAAACCAGGTTCCAACGTTCGAATTTTTGAATATTTGGGGAAAAAACTCGTCCCAAACTCTGTCCACAGAAAACCTATAAATAGGCCTTGATCCCTCCATTATTTTTTACTCATTCACTCAATTTTTAATTACATATTTAGTTAAGTTATTTAATCTTCCTATTCCCAAGATCAACTCCTAGCTTACTAGTGCCAAGTGCGATCTTGGTTAGAAGTCTGTTCAAGTTGTTAAAGCTTGTATGTCAAGTTTTTTTCAAATGTTTGAAGTCGGCGTGCCCTTCAGATCAAAGTACGTAGTTTTAAGAAGTCTACGAGTCCTTCGGATAAAATCTTATATTGTAAGAAGTCGACAAGCCTTAGAAATAAAGCTTGTGGTTGTACCATATTTCATAAATAGTGGATTAACACTGAGCACGAGTTCTCGTGATAGATTAGTCCTCCACGAGAAAAATCAGTATACATCGCGATGTTTGAGTTTGTGATTCTGACTTTACTTATACTCTTCTCATACTCTGATTGTATTCTTACTTATTACATCAGTTTTATAATTTGGTGATTAGACTTAGTTTTTATTTGCTAATTGTTCCACTACACTCTATTCACCCCCCTCTAGAGTTGCTATATAGGCCTTCAATTTGGTATCCGATCACTTGTTCTCCTATATAGGACTCACATCCTAGAGTAGATCCATGGCAACCAAAAAATCCATCTAAATTAATAATAGTGAAGGTCAGTCCACAAACATACCTTCTTTATTTGATGGAACCAACTACATTTACTGAAAGACACAAATAAGCTTTTACTTGAAGTATCTAGACTTTGATTTATGGTCCATTGTTATTGATGGCTACAAAAAGTCTGCTAGAATAATTGTTGATAGTAATCTTGTTGAGAAATTTAATGATAAATATACTGAGCTTAAAAAGAAATAAGCTAGTCTTGATGTAAAGGCTATAAATGCTTTATTTTATTCAGTAGATGGAACTGAGTTTAATAATGGTTCTATATGTGCCACTTCACACAAAGTTTAGAAACTTCTTGAGATAACTCATGAAGGTACTTCACAAGTGAAGGAATCTAAGATTAGCAGATTGACACAAGAATATAAGATATTCAAAATAAAGCCAAATAAGACCATCAGACAAATGTTCACACGTTTCCTTGATATTGTTAATCATTTATATTATCTTGATAAGAATTACAGTAACCATGAAAAGATATGCAAGGTGCTTCAGGGACTCACTAAGAATTGTAACCCCAAGGCAACGACAATCATTGAAGAAAATGACCTCACCAAATGACTCCTGAGATACTCATGGAAAAACTGATGACACATGAAGTGGATCTCAAGGATCAAGAAGAATCAACGTGTAAGGATAAAACTATCACATTCAAGGCGCATTATAAAAGAGCTTCAAATGATGCTTCTGAAGTCGAACAAACTAAAGATGATGATTCAGACAATAAGGAGCTGGCCCAAATTTCCAGAAACTTCAGATGATTACTAAAGTTTAATAAATCAAATCGAAAGAAGAAATATCTTGAAGAAGAACCTATTTGCTACAACTGAAGGCCACGTAATAAAAGATTGCCCTGAAGCAAAAAAAGGAGAATCGATAAGAACAGTTAAATAAAGGAGGATCTTCGTCACACAAATTCGTAAATAGAAGCATATGGTTGGAAAGCGAAGCAAGCGACTCTGAAGAAGAAGAAAGTCCTCAACATGCTACAGATGTATGTCTAATGGCATTAACTAACGAGGTACAAGATACTACCAAAATATGATAAAATAGCGATATTTTTAGCGACGTCATATTAAAACGTCACTAATATTAAAGATTTGAGCAACTCCAAAAATAAATATCGCTATATGTCGATGTTGGCGACACATAGCGACATTTAGCAACTATAATTCAGTTTTTTAAAATAATAGTCGCTATAAGCTTCCTTAAGGTCGCTAAATGTCGTTGAGTTTTTGATTTAGCAACGTTTAGCGACGTATTTAGCAACGTTAGTTTATTTTATTTTTAGCGACATTTTTAGCGACGTCTATAACATCGTAAACTTTTGAATTAGCAACGTTTAGCGACGTCTAGTTATGACATTGCTATTTTTTATTAGCGATGTCATAAGTTGACGTCGTTAAACGTTGCTAAATTTTTTAATATAGGTTTCATTCCCCCCTTCTGTCGAAATCTTTCCCCAAATTTTCAAACCTCCCCTCTTCCCCCCCTCTCCGGTGAAGTGCCCCCTCCGACGTTATCCACAGCCCCCTACTCCAGCGTCCACCCATCCCTACCCCCCCCCCCACCGGCTCCCCCACAACCCCCCTATTTCGGCGGACCCCCTAAGTGTCCCCCTCCCGCACGGCTCCTCCCTTCCGTCGTGGCTCCTTCCCTCCTCCGACCTCGGGCTTCTCCTCCTCCTCCTCCTCCTCCTCTAAGTAAACCCTAACCCGATCTCTCTCTATCTCTCTTTCTCTTTCTCACAGATGCAGAAATAATATGACACTGACACAGACATAATACACACATACTGACACAAATACGACACAGACACTGTCACAGAGGGTGAAAACCCTAACCCTAACCCAATCTCTCTCTCTCATAGATGCAGCATGACATAACACTGACACAGATATGACACACACACACTGACACAAATACGACAAAGACACTATCATAGAGGGTGTAAACCCTATCTCTCTCTCTCTCTGAGATATGAACACGATATTTGATAGCAGATACGACATATACACATACATAGACATAGACACAACATGGGACATGACACAGACACATACACATACACTGACTGTTGTTACCAACAACTTATCAGACTATTTTTTACCAAAACATAACCCACTATTAGACAGTATTTTTTAGACTAACCATATAACTTATTAGCATGTGAGTGTCCTATACATTGTATAGAGAAATACTTTTCACAAATATCCGATATCTCAAGTATTTTTGTAAGAATATTCAGTCATAAATGAGACAGGTGCATGCACTGGGTGTGTGGTATTGTCTAGTCCACATTAGGAATATAATAATTAAATATAAATTAGGCTTTACCGAGTAGCATTTTAGAAACAAATGTCAAGTATGGATATACAGGATACAGAGTTGACACTCACTGATACACTACAATATGAGTATCCAGGATACAGAGTTGAACGAAGAAGTATCACTGCTAGGACTAGGTGTATCAGTGCATGTACTGTATTCCTAAGTATTCTTATGTATGTGTAGATGAGTAGGTGTATAACATAATTAGGTATTCCTGAGTATATATGCTAGGACTAGGAGTATCAGTGCATGTACTGTATTTAACGATGAGTATATACTTGAACGATGTCTATTCATCTTTGTAGAAGTATCTACAAATGGATATAAATTACTATTTGCATCATCGTTCGTGGATATACAACCGTCATCGTGATGACATGTGCGGTGTGTAGAAAGAATTTATCGAGGGTGTACAATAGTTCCTGCAGTTCGCCAAAGCATTCCCTCAGTACATTGACAGTACCAAAATTAAGTATCCGTGTGTAAGATGTCACAACTTAAAATATCATCTAGAAGTAGAATTCACATATCATTTGTACTCAAAGGATTTTATGCCGAATTACTATCAGTTGACCGCGTACAGAGAACTTTTGTCTTTAGCTTCGGAATTGAAGCCTTATATGGAGCCGTATATGGATATCCACGACCACGCTGCTTACGACGACGGGTGAGTGAACATAGTTTTTTATGCGGCGGGGCCTAGTTTTAATCCGAATAATCATGATGCAGTTGAGAAGGCAACGAAAGCCGATGCTGCGAAGTTCATGGAGTTGCTGGAGTATGCAAGGACTCTATTATATCCTGGTTGTGAGTATCATTCACCGTTGGAGGGTGGTTACAAGATTATTGAGCATCAAGTCTAATTTTAACATGTTGTAAGAATGCTATAACCGACTGATGGATTTAATTATAGAGATCTTACCAGAGGGTGCAAAGTTGTCTAAAGACTTCTACCGATCTAAGAGAATGGTGAGATCACTCTGGATAGGATACAAGAAAATTGATGCATATCGCAACGGGTGCATATTGTACTACAAAGACGACAAAGATAAAAATTTGTACAGATTGTGTGGTGCTGATCGCTACAAGGCCACTGGAAGAGGACAGTTTGTCGGTGCAAAGAAGCCTCCCGATTTGATGCACTACTTGCCTTTGACGCTGCGGTTGCAGAGGTTGTTTATGGTGAAGGAGACTGCAAAAAACATAAGTTGGCCCAAGCAAAAATAGATTGAAGGAGTATTGGATCATCCATCCGATGGAGAAGCATGGAAGCACTTTAATCGAGAGTATCTATATTTTGCTTTGGATCCGTGTAATGTCAGATTGGGGCTCTCCTCCGACGGTTTTACCCCATTCAAACTTTCGGGCTCCCAGTATTCGTGTTGGCCTGTGATCGTCATTCCGTACAATCTATCGTCTTAGATGTGCATGAAGACTCCGTATATGTTCCTAACCGTTATTATCCCGGGTTCGGACAATCCGAAGAGGTACATCGATGTATATTTACAGCCTTTGATAGATGAGTTGAATCAGCTGTGAGAAGTAGGTGCCAACAAGTACGATGTTTCTAGAAAAAAAAATTTAGATGAGGGCAACACTTATGTGGACCATCAACGACTTTCTGGCCTATAAAATATTATCAGAATAGAGCACTCATGGTCTCTCTCATATCTGTATTGTATGGACCGTACTAAGGCTTTTCGTTTGAAATTCGGAGAAAAACCGTGCTTCTTCGATTTTTATCGATAATTTTTGCCGAAGGATCATCCGTACCGGAGGAACGAGAATGCTTTTCGTGTGGACGTTATGGAGAAGGCCTGTCATGACTCACATCCGATATAGGAATGCAATTCGGGAATAACGCCCAGCCTACGCCGCAGAATCGGCGGTAGAACGTTGTCCGGGTAATCTATCTAGCTATATAATGAGCCACCAATAATAGTAATATACTCAATCACAGATCTAAGATAAAATTGAGCACGAATATGATAAAGAATGGAATAGTCACATACAACTCATGAGTCTAAAATAATAACATCAATGAGTCTGAAAGAATACTAACAAATAAGCTGAAGATAAATCAAGTACAAAAGAAAACTAAGAAGCTACTAATCCCGGATCATCTGTCTCAGTTGGGATAAGTCCCTCCTGAGCCAGGGTCTCTGAATTTAAACCCACAACAGCCTGAGGTCCATAATGTGTAGGGTACCACTCCTCAGTATCATTTGGGAAAAATATATCCAGTCAGGAAAGGAGCAGAGTACATCTCTAACAGCAGTTCTAATCAATGATAAACTATGTAACAGTAAATAGATGTGAATATATAAGATGTATAATAGATACAAGAGATACACAATAAGAAAATACTGGAATAAATACAATAATGAACAATATGTCAATGAACAAGAATACTAATGACTAACTGAGTGAGCACTAGTTTTAACATGTGATCGGCTTGGGAACTTCCACAGGAATAATGTCCTGGTTAGTCATACGTGCGATGTATGACCAACACTCACAGGAAAACAATACTTGCACAGGTAGGTATAATCACATATCTACACTAATACTCCCCACCCCGACTGGTATAGTAGATCCACCATGGTACGCTATGGCACGAGATTCCCCAAGAAGATAACTAGTCTTTCCGAGAATCAGTGTCTGTTTATGTACAAGATAATCAATAAAATAATACTTGCACAAGATACACCATATACCAAGGAATAATATCTCATGACGAGATCCGGATATACCAATCCGTGTAACCATCGTGTCAAGACGACATGGATATCTATACTAAATATAATAAACATAGAGGATATCATAAATGAGAAACTATCAGAGAATGTACTCGCCTGAAGTCCAAAGAATAGTCTCATAGATGTCTGATACGGTGCCTCGAAGACCGAGCTATGGAATATAACATCAATACAAGGTTCGAAAAGAAAATAAGTTAAACTAGTCAACTTCTAGGTCAACAAGCCATCTCTAAGTTAAAAGTCAAACTAAGTCAACTCTAAGCCATACTATGGTCAACTATGGTCAAACTATGGTCAATTATGTCAAACTACCTATTTCTAGGTTGCATGAGTCTATCTCAAAAATATTGGGTTCAAACACTAGAGTCTGGGTCATAAAGCTACATCTTAGGATACTAGGATATCGTATCTTAAGATACGTAAAATAATAGGTAAAGCATCACATATATATATCAAACAAATATTAAATATATAACATTCTAATTACAAACATTAAATAGATACCTTGGTTTCGAACCAACTTGGTATCATAACACTAACCCATAATCTTGATACCCAAACCCAATACCTTGGGTATCCTCAAATACCTTGATTCTTACCTTGGTATTTCAAGGTAATATCCAATACCTTTTTAATACTAACTATCCATAATAATATATGCTAATAACTTAAATATTATAAATATATAGTATACTAAAACACAATTAGTAATTAGGAATGTGTATATATATATATATATATATATATATATATATATATATATATATATATATATATATATATTTAAATACCTAATATCCCATATAAACCGCAGAAGTGTCGCTAAAGGCTACTGGCCTCCGTCGCAAATGCTGCTGCTGCTATGGCGGGAACCGCTGCTACTCTGACGAATTCCTGCTGCTGTCAAAGCCGTCGTTGTTGTGTCGTTGTTTCTGCTGCAGCCGTCGCTACTGCTGCTGTTGTTGCTATTGCTGCTGCGGCTATTGTTGCTATTAACTACTGCTGCTGTTGCTATTACTGATGCGACTGCTATTGCTATTAACTGCTGTTGCTGTTGCTATTGCTGCTGCGGCTGCTATTGCTATTAACTGTTGCTGCTACTGCTGTTGCTATTAACTGTCGCCAAAGCTCCTTGCTCTCCCTCTTATATATATATATATATATATATAACACAAATATATATATAATATATAACACATAATATATAGTACTACTATATATAACTTACCACTATATAAATATATGTAAACATGCATACACCTCCACAAACATATACATGTACATAATAACTATTATAACATAACATACATATATATATAGTAACATATATACGTACATGCATATATAAATAAACATACACAATATAAATACATACAACATATAAGTATATATATATATATATATATATATATATATATATATATATATATATATATATATATATATATATATATATATATATATATATATATATATACTTACAATATTAACTAGCTTTTACATATGTAGAATAATAGCTACATAAATATATATAAAATAGATACATAGATCTATGACATATAATATATATATATATATATATATATATATATATATATATATATATATATATATATATAATTACATATCACAATAACTAAGAGAAATAGAGAAATAGATCTAAAATTAAATTGTAGAAACACATGGAACGTATCACATCCGTATCCCACTAGACCTAGGATACGCTTGCGACACGAGTCCACCACACATCCAAATGTACCCCGAAGGACACGAACAAGTCTAATATATTATTTATAAATAATACGAAGAGTCAAACACAAATCTATGTGTCCGTGTCAAAATATGACATGTTCAAAGTCCCGTGTCGGAGAAAAAACCTCCAAATCAACACGTATCACCAAATTGTTGGGATAAGACCTATATGTACCCAATTGTGGACATGACACTAGCTCCAAACACACAAGCACATGCCAAATTGATCTATAGGACCAATTGACACACACAACAAATATCAATCTCGAAATTCCTCTAAAATTGACACAAAAAGCACCATAACTTTCTCAATAGGCCTCCTCTGAACACAAAACCAAATTCTATGGGTAGCCTACGTATATGGGTCAATTTATCATGGTTAAACCTCAGATTTAGAACCTAAATTAAGGGGAAAAACTGAATTATACCTATTGGAAGATGGGTTCCCAATGAAACCTCCAAATATGATAAAATTGGACTCCAACTTGTAGATCCTTGCTCCTCTTTGTAGATTATTTCTTTTTCCTTCTAGATCCTTACACCACTAGTCTCCAATGGTGATTTGGGATGGAATTGGGATAAAATTTGGTAGAGAAATGATATAGAAATAAAGAAATTTGGTTGAGGAAAATTCTAGATCAAGTTTTCAAATGAAAAGAGGAGAGAGAAGCTTTTTCCCCTCTTTTATATAGGCCGGCCCCCTCTACCCCTTTCTCAAGATACTATATAATGTCCATTATACCCCTTGGGGCCTCTCATAAAGAAATAATTAAGGAGGGAAGCTTCTAGTCTAAAGGTTTAATTAAATTAATCTTCTTCCTAAACAATGGGCTTTCTAAATGGGCTAAAATCTAACTATTAATATATGTTGGTCCATGAGTCTAAACTAAACTAGTTAGGTCTACTAACATAAGTCCAAAATAAATAACTAATGTCTAACAATAATTAAATAATACAACAAATAATTATTTATCATGCACAATATTTAATTAATTATAAAATTACTAAAATATCCTTTCCTAGAAAATATGGTAGTGACAAGTCTACCCTCCTTAAAATAATTTCGTCCTCGAAATTCAAAGAAAAAAATTGCCCCCAAAAATAACAGAACATAGCAAAAGAACATAACCAAAGAACATAACTACTATGAAAGAACATACCTCAAGGCACAAACAAATATGGATAACGCTCTCACATTTCATCCTCTCTGTCCCAGGTAGACTCCCTTGGAGAGTGATGCCTCCATACGACGTGTACCAAAGGAATAGTCTGGTTCCTCAGCACCTTCTCTCTCCGATCCAGAATCTCAACAGGCTGCTCTGGATAGCTAAGAGTAGGGCCCACTTCTATCTCCGAGTGATCCAACTCATGACTAGGTTCTGCCACGTACCGTCTCAACTGTGACACATGAAATACGTTGTGCACTTCCTCCAATTCAGGTGGCAAGTCTAGTCTATATGCAACTGCATCGACCCTCTCTAGAATAGTGAAAGGTTCGATGAATCGCGGACTAAGCTTTCTGCCTCCACCGAAGCGAAACGTGCCTCGTGTCGAAGAAATCCTTAGAAACACCAAACCACCCACCTAGAACAAAATACAACCTTAAAAACTTAATCTATAACAAGCAACCAATAACAAGCACAAAACAAAAATCTAAAACTATACCTCAAACTCCAAAGGTCTTCGGTGGCTATCGGCCCAATGTCGTTGTCTGTCCTGAGCCACACGAAGTTTGTCTCTGATTAACTGAACCTTTACCGCTGCATTCACAACCATCTCTGGTCCAAGCAAAACTCTCTCTCCATTATCGTCCCCTGACAAGGGAGCATGACATCTTCGACCGTACAGAGCTTCAAAAGGTGACATCTCTATACTAGCCTGATAGTTGTTGTTATAAGTAAACTCTACCAAATGGAGATGGTCCTCCCAAGATCCCCTAAAATCTAGTACACAAGTGTGCAACATATCCTTGAGAGTCTGAATAGCCCTCTCTGACTGTCCATCTGTCTAGGGATGATATGTAGTACTAAACTTGAGCTGAGTGCCCAAACTCGTCTGCAGACTCCTCCAAAAATGAGTAGTGAAATAACTATCCCGATATGAGACTATGCTGACGAGAACTCTATGTATCTTAACGATCTGCCTCACATACATCTCTACCAGCTTCTCCGTAGACAAACCCACCTTGAAAGGCAAAAAGTGGACCGATTTGGTCAACCTATCAACGATGACCCAAATCGCGTCTTTTTCTCCTGGAGATCGTGAAAATGTGGACACAAAATCTATAGTAATGTGCTCCCACTTTCACTCTAGAATGGGTAATAGCTAAAGTAAATCTCCTGGCCTCTGCCTCTCGGCTTTCACCTGCTGGCACACTAAGCATCTGGATACAAACTGTGCCACTTTCCTCTTCATGCCATACCACCACACACTTTTTCGCATATCCCGATACATCTTGTTGGTACATGGATGTATGATACTGAGAGCGATACGCTTTCTGCAATACCTCCTCACGCAGCTCCCCACTAGGCACACACAATCTAACTCCAGGCCGTAAGGAACCATCCTCGGCAATGGTGAAATTATCCTCTAATCCTGCTCTTACCTGAGCTCTGATGCTCCTCAGAGATACATCCTTATACTATGCTGCCTTGATCCTGTCCATCAAATCTGAATGTATCTGCAATCCCCACATCTGCATAGCCAAACCAGGAACTATCATCTCAATGCCCAAGCTCTCCAAGTCCTCCAACAAATATCGATCCTGCGTCAAGAACATAGCTACCGGATACCCGCTCAAAGCATCTGTAACTATATTAGCTTTTCCAGGATGATACTACAAAGATATATCAAAATTCTTTATCAATTCCAACCACCGATGCTACCTCATATTCACCTCCTTCTACGTTAAAACGTACTTCAAACTATTATGGTCTGTGAAGATCTCCGCACGCTCTTCGTACAAATAATGTTTTCATAACTTCAGAGCGAAGATGACTGTTGCCAACTCCAAATCATGGGTTGGATAGTTCTTTTTATGAGGATACAATTGCCTGGATGCATAGGCAATCACTTTTCCATTTTGCTGAAGAACACAAACCAAATCTTTACCCGATGCATCACTATAAATAGTAAAACCTCCAGACCATGATGGCAACGTCAAAATAGGAGCAGACGTCAACCACTTCTTCAATTCCTCAAAAGTAACTTGGCAATCTTCCGTCCAGACAAACTCTACATCTTTTCTGGTGAGTCTGGTCATCGGCTCGGCAATCCTTGAAAAATCCTACAAAAACTTTCTGTAGTAGCTTGCCAATCCCAAGAAACTCCTGATCTCTGCTACCGAACTCATGGTCTTCCAATTTTCCACTGATGTGATCTTCTTCGGATCCACTAAAATATTATCACCAGTCACAACATGCCCCAAAAATTCTATATTGTCCAAGAAGAACTCATACTTGGACAACTTCCAATACAACTTCTTCTTCCTCAGCACATCCAACACAATCCTCAAATGCTCCTCGTGCTCCTTCGGTGTCTTCGAGTATATGAGTATGTCATCGATGAATACCACCACGAACTTGTCAAGGTACTGATGGAACACTTTGTTCATCAAGTTCATAAATACCGTCGGTGCATTAGTCAACCCAAACAGTATCACCATAAACTCGTACTGACCATACCGAGTTCTAAAAGCAGTCTTCGGTATGTCCTCCGGCTTCACCTTTACCTAGTGGTAACCTGATCTCAAATCTATCTTAGAAAACACCTTGGCACCACTCAACTGATCGAACAGATCATCAATCCGTGGAAAAGGGTACTTATTCTTGATAGAAGATTATTGAATGTCCTGTAATCAATGCACATGCACACTGATCTATCATTCTTTGGTACAACAAATACCGGGGCTCCTCACGGTGAAGAACTCGATCTGATAAACCCCTTATCCTATAATTCGTCCACCTGCTTCTTTAGCTCGACCAGCTTGCTATTATTTACTCTATGGACATGTTGCGAAATTGGTTTTGTATCTGGCACCAAGTCTATAGAGAATTCAATATCTCGATCTGGCGGCAATCCTGGCAATTTCTCAGGAAACACATCCAAGAACTCTGCTATCAATGGATACGGTACTCTTTGTCTTCTACCATAGCTCCACAAATAATGCCTTCTTCCTGCTTTCTAGCTCCTCTAGCAAACTCGAGCTCTGGCTCTCTTGGCGAACCAAACAAAACTCTACCTCCTCTACAATCTATACTAGCACGGTGCTTACTCAACCAATCCATCCCAAGTACAATGTCTTAGCTCGAAAGTGGCATTACAACTAGATACGCACTCAACTCCCGGCCTCCTAGAGTAACTCTTTGATCCTTGCAAGTATCATTAAGTAGGATAATGCCTCCCCCGGTCATGATCTTGCAAGTCCTAAGCAAAGACTCAGCTACCAAACCATTCTTCAGAGCAAAAAAAAAGATACAAAACTATAGAAAGTACCACTATCAAACAAAGCTAAAGCTGGAATAGAACCAAGAAGAATAGAACCTGCGATGACTGTCACTACTAAATTTTTTAGGAAAGGGTATTTTTAGTAATTTTATAATTTATTTAAATATTGTGCATGATAATAATTATTTGTTGTATTATTTAATTATTTATAGATGTTAGTTATTTATTTTGGACTTCTGTTAGGGACCTAACTAGTTTAGTTTAGACCATGGACCAACATGAATTAATTGTTAGGATTTGAGCCCATTAGAAAAGCCCATTGATTAAGGAGATGGATTAATTAATTAAACCATTAGACTAGAAGCTTTCCTCCTTAATTATTTCTTCATGAGAGACCGCAAGGGGTATATTGGACATTATATGGTAGCTTGAGGGAGGGGAAATAGGGGCCGACCTATTATAAGAGAGGGAAAATAATTTTTCTCTCCTTTTTTCATTTTAAAACTAGATCTAGAATTTCTCTCAACCAAATTCCTTCATTCTCACTTCATTTTCCTACCAAATTTTATCCCAATTTCTTTCTAAATCACCATTGGAGACTAGAGAAACAAGGATCTAGAAGGAGAAAGCAAGGATCTACAAAGAGGAGTAAGGATCTACAAGTTGGAGGCCAATTTCATCACATTGGGAGTTTTTATTGGGAATCCACCTCCTAATAGGTACAATTCAATTTTTTTCTTAATTTAGGATCTAAATCTGAGATTTAACCATGGAAAATCAACCCATATGCATAGGCTATCCATAGGATTTGGTTTTGTGTTCATAAGAGGCCTATTGAGAAAGTTATTGTGCTTTTTGTGTCAATTTTAGAGGAATTCCGAGATTGACTTTTGTTGTGTGTGTCAATTGGTCCTATAGATCAATTTGGCATGTGCTTATATGTTTGGGGCTAGTGTTATATCCATAATTGGGTACGTGTAGGCTGTATCCCAATAATTTGGTGATACGTATTGATTTGGGGGTTTTTCCTCCGACACGGGACTTTGTACATGTCACATTTTGACACGGACACGTAGATCTATATTTGACTCTTCGTATTATTCATAAATAATATATGTGACTTGTTCGTGTCCATCGGGGTACGTTTGGATGTGTGGAGGACTCGTGTCGCAAGCGTACCCTAGATCTAGTGGGATACGGGATGATACGATCCATGTAGTTGTATAATTTAAATTGTGGATCTAGTTCTCTTGTCATTGTTATGTAATATATATATATATATATATATATATATATATATATATATATATATATATTATATATATATATTGTTGTGTAATTATATTTATGTAATATTGTGTCTTAGATCTATGTATCTATGTATATATTATAACTGTATATATGGTTAGGTGACTATTCTTCTAATTATAAGTATAATTATATATATTAGTATGTATAGATATGCATATGTTCAATAGATAATTATATGTTGTTATAGTCATATATATATATATATATATGTGTGTGACATATTATTGTATGATTATGTATAGGTAAACATATATGTATAATTA
The DNA here is from genome assembly GCA_036927795.1 of Iris macrosiphon. Lineage (NCBI taxonomy): Eukaryota > Viridiplantae > Streptophyta > Magnoliopsida > Asparagales > Iridaceae > Iris > Iris macrosiphon. The sequence continues at coordinate 71,982,756 of JAYESA010000003.1, forward strand.
TATATATACATAATACTATGTATGTGTGTATGGTACCATGTATTTATTTTGTACATATTTATTTTGGGGATAGCTATATGTATATGTTATTAAATATGGTGTTATGTATATACATATATTACTATTTATATATATGTATGTGAGGGGTAAGAGTGTATGTATCTTTATATATAACAGTTGCATGTATTAGGGTAAGTATACATTAAATAGTGGTATGTATATATGAGTATATATGAGTATATATATATATATATATATATATATATATATATATATATATATATATATATATATATATATATATATATAATGGTTTTAGCGACAGCAGCAAAGGGTGACAGCAGCCGGGTCACAACAAGCAGCAGCAGTCGCTATAGCAGCAACAACAACAAAGGTGACAGCAGCCGCAGCCGTCACCAAAGCAGCAGCAGCGGGAACAGTCAGCAACAGCGGCGACAACAGTTTAGCGACGGCCGAAACCCGTCGCCAAAGCAGCAGCAACAGCGGGAACAGTCAGCAGCAGCAGCGACAGCAGATTTAGCAACGGGCAGAACCGTCACTAAAGGGGCAACGTATCAGAGTATCAGAATTTCAGAGACTGTTTTTAGTGATAGTTGGCAGATTTCTATATAAATACTTATATAGATATAGATTAGATATATTCGTATATATTGGTATTTAATATATAAGTAAATGTATTCTTAAATTGCTAATTTCTTTGTAGTATAAGTATAATTAGTACAACATTTGTATATTACGGGTAGTTAGTATAAACGAGTTTGGGATATTACCTTGAGATACCAAGGTAATTGGGAACACCCAAGGTATTCGGTTTGGGGTATCAAGATTATGGTTTTATGTTGTGATACCAAGTTGGTTCAAAACTAAGGTACATTTTTAGTGTTTGTCTTTAAGATTTTATTTAAAAATATTGTTTTGGCAATTGTATGTGATTTTTTACCTATGGATTTACGTATCCGGAGATACGGTATCCTAGTATTTAAGATATGAGTTTTTGTGACTTAGACTTTAGTATTTAAACCCAATATCCTTGTGTAGACCTTTGCAACCTAGATTTAAGCAGTTGACCATAGTTGACTTATAGTTGACCTAGTTTGACTTTTGACTTAGAATTGACTTGTTGACCTAGAAGTTGATTAGTTTGACTTATTTTCTTTCCGGAACCTTGTATTGATGTTATATTCCCTATCTAGGTCTTCGAGGCACCGTATCAGACATCTGTGAGGCTATTCATTGGACTTCAGGCGAGTACATTCTCTGATAGTTTTTCGTTTATGATATCCTCTATGTTCATTGTATCTAGTGTAGATATCAATGTTTCTTGACACAATGGTTACACGAATTGGTATATCCGGATCTCGTCATGAGATATTATTCCTTATATATGGTGTATCTTGTGCAAGTCTTATTTCATTGATTATCTTATGCATATACAGACGCTGATTTTCGGGGAGATTTGCTACCTTCCTAGAGAATCCCATGTCATAGCATACCATGGTTGGATCTAATATACCAATCGGGATGGGGAGTACTTTAGTGTAGATATGTGATCATACCCTCCTTATGCATGTCTTGTTCCTTGTGAGTGTTGATCATACACCGCACGTATGATCAGCCAGGCCATTATACTCTTGTGCAAGTTCCTAAGTCGATCATATGTTAAAACTAGTACTCACACACTTAGACATTAGTATTCTTATTTATTGTCATATTGTTCATTCTTGTATTTATTACAGTATTTTCTTATTATGTATCTCTTGTATCTATTGTGCATCTTGTATATTCACATCTATTTACTGTTATATAGTTTTTATCATTGTTTAGAACTGCTGTTAGAGATGTACTCTGCTCCTTTCTTGACTGGATATATTTTTCCCAGATGACACTGAGGACTGGTACCTACATATTATGGACCTCAGGATATTGTGGGTCTAGAGTCTGAGACCCTGGTTCAGGAGAAACTTATCCCAACTGAGACAGTTGACTCGGGTTTAGTAGCTTCTTAGTATTTTTTTTGTACTGGATTTGTCTTCAGCTATTTTTGTAGTACTTCTATCAGACTCATTGATGTATTATTTTAGACTCATGAGTTGTATATGACTTTCTATTCTTTTATCTGTTTTGTGCTCATTTCCATCTTAGTTCTGTGATTGAGTATATTATTATTATTGGTGGTTCACTATGTTACTAGATAGATTACCCAGACAGCGTTCTACCGCCGATTCTGCGACGTAGGCTGGGCGTTGTTTTTGACTTTTACCCTTACACCGGGTGTGGGTCGTGACACATTTTTAGTGGTGGCCCATGCATTTCAAGCTTCGCAAGTTATGCGATATCGTGGTAGTACGATGATTTAGTTGTACTACTGCGAGCCTGCGATAGGATATAGGATATAGGCTGAGATACTCAATCACATCTAGGAAAAATTCTTTTGATTCAACTATTCTCTATTGATTTTGATACTTGATCTCTTAAACTGTCCTTTCCTTGAGTATCTTATATCATGTGCCATATTGATTCCTCATTCCGTCTTTTTATGAGACATACTCGAAGATACTTGCGGAGGCACGCAAGGTTTAACGGGAGTTGGGTTTGAAGCCCAAGAGAGACCGTGATTCTTTTCTCGGGGCCAACAGCAGTGCAGTATCTGCCAAATGTCCTCATTTCTAGTCTAGACCTTTTAAACAGCCACAGCAGAACCAGACTCCAGCTAGGGGGGTACCATAGCAACAGAGACAGTTACAGCAATCTTTCTGCCAATTCTGCAAGAAGCCCGGCCATATCTGGGAAGTTTGCAGGAAGAGGTTGGGAGTTTGTTTGTATTATGGTACTGAAGGGCATCAGATGAGAGAGTGTCCTTCCAATCCTCGTCGTGCAGTTCAGGGAGTAGCTTCAGCTCCGAGGGCACAGACGAGATCATCTGCAGTAGAACCGAGGGGACCGCTTCCGACACAGCAGCAGCGTTATGTCCAGCATCAGCAGCAGGAAGGTGCATGTCAGGGACAAGCGTTTGCTATGACCGTCGAGGAGGATGAACCCACTGGAGATGTCATCGCAGGTTCTATTCTTTTTTATTCCATTCCAGCTTTAGCTTTGTTTGATAGTGGTGCTTCCCATAGTTTTGTATCTGTTTTTTTTGCTCTGAAGCATGGTTTGGTAGCTGAGTCTTTTCTTAGGACTTGCAAGATCATGATCGGGGGAGGCATTATCCTGGTTAATGATATTTGCAAGGGTCGGAGAGTTACTCTAGGAGGCCAGGAGTTGAGTATATGTCTACTTGTAATGCCACTTCCGAGCTACGATATTGTACTCAGGATGGATTGGTTGAGTAGGCACCGTGCTAGCATAGATTGTAGAGTAGGTAGAGTTTTATTTGGTCCACCGGGAGAGCCAGAGTTCGAGTTTGTCAGAGGAGCTGCAGAGCAGGGAGAGGGCATTATTTGTGGAGCTATGGTGGAAAACAAGGATTTGTCGCATCCGTTGATAGTAGAGTTCTTGGATATGTTGTCAGGGTTGCCGCCAGATCGAGATATTGACTTCTCTATAGACTTGGTGCCAGGTGCAGAACCAATTTCGTAACATGTCTATAGAGTAAACAAGAGTGAGCTGGTCGAGCTGAAGAAGCAGGTGGACGAATTGCAGGATAAGGGGTTTATTAGATCAAGTTCTTCACCGTAGGAAGCCCCGGTATTATTTGTACCGAAGAAGGATAGATCGGTGTGCATGTGCATTGATTACAGGGCTTTGAATAATCTCACTATCAAGAATAAGTACCCTTTGCCATGGATTGATGATCTGTTCGATCAGTTGAGTGGTGCCAAGGTGTTTTCTAAGATAGATTTGAGATCAGGCTACCATCAGGTGAAGGTAAAGCCAGAGGACATACCGAAGACTGCTTTTAGAACTCGGTATGGTCAGTACGAGTTTATGGTGATGTGGTTTGGTTTGACTAATGCACCGACGGTATTTATGAACTTGACGAACAAGGTGTTCCATCAGTATCTTGACGAGTTTGTGGTGGTGTTCATTGACGACATACTCATATACTCGAAAATGCCAGAGGAGCATGAGGAGCATTTGAGGATTGTGTTGGATATGCTGAGGAAGGAGAAGCTGTATTGGAAGTTGTCCAAGTGTGAGTTTTCCTGGACAAGGTAGAATTCATGGGGCATGTTTTGACTGGTGATAGTATTTCAGTGGATCCAAAGAAGATCACAGCAGTAGAATCCTGGAAGACCCTGAATTCGGTAGCAGAGATCAGGAGTTTCTTGGGATTAGCAGGCTACTACAGGAAGTTTGTGCAAGATTTTTCGAGGATTGCCGAGCCGATGACCATACTCACTAGGAAAGATGTAGAGTTTGTTTGGACAGAGGATTGCCAGATTGCTTTTGAGGAGTTGAAGAAGAGGTTGACGTCTGCTCCTATTTTGATGTTGCCATCAGGGTCTGGAGGTTTTACTATTTATAGTGATGCATCGGGAAAATATTTGGGTTGTGTTCTTCAGTAGAATAGGAAAGTGATTGCCTATGCATCCAGGCAATTGTGTCCTCATGAAAAAGAACTATTCTACCCATAATTTGGAGTTGGCAGCAGTCATCTTCGCTCTGAAGTTGTGGAAATATTATTTATACGGAGAGCGTGTGGAGATCTTCACAGACCACAAGGGCTTGAAGTACGTTTTCACGCAGAAGGAGTTGAATATGAGGCAACATCGGTAGTTGAAACTAATAAAGGATTTTGATATATCTTTGCAGTATCATCCTGGGAAAGCTAATGTAGTTGCCGATGCTTTGAGTAGGTATCCGGTAGCTATGTTCTTGACACATGATCGATATTTGTTGGAGGACTTGGAGAGCTTAGGCATCGAGGTGATAGTTTCTGGTAGTGCTATGCAGATGTGGGGATTGCAGATACATTCAGATTTGATGGACAGGATCAAGGCAGCACAGTATGAGGATATATCTCTGAGGAATATCAGAGCTCAGGTGAGAGTAGGATTGGAGGATGATTTCACCATTGCTGAGGATGGATCTTTGAGACATGGAGTTAAATTGTGTGTGCCCAGTGGGGAGCTACCTGAGGAGGTGTTACAGGAAGCACATTGCTCTCAGTATTCTATACATTCAGGTGCCAACAAGATGTATCGGGATATGCGAGAGAGTGTGTGGTGGTATAGCATGAAGAGGGAAGTGGCACAGTTTGTATCCAGATGCTTAGTGTGCCAGCAGGTGAAAGCCGAGAGGCAGAGGCCAGGAGGTTTACTTCAGCCATTACCTATTCTGGAGTGGAAGTGGGAGCACATTACTATGGATTTTGTATCCGGACTTCCACGATCTCCAGGAGGGAAAGACGCGATTTGGGTCATCGTTGATAGGTTGACCAAGTCGGCCCATTTTTTGCCTTTCAAGGTGGGTTTGTCTACGGAGAAACTGGCATAGATATATGTGAGGCAGATCGTTAGGATACATGGAGTTTCTATCAGTATAGTCTCGAATCAGGATATTCGTTTCCCTTCTCATTTTTGGAAGAGTTTGTAGGAGAGTTTGGGCACTCAGCTCAAGTTCAGTACTACATATCATCCCCAGACAGACGGGCAGTCAGAGAGGACTATTCTGACTCTTGAGGATATGTTGTACACTTGTGTACTAGATTTTGGGGGTTCTTGGGAGGACCATCTCCATTTGGTAGAGTTTGCTTCCAACAACAGTTACCAGACTAGTATAGAGATGTCATCTTTTGAAGCTCTATACGGTCGGAGGTGTCGTACTCCCTTGTCATGGGACGATGTTGGAGAGAGAGTTTTGCTTGGGCCAAAGATGGTTGTAGATGCAGCAGAGAAGGTTCAGATGATCAGAGACAGACTTCGTGTGGCGCAGGACAGACAGCGATATTGGGCCGATAGCCACCGGAGACCTTTAGAGTTTGAGGTATAGTTTTAGATTTTGTTTTGTGCTTGTTATTGGTTATTTATTATAGATTAAGTTCTTAAGGGAACAAAGGTGGGTGGTTTGGTGTTTCTGAGGATTTCTCTGACACGAGGCATGATTCGCTTCGGTGGAGGCAGAAAGTTTAGTCCGCGATTCATCGGACCTTTCATTATTCTAGAGAGGTTCGGTACAGTTGCTTATAGACTAAATTACCACCTGTATTGGAAGGAGTGCACAACATGTTTCACGTGTCACAGTTGAGATAATACGTGACAGATCCTAGTCATGTATTAGATCACTCGAAGATAGAGGTGAGCCCTACTCTTAGCTATCCAGAGCAGCCAGTTGAGATTCTGGATCGGAGAGAGAAGATGCTGAGGAACCAGACTATTCCTTTGGTACGCGTCGCATGGAGGCATCACTCTCCGGGGGAGTTTACCTGGGAGAGAGAGGATGAAATGCACGAGCGTCATCCATATTTGTTTGTGTCTTGAGGTATGTTATTTCCTAGTTATGCTTTGTTCATTGTTATATTCTTTGATAGTTAGTTATGTTCTTTAGTTCTGTTCTTTGATTATGATCTATTATTTTTAGGGGGTAGTTTTCATCCTTGAATTTCGAGGACAAAATTATTTTAAGGAGGGTAAACTTGTCACTACCATATTTTCTAGGAAAGGGTATTTTAGTAATTTTATAATTTATTTAAATATTGTGCATGATAATAATTATTTTCTGTATATTTTAATTATTGTTAGATGTTAGTTATTTATTTTGGACTTATGTTAGTGGACCTAACTTGTTTAGTTTAGACCATGGACCAACATGAATTAATTGTTAGGATTTGAGCCCATTAGAAAAGACCATTGATTAAGGAGATGGATTAATTAATTAAACCATTAGACTAGAAGCTTTTCTACTTAATTATTTCTTCATGAGAGACCGCAAGGGGTATATTAGATATTACATGGTAGCTTAAGGGAGGGGAAATAGGGGCCGGCCTATTATAAGAGAGGGAAAAATAATTTCTCTCTCTTCTTTTCATTCCAAAACTAGATCTAGAATTTCCCTCAACCAAATTCCTTCTTTCATACTTTATTTGCCTACCAAATTGTATCCCAATTCCTTTCCAAATCATCATTGGAGACTAGAGAAGCAAGGATCTAGAAGGAGGAAGCAAGGATCTACAAAGAGGAGCAATGATCTACAAGTTGGAGGCCAATTTCATCACATTTGAAGGTTTTATTGGAAATCCATCTCCTAATAGGTACAATTCAGTTTCCCCCTTAATTTAGGTTCTAAATCTGAGATTTAACCATAAAAAATTAACCCATATGCATAGGCTACCTATAGGATTTAGTTTTGTGTTCATAGGAGGCATATTGAGAAAGTTATGATACTTTTTGTGTCAATTTTGGGAGAATTCCAAGATTAACTTTTGTTGTGTGTGTCAATTGGTCCTATAGATCAATTTGACATGTGCTTATATGTTTGGGGCTAGTGTCGTGTCCATAATTGGGTACGTATAGACTGTATCCCAACAATTTGGTGATACGTATTGATTTGGGAGTTTTTTCTCCGACACGGGACTTTGTACATGTCATATTTTGACACGGACACATAGATCCATATTTGACTCTTTGTATTGTTCATAAATAATATAAGTGACTTATTCGTGTCCTTCGGGGTACGTTTGGATGTGTGGAGGACTCATCTCGCAAGCGTATCCTAGATCTTAATGGGATACGGGGTAATACGATCCATGTAGTTATGTAATTTAAATTATGGATCTAGTTCTCTTATCATTGTGATGTAATATTATATATATATATATATATATATATATATATATTATTGTGTAATTATATTTATGTAATATTGTGTCTTAGATCTATGTATCTATGTATATATTATAAGTGTATATATGGTTAGGTGGCTATTCTTCTAATTGTAAGTATAATTATATATATTAGTATGTATAGATATGCATATGTTCAATAGATAATTATATGTTGTTATAGTCCTATATATATATATATATATATATATATATATATATGTGACATATTATTGTATGATTATGTATAGGTAAACATATATGTATAATTATATATATACATAACACTATGTATGTATGTATGGTACAATGTATTTATTATATACATATTTATTTTGGGAATAGCTATATGTATATGTTATTAAATATGGTGTTATGTATATACATATATTACTATTTATATATGTGTATGTGAGGGATAAGAGTGTATGTATCTTTATATGTAATAGTTGCATGTATTAGGATAATATACATTAAATAGTGGTATGTATATATGAGTATATATATATATATAGATATATATAAATATATAATGGTTTTAGTGACAGCAGCAAAGGGTGACAGCAGCCGGGTCACAACAAGCAGTAGCAGTCGCTGTAGCAGCAACAGCAACAAAGGTGACAGCAGCCGCAGTCGTCACCAAAGCAGCAGCAGCAACAGCAGCAGCGGGAACAGTCAGCAACAGCGGCGACAGCAGTTTAGCGACGGTCGTAACCCGTCGCCAAAGCAACAGCAGCAGCGAGAACAGTCAATAGCAGCAGCGATATCAGATTTAGCAACGGGCAGAACCATCACTAAAGGGGCAGCGTATCAGAGTATTAGAATTTCAGAGACTGTTTTTAGTGACAGTTGGCAGATTTCTATATAAATACTTATATAGATATAGTTTAGATATATATGTATATATTGGTATTTAATATATAAGTAAATGTAATCTTAAGTTGCTAATTTCTTTGTAGTATAAGTATAATTAGTACAACATATGTATATTACGGGTGTTTGTGGTATTAAACGAAAGAATGAAAAATGTATTCAGGATGGGGTTTATACGAAACCCGCCTTCTTTGGTTTACAAACGAACTTGTACAATTTGATCCTATACGAGGATATGGGAGTACAATTTATTTAATCTGGGTAAATATTGCTATAGGTGTCTGATCTGCAGTCGATCACTTTAGCCCTTGGACCACACGATGTTGAAGAAGTGCCGTAGAAGACAGGAAGCAGCTTCGAGGGTTACAAAAAGAGGGTGGATGCACGATGCCAAAGTCGTCGATCCCTACTCTCTACATGAGCTCCGGATTCTCTCTCTCTCTCTCTCTCTCTCTCTTGACCTCTGGTTCTGATATTGGTTTCTTGACCAATTCTTCGACCTTTGATCTGATATTGGTTTCTTGACCAATTTTTCTGACCTTTTTCCTCATTGATAGAGGTCTCTATTTATAGAGTTTTAGTGACAGTGACCACTCCATCGGTGTAGAAACCGAGGAGTGGAAAGTACAATACCTTTTTACACAACGGTTAAAGTAACCAATGCCTGCGTATAGATGATCCTTTGAATGAGCGTGTGACGCGGGTCCAACTAAGGGACAAAATACGTATAATCGCTACGAAGATCACGGCGTAGAAGCCACGTAGGTAGGTATCCATTGTGTAGAAAAGGTTGGCATAGAAGCCAAATGTCTGTCACCATGGCATAGAAGCCAAATAGTTATCAAACCGGCATAGAAGCCGAATATGCGTAGAAACCGAACAGGCGTAGAAGCAGAGTGGTCATAGAGGCCGAGCAGGCGTAGAAGCCGAGTGGTCATAGAGGCCGAGCAGACGTGGAAGCCGAATGGGCATTGAAGCCGAGCAGGCGTAGAAGCCGTATAGGCATAGAAGCCGAGTGGTCATAGAGGACGAGCAGGCGTAGGAGCTGGATGGGCGTAGAAGCCGAGTAGGCGTAGAAGCCGAGTGGTCATAGAGGCCGAGTAGGCGTAGGAGCTGGATAGGCGTAAAAGCCGCTGCGTACCGTGCCAGAGTGCTGATGGGGACGTCTTAGCCGGAATTACGGCTTTTGAAGATATAATCAAATCTCTTGCATTAAATGCCGAGATTTGCCACCATCTTGTGCATTAAATATGGAGACGTGTCTTTGAAGGTCTGCAACCCCTTCTGCGCATCAGTCGCAGAGACGTGCCTTGAGAAACTATCACCGCCCTGTGCATTAGACGTAGAGACATGCCTCGACCCCATACGGAGTACAGCTTTTGATGTGGCAGGCAGTTTGTCTACTGCAGAACATAAACAGCTCATGTTTGCCTATATAAAACAAGGCAGCGTATCCCTTCGTGCTTGTAAAAGCAGTTTACGCAAAGGGGATGGCGGTATTTAACAGCCTGGGTCGCAGTGCTGTGCCATCATTGTAGCCGTCGTCTGGGTAGTCTAGCCGTATCCCTTTGTCAGAAGTCCAGACGTCTGGTTCATTGCAGGATCTTCATTGCATAGTCTGACAGGTTTACTTCAGAGAATACGAAGCGTCTATTGTACACCTCAATGCTGCGTCTGAAAGAGGATGAGTTTTATGCCCTGGAGGCGATGGCGCACCCTGTTTATGCTGAAGCGGCTTAGACTTACTGCCTTACGCGGATGGTCCTTTGAGCTTTCATATTTCATGCTGCATTTTAGCGGAAAGAGCTCTGTTGCACGCTTGATGGCTCTGAAGGTCTCTGCTTACGCTGCTTTGCACCAATATGTCGCGTATAGTCATCCAGCGTATTTTTCATGCTTCTACAAGACCCCCTTCAAAGCTTTCAAATTCCTCAGAATTTGGAACGCTTTGAATGAAGCATGAACCGCTCCTCGTGACTCGAAACATTTCTGAATGGAGCGTTGAAACGGTCGATGCTGACTTTATGGCGGATTTATTGGGGACCGGTGTGACCTCTTTCGCCTATAAAAAGGCTGGAGGAGTTAACCTGTTCTCCCCATATTTCCATCACCACGCAGAGATGATCGCCGGAGTTCGTCGGGTCGATCTGAGGAAGAAGGAGATCATGTTCTTCCAGCGTGTAAGGAGCCAAAAAAGACGACGCCTTCGAGCAAGTGTCTACTGCAACGATGGATCATGGAAGGATATCTTAGCCTCCCTTGCTCGGGATAATCAGCAACTTTGTATGGCTGTTCTCCCAGGAGAAGGGAAGGGTCGTTTTAGACCACACGGCTTGCAAGCGGTGTCTCCTCCTGTTACCTCCGGGGGTGAGAGCAACAACTAGCTCTGACCTTGGGCATTGAGTTGGGTGAAATATCTCAACTCAATCTGTCATGCACACGGAGCATGGGATCTGCATAATTTATGCAAGCCCCAACTCTGTATTCTCCCGCCGTTGATCATTGCCATGTCAGTCAGTTTGCTGGAACTGACTGACTGCTGGAGAAGATGGATGAAGAATTGTGCCCCTACGAGAACCTGTCAGAACAGCTTCTGGGCAATCTTCAGACGATGATGAGGAAGCCCTTTGTAGACGGGATTTCCCTTATATGTAGTCATGAAAATGAAGAAAAACCCTTTGTAGACAGGATTTCCCTCATATGTAATCATGAATTTAATCTTTAATAAAATTGTCTTCTTCTCCGCATATGATCGTTTTGCCATACGTTGCTGTGAAGTCTGAATATGTGTAGCTTCGACACATCTGATTCTTTACGCCGACTCTGATAGAAAGAGTGCTAGGTCATGTCCTTTATGCATAGCGAATAGTCCATAGAACGCTGTTGAGCATTTTGAATATTTAGAACTGTCATGTTGCTAGGACTGAGGAACCGCGTAGAGCTCTGAACTGTTATTTTTACTTCTGTTGAACAGAATTTTTGTTCATACTTCGTCTTCAAGAATGATTTCTCAAAAATCCCTTGGAACAGGGTCAAGAAATGGCTGTCAAACTGAGTTGCCATCTTGATAGACGAGATATTCAGACTGGAGTCTGGATGATCCTCCAATTCGACCCAAGAAGAGTCATTTCTCAAGGCTTGAACTCTGTATGCTTCGGGTACTCGGGATATGTTGAGGTCAAGAAGGAGTATCTTCTGTGTGAACTCCTGTAATCGACCACCTTGCTGTTCGGATATGCGGAAAGTCAGAGATCCGTAGTGTAGATGAGCTGAGAATCCTGAGTTCGTAGTCTATTGAGCGTAGAAAGCCACCGAGCGTGAGATCTTAGATTCGGAGCTGCTGAGCGTGAAGTCGTAGGTTTGTAACCTCTCGAGCGTAAAAGCTACCGAGCACAAAGGCATCCGGACATAAAACCATAGACTGATAGCTTACGAGCGTAAAACCGTAGATTTGTTGCTGTCGAGCGTAGAAAGCTCCTTAGCGTAGAACTGTAGATTTGTAGCCTGTGAAAAAGAAATCTTCCGAGCGTAAGGTTGCGAATCTGTTGCCTCCGAGCGTAAACTAAACGCCATCGAGCGTGAGATCATCGATTTGGTATCTGCTGAGCGTAAAGTCGTAGGTTTGTAGCCTCTCGAGCATAAAAGCTACCGAGTACAAAGGCATCCGGGCATAAAACTATAGACTTGTAGCTTCCGAGCGTAAAAACCGTAGATCTGTTGCTATCGAGCGTAGAAAGCTCTTTAGCGTAGGAACCGCTGACCTATTTTTGCACGAAAAACTCTTCGAATTTGCTGACTGTCCGTCTTTCGAGAGTAGTAGGCTGACGTAGTACCCAATCATAACCAAATATTTAATTTGTGAGATTTGGTTGGGGTTTCGAGAAGTCGACCCGAACTCTATATATATCCCAAGCTTTTGAGAGAAAAACTTTCTATCCGTCTTCTGCGAAAGATAGCCTTCGATTGTTTGAGTTTTTTCCCTCGTTCTTTCTCCGAGCACTCCGAGTTTTTAGAAATGGCGCCGAAACAAACCCCCTCCACCAAGGGAAAGAGTATAGGCTCTTCTTCTCGTTCTTCTGCCCCAGCGAGAGAGTCTTCGATCGGGCAAGGTGAACTTCCTTCTGAGCGAAGCATCCTGCCGACGAGTAGCGCACCCGGCCTTAGAGGTATAGCCTTTGGGATGATAAAGAACGACGAAAAATCCTTCGCACACGTTGAACGTGACCGCGCTAGGTCGTCTCCTGTGCTGATAGCCTATTTGAGGAAGATGACGCACGGAGATGTTTTTATCTTTTACGCCCATATTTCTAATGTGCCAGCGTAAAAACTCCATGTTTTTGCAGTTTTGAGCGTAAAAGCTCTGACTGCCGAAAACTTGGTGTATACTATAAAATTTTAGTTTTACGCTTTGGATGGGACCTTCGGCGTAATAACTAGAATTTTGGCAGTCTGGCGTAAAGCACGGACTGTATACCGCCAATTACGCTTCAGGATGTGGCTTTCGGCGTAAAATGACCAAATTTTGTACAGTCTTGGCGTAAAGCACAGACTGTCGTTTCTTGGTCTTTGTGTTGCAAGATTTGTAATGACGTATTTTCCTTGCACTTTCGCAGTTAACTTGTACGAGTCTCCACTGGCCGAGGTGATGGGTTTCGCTGCCGGGATGCTGCACTCGAACTACCTGGAGGATCTGTCGCACGTGACATTTCCTATCTCCGGACACCAGTATCCTGAAGGGAGGGGGATCTTGATATCGGCTCAGGGCGAGCGGACATTGCTGAACATGATTAACGGAGAGCCCCTGACGTACATAGACGGGGACCAGTACATCAAGCCGGCCTTTCTCTTTGGGGACATGATAGACAAACAGTCCCAGACGAAGCCCAAGAGAGAACCTTGGATTTTTCCCGCCGAGAGTGTGGTCTTGTATCTGCCCACGATGCCGAGAGATTATCCCATCTCGGCTTTCTTCCATGCCACACATCCCAGGAGGATGTCGTGGACGCTGATTCCCGATCTTCACGGCAAGCCGGGGAAGATCTTTCATCTGAAAGGAGCTGACCAGGGGTCGTTTGTCAGCCGCCCTTCTGGCGTCGTGACGTTGTTCAGGGGACTGTGCCCGGACAGCATCCCGAGTGAAGATAGTTCAGTGATTCAGCCGGTCCAATTGCCGACTTTCTGCAACGACATCATGGTGCGAGGGGGGTATACCCCGAAGAGAATCCTCGGTGAAACGGGTGGATCACCCCAGCAAACCTCCGATGGACTTGCCTAGTTGACTGGGCTTTGAAGCATTTTCGGAGAGAGCTGGAGATCATAGGACTGTATGCTGCCGTGAGCGTGACGAGTGTTGGGTTGCCTCCCAACCCTAACCTGTTTCTGGCACTGATGGAGCGATACATTTTGCTCATCGGGACCTTCGCCACCCCACTGGGGGAGTTGGGGTTGGCCCTCTACGAAATGGCAGTGATCTCGAGACTGCCGATGGAGGATACCCCGTATGAAGAGTATGTTCCCACCAACCGGGAGTTGGAGGACTCGGACCCTCGGGTTGTGGAGGTGTATCAGGAGCTGATGTGCCACTATTTTGCGTGCACTGCTTTTTGTAATGAGCCTTCTGATTGGCTCACACCACTAAGTGGATGTCCTACCTCTTCTTCCACCGGGCCAGGGCCGTCAAGTCGGAGAAAGTTTCGAGGGGCAAGAATGAGCCCGTGAACTGTTTGGGTGTGCTCAGTGCCCAGGTCGTCGAGGATCTTATGGAGGAGGCTAAAGCTCCAGATCAGTTTCTCAATGACGGGGTAGGAAAGTACCCTGAAGGCACTAAGGCCTATAGTTACTTGAGGCACTGCCGCAGGCCTTTGTCTGAGGAAGCCAGGCTGGCTGGCTTTCTCTCCCTATGGCTGCGTCGAGTAGTGGTGTCCGGCATCGCATCCGCGGACCGCATCCATCGGAACATCCTGTGGCCTTCCGTGCGTCTGGTGTTCGGGGCAAGACTGGGCTTGCTCCCTGCCATGGTGTGCCGTATACAGGATAGCCAGAGAGCCATGACTGACGGGCTGCTCATCGATGAAGCTCGACGTGATAGCTTTCCCCGGGTAGAGTTACCATTCCTGTACTTGATGGGATGGTTAATTCTCCACAACCCCCGAGTGATGTCTCCGGGCCGTGGTAGTAGCGCGGGGGGTAGTTTCTTGCTGAACTACAAGGACTCCCTCTGGAATGTGAATACAGTCTTAGACTGCCGGCGGGTGCTGAGCCTCGGTCATTGCTGGAAGCTCCTCTGCACTGTCCCCTCTGTGCATCGCAATCAGTAGGGGATTAGGCTTGAGGATTTAGGTGGAGAGAAGACCAATCTTTCTCCGGAAGCTTTTAATTGGTTGGTCTGCATCAGACCCTTCCATTTGCTGTACAGAAGCGAAGATCATTGCTTCTTTGAGCCATACTTGCCCAGTCGGTTCGCCAGGCAGTTTGGGTACGATCAGCTACACGTGGGCAATGCCGTCACCAGCTTTAGGTCCAGGGGCGGACTCATTGATGGAGCCAGAGGATGGCGATATTTTATCATGGGTTGCACGGGAGCAATCTTTACCGTGCCGGTCGTCACCCTCTCCACGGAGCTGCAGATCCTTCATTCGTACGCTCAGTTTTACGTGGCGATCAACACCTTCCATCGCGATTTTGACGTGCATGGAAGCTTTAGGGTACCCTCTCCCAAGCCTGGGGGAAGAATCGAAGTCCCCTCGGTTTCATCTGAAGAGGGTGAGGAGTCCGTCACTCCGAATGAGCCTCTGGTGTCGGTGTCGAGGTGTGAAGTGCCTCCGCCTGCGGGGGCTTTGGCGGTCTCTGGGAAGCGAAGGGCTCCTACTTCAAAGCAGACTTCCCCTCGCAAGAGGAAGAAGAAGACGGTTAATTGCCCTCTCCGGATTCCTGGCATTGAGGCTCCTAGAGAGGAACCTGCTGTCTCTCCTGTTGGGGATGTCTCTTTGATTGGAGGTTCCCCGCCTCTCGGAGAGGGACCCTCAGTTTCGGCTGGCGGTGCCGGAGAACTCCTGCTTGAGGCTGCCGTTGTTTCCACTGCCTCCGGTAGTGGAATAAAATCGCCTGCGTGGCCGAGGCAAATGGAAGAATCTTTTCCTAGACCGGCAACGGATGAAACTCCTGCCGCGTCCGTGAGCATGACCAGCGAGGATCCAGCTGACAAACCTCGACTGCGTCTTGGTGAAGGCTTGGTAGAGCTCCTGGCGATGTCGGTTGGCCCACCTCCTTCTCCAGGTATGACAGTTCGTATTGCGTCATTAAGGCGTGATATAGCTACATCGGCTGCAGACGCGGCATATATGCCGTTGGCTACGGGTAAAGGTCATCTTTATGTCTGTAAAACCCCCTTCCTAGAAAATCGTATATAGCCTTTTTTATTAATTATTAATTTAAATTGTAGTAATTAGGTCTAAATAGGAGAATTAGATTTTTAATAATTTTTATGTTAGGTGTTCGGGCACTTAGATGACTTATGGGACCATCAGGAATTTTCAGAATTTATTCCATGTAGGAGACCCCCTTGAGCAGTTGCTAGCATAACGGTGTGCATTATTCTAATCTAGAATTTTTCTATGAGTATATATTATATATATATACAAATATATATATATGCATATATTAATAGGAAAAGAAAAGATTAAGAAAATAATTAATTAAATAAGAATCTAATAATAATAATATAATAGTAATACTAATATAATGTACTCTTAGCAAATAGCAGCAAACTATATTACATTCCTTAGCAAATGCCATAGAAACCACTCCTTAGCATTTGCTATTCCCACTTTAGCAACTAGCAGCAACTTAGCACATTCGTTAAGATTTTCATCCATCAGCATTTGCTTTAGACTCCACCATCCTTTAGCAATTTTAGCAAATTGCTAATTCCCAGGGAGCACCCGGCCCCTTCAACAACTCATCTAAGCCCCCACCCTTCAATCCTTTAGCTTTCAGCGGCTTACTCTCCACGTGGACCGCCCACTTCAGCCTATACGTTCCCAGACCCGACCCTTCACTCCCCTCTTGGCCGCAGCACCCATCCGCTCCCACTCTCTTTCCCTATTATATAATATATATATATATATATAGTTATCTCTCAAAAACCCTAACCTATATCTTCAGACCTCCTCTTCCCATCTAGAGCCGTCACCGCAGCCAGAGAGCCCCACCAAGCCATCCAACCATCCCGACGACGCCGACCTCGCGCCCTATAGAATCCCACTCGAAGCAGCTTCGCTCCGGAGTGATTTTCTGTCGACTCGCTCAACCAAACGCTATTCCGTCTTCATTGGTATGATCACTCCTTAACCCTCTTCCATATTTGTTTTATAGACAACCTCGGAAAACTTGTATCCCTAGGTGAAAAACAGCGTCCAAGTCGGCGCGAGCAGACAGAATTCTGGAATCGCAGAATTCCAGAATGACCACCCGTATTGCCGAGTTCATATCTCCCACCACAGAGATCCGAATTCGGTAATTCTTTTTGATACCTGTAGAATACCTGACCTAGTTTATTTTTTGTTAAATGAACCTATGCTATTAGTTGCTGTGGACAGAATTATATTCGTCACAAAACTGTGCGCACCCACTTTTTCCAGATTTCCAAAAGTTGGAAAACGGAGCGCGCCCCGCCAAACGGGACCGCTCCGCCGTATGCCAAGTGTGCCGAATGGTGCACGCAGCGTAACCGGACACGTGAAAATTTGTGGGGACTGATTTGGACGCGTGTGCGCGCCGAAATCAGACCGTATCCGCGGACACATCCCGTATCGCAACTTTTGTGGAACTCGTGCGTATTTTGTGCACGCTTGTCAGATTGTGACGAAACTTGTACCACTGAACTCGTGGTAACGCGCTGGTCCTATGACCCAATTTTCATGCATTTCTGAGACGTTTGACTAGATCGCCAATTGGCGGGCCCCATAGTTGACTTTTTAGACAAAATTCTGTTCGGCCCATCGGAATCCACATTTGGACATACCGTTGGGTTCGTATTGACATCTAGAGTTATTTGACCTATAGTTTATCCCATTTAGAGAATTTTACCCTCGACACCCTTTTCGGTGCAAAGTGGGCCACACGTGGACCCCACTTTTACTCGAAATTACCGTTTTGCCCCTGTGTCCAAATTGGACGAAAGAGATATACTTTTTAGCTATTTTGTTCATGACGGAAACGTTGGTGATGTTTATTTCTGCATCCGGAGACGTTTGTTCGGAGTCCTTAGTTCCAGGTTCAGTGTCCTTGACATTTGGGTACGTAAACTTTACAGATTTCTTGCCAGGCAAGTATACCTTGCCATTGTACTGTTTTTACATTCCATATGAGGCATGCATGTTTATTTTCTGTTTATTTAGTTTATTTATTTTAACTGCTATATAAACTGTGCGTCCAAGGAAACTTGGGTGCAACGATGGTGTCGTCGTACTATGTTTTATTTATGTATATGCATTAGACCTACTTTATGAGACTACCCCATCTTCATGAGGCATTTATGTTTCCTTGGCCATGACACTATTCTTACACGAGTGTGAGTCACATATAGGACACGGACTTGCGTACTCGGCTGGCCACTGGTACGTATAGGTCGTGCGACGGATAGGGATAACTGCCAATAAAAACTTTGCATGCTAGTAGACCTGGCGGTTATTAGAGGTTTATCGTGTCATGGACATGACATGCTTAGAGCATTGGGTGGGGAGAACAACAAGTACCGCATTTGAGCTCCTTTGCACTTTTTCTGTGACGCCCGGATTCTCTGCTGGAGATACGGGTGGTGATGACCCATATATATACATTGGCGGGCCTCCGTCGTTCAAAAGACGACGTACCTTTGGGCCCCTGGATCTTCAAAAGAGAACCATGCCAAATCCCAGTTTTCAGCCAGATAGCTCACTTGTGGGGAAAGGTGTTCTTAACTGCATTCACTTAGACGGTTAGGCGACCCAATGGATGTTTATTTTCAGTACTTTATTAGCATGTACTTTTTGTATCTTGTTACGTCCCTCTGAGGACCTGGTCTCCTTCCAGATATAGATGAGCAGGAGTACCCGCAGGAGTATGGACCTGGACCTGACGCTACCTATCAGTCTGAGGAGATCTTACCTTCTGATTATATGTGATTCATTGCAGCTGTTTAGAGATTCTAGTTGCTATTTTTTTCTAGACATTTATCCTTATATTAGAGTTATTCTCTTCTCTCTTTAGTAGTTTATTATAGTCGATTTGCAGTGGATTTGTTTCCACCCGACTATCACACTTTGAGATTACTATTTGAGACTGCTTCTTTGATATTCATTTATTGATTTCCATTCTTCTATTATTTGTGCTGTGGATGAGATATAGAACTGCGTGTGACTTGTTGTGACATATATTTACCACTGTGGATTTGATATTCATGTACAGCGTACGTGTGTATATGGTTTTCATATATTGGAGTTCGTATACATACGGCTGGCGTATTACGTATTCCTAGTCCTACGTATTTTGGGACTGGGGTGTGACATGTTTTTGTGGTGGCCCATGCAGGTCAAGAATATATTATCTCGGTTACGTAACTGTACCGAACAAGCCTGCGTATAGGAATAGAGTATAAGGATCTCATCCACGCCTGATTGAAACTCATCCTTCCTATTTAATACTTGCATCCTGTTTGATTCCTGTAATTTTTCTAATCGTTTCATACATCAACTGCAGAGAGATGGATTTGCAGAATGGATGTACTGCCGCCAATGGTGACGCAACTTCTGGAGTCAATGGTCAGACTCAAGGAGGGACCCCAACGATTCCTAGGCTTCCGGGGCCAGATGGACAGACTCACACTCCAGTTCCATCTGATCTTCCCGCTTCACCTATTGGGAACCTTCCACCTGTCCCAGTACCGCAAGATGGCCAAGCGCAGATGTTCCAATTCTTTCAGATGATGATACAGGAACAGAGGCAGCAGGCAGCCGAGCAGAGGCAGTAGGCAGTCGAGCAGAGACAAGAATTTTTGGCAGCACTGGAGAGGATGGCTGCACATGCTACTGTACCAGCCCAAGCACTAGCTTCAGTACCTCGAGCTAGGGTTGGATCAGTAAAGGATTTTGTTCAGATGGGCCCAAGGCAGTACAAGGGTACTGAGAGCCCGAAGGAGACTACCAACTGGATCACTCACACGCAGAAGCTACTGGAGGCATCGCAGTTACCTACAGACCTATGGATAACGGGTGTACGGACGCTTCTAGATGGTAATGCTCATCACTGGTGGGAATCCATGGAGCGCCAGTTGGGTACTTACTAGACTTGGGAGCAATTCTTGGAGTGCTTTGAGGGAAAGTACTTCCCGAACACTGTCAGGGATACCTTGTATGATCAGTTTCTTTACTTGGAGCAAGGAAACCGAACCGTGGATGAGTATGATGCCGAGTTTAGTCGACTCAACAAATATGGCGCTGCTTTGATACCAAATGACTTGGCTAAGGCTAAGAGATTTTATCGAGGACTGACCCAGGAGCTACAACATTATACAAGCTCGCAGTCCCGAGTCTCTTATGCTGAACTACTGACAGAGGCCAGATTTCAGGAAACCATTAGCAGAGGAAAAGGAGGTCAGCTGAGGACACAACAAGGATCAGCAAAGATACAGCAGGGACCAGCCAGGACACAATAGGGGGGACCTATCAGACGTCCCTTGGCACAACAGCATCAGCAACACCGAGCAGTACCGTACCAGATTTCGGAGAAACCCCAATGTAATTATTGTGGGAGGATCGGACATGTTGCGAGAGATTGTCGGACCCGCTTGGGTCAGTGTAGGAGATGTGGCTCTGGATAGCACATGGTGAAAGACTGCCACATGCAGCAGACACTTCCACCGCCAGTTCAGAGATTAGCGCTTCCAGCACCGAAGCCAGCCCAGCAGATGACCGGATCGGGAGCACCTTGACCCCCAGCAGCAGGAGGATTTCAGAGAGGACCACCGCTACCCACTCCGGAGGAGCAGTATATGAGGACCGAACATGGACAACCGCAGAGGAACGGACGAGCTTTTGCATTGGAGGTAGATGACCTGGATCATGAGGTGGATGTCATAGCAGGTATTACCCTTGCTTTTACTTTTCCTGCGGTGACATTATTTGATACGGGAGCCACCCACTCATTCATATCATCTAGTTTTATTGTCAAACACAATATTGCTTCTACACTATTATCTAGTTGTGTTAGAATTTTAACCGGAGGAGGAGTTGTACCAGTTAGTCGAGTTTGTAGATCGGGCCCTATAGTGATACGTGGCAGAGAGATGAACGCCCAACTCTTAGTCCTTCCTATGCCGTCTTTTGATATTGTGCTTGGAATGGACTGGCTAAGCAAGTACCATGCTTTCTTCGATTGATTTGGAGGAAGCATTCTTTTTAAGGTACCAGGCCAGCCTGAACTTGAGTTTGCCCGAGGATCCATAGAAATCCTTGATGGTATGCAGCTCACAATGGACGATGTTGTCTATCACCCTATTATTTTAGAATTTCTAGACGTCTTTCCAGAGGATTTGCCAGGACTACCCCCAGACAGAGACGTAGAGTTTTCAATTGAACTAGCACCCGGAGCAGCACCTATAGCATCACATGTTTACAGACTAGAGAAGAAGGAGATGGACGAGCTGAAGGCACAGTTAAAAGAGCTAGAGGAGAAAGGTTTCATCCGACCGAGTGCATCACCCTAGGGAGCACCAGTGTTGTTTGTACCCAAGAAGGATGGGTCAGTGCGTATGTGCATTGACTACAGAGCCTTGAATGCAGTGACAGTGAAGAACAAATATCCATTGCCACGCATTGATGACCTGTTTGATCAACTCAGTGGAGCTAAGGTATTCTCGAAGATAGATTTGAGATCGGGATATCACCAAGTGAAGGTACGAAAGCAGGACATTCCGAAGATCGCATTCAGAACAAGATATGGGCACTACGAGTTTTTGGTCATGCCATTTGGATTGACCAATGATCCCGCGATCTTCATGGACTTGATGAATCGAGTCTTCCATCAGTACTTGGACCAGTTCGTGGTCGTCTTCATAGATGATATACTTGTCTATTCGAAGATCCACGAGGAGCACGAGGAGCACCTGCGGATTGTTCTAGAGACTTTGAGGAGAGAGCAGTTATATGCTAAACTCAGCAAATGTGAGTTCTTCTTGGACAGAGTTTCATTTCTTGGACATGTTGTTACAGGAGATGGTATTTCTATTGATCCAGAGAAGATCTCAGCAGTTGAGACATGGCATGTTCCTAAATCAACAGCAGAGGTGAGGAGTTTCCTTGGACTTGCGGGATATTACCGACGGTTCGTGGAAAACTTCTCAAGAATAGCGGCACCTATGACTCGTTTGACTTGTAAGGATCAAGAATTTATATGGATTGACGAGTGTCAAGCAGCCTTTAAAGAGTTGAAGAAACGACTGACTACAGCACCAGTATTGACGATTCCGTCAGGATCAGGAGGTTATGTGATCTACAGTGACGCATCAGGAAAAGGCTTAGGATGCGTATTGATGCAGCATGGCAAGGTGATTGCATATGCATCTAGGCAGTTATGAGTACATGAGAAGAATTATCCGACTCATGACTTGGAACTTGCAGCCGTTGTATTTGCTCTGAAGCTATGGAGATATTACTTATATGGGGAACAAGTGGAAATCTATACAGACCACAAAAGCCTCAAGTACGTCTTCACGCAGAAGGAGTTAAATATGAGGCAACGTCGATGGCTCGAGTTGATAAAAGATTTCGAGATAGAGCTACATTATCATCCCGGCAAGGCTAACGTGGTAGCAGACGCGTTAAGCCGAAAGCCAACAGTTTACTTCTTGACAGCACAGAGGGAACTATTGGAGGACTTGCAAGAGCTTGGCATTGAAGTGATATTACCCGAAGCAGATGGGACACTAGCCAACTTACAAGTTCAATCATCATTGGTAGAGAGGATTAAGGCAGCTTTGCCTACAGATGCCAGATTCCGGAGACTAAAGGAAAGGACAGAGGCCGGAGAGCAGACAGGATTGCGCATTCACGAGGATGGGACATTACGATGTGGTGATCGTCTTTATGTTCCAAATGGAGAGATTTGACAGGAGCTAATGACAGAGACTCATAGTTCAATTTATTCTATTCATCCTGGAGGCACCAAGATGTATCGTGACTTACGATAGCATTTTTGGTGGCATGGGATAAAGAGAGAGATAGCTCGCTTTGTAGCTAAATGTCTGGCATGTCAACAAGTGAAGGCGGAGCACCAGAGGACAGCAGGATTATTGCAACCACTTCCGATTCCAGAGTGGAAGCGGGAGCACATCACTATGGACTTTGTCACGGGTTTTCCCAAGAGTCCAAGTGGGAGAGATGCAGTGTGGGTAATAGTGGACCGACTCACCAAGTCAGCCCATTTTATACCTTTTAGAGTGGGTCAATCTACAGAAGCTTTAGCTGATTTATATATGAGGCAGATCGTGAGATTGCACGGCATACCAGTCAGCATTGTATCGGACAGAGATTTGCGCTTCACATCGCACTTTTGGAGGAGCATGCAAGAGAGTCTTGGTACTCGTCTGAAGTTCAGTACATCTTACCACCCGCAGACAGATGGGCAATCGGAGCGTACTATTCAGACCTTGGAAGACATGTTGAGGGCTTGCATGTTAGACTTCGGAGGATCATAGGAGGACCACCTACATCTTGTAGAGTTTTCTTACAACAATAACTATCAAGCGAGTATTCAGATGGCTCCGTTTGAAGCATTGTATGGAAGAAAATGTAGGTCTCCTGTGTGTTGGAGCGACATGGGAGAACGTCAGATTTTGGGACCCGAGTTGGTGGTCAACACCGTAGAGACAGTCAAGAAGATTCAGGGACACTTGCGAGCAGTGCAAGACAGGCAGAAGCAGTGGGCAGACCTTCATCGTCGTCCCTTGGAGTTCAAAGAGGACGATCACGTCTTCTTGAGGATATTACCGACCAGAGGCACCATCCGATTCGGAGGGCACAGCAAGTTGAGTCCAAGGTATATTGGACCATTTGACGTGCTCGAGAGAGTTGGAGAGGTGGCATATCGACTTGCGCTACCACCTTCACTAGAGGGAGTACATGACGTATTCCATGTGTCGTAACTCAGGCGATATGTGGCAGACAGCAGTCATATTCTCGACCATTCGGAGATCACCATTGGGCCGAGCTTGTCTTACCAAGAGCAACCCGTGGGAATCCTTGATCGTCGAGAGAAGGTGTTGAGGAACCAGTCTATTCCCTTGGTTCGCGTAGCATGGAGGCATGGCGCGCCAGGAAAATTAACTTGGGAGCGCGAGGACGACATGCGCAAGCATTTTTCGAACCTATTCGCAGACCAAGGTATGAAATTACATTGTTAATTTATATCTTATACCATTCTTGCATTCTATCGTGGCTTAATTTTAATTTCGAGGACAAAATTTTTACAAGTTTGGTAGAATGTAAAACCCCCTTCCTAGAAAATCGTATATAGCCTTTTTTTATTAATTATTAATTTAAATTGTAGTAATTAGGTCTAAATAGGAGAATTATATTTTTAATAATTTTTATGTTAGGTGTTCGGGCACTTAGATGACTTATGGGACCATCAGGAATTTTCGGAATTTATTCCATGTAGGAGACCCCCTTGAGCAGTTGCTAGCATAACGGTGTGCATTATTCTAATCTAGAATTTTTCTATGAGTATATATTATATATATATATATATACAAATATATATATATGCATATATTAATAGGAAAAGAAAAGATTAAGAAAAGATTAAGAAAAGAATTAATTAAATAAGAATCTAATAATAATAATATAATAGTAATACTAATATAATGTACTCTTAGCAAATAGCAGCAAACTATATTACATTCCTTAGCAAATGCCATAGAAACCACTCCTTAGCATTTGCTATTCCCACTTTAGCAACTAGCAGCAACTTAGCACATTCGTTAAGATTTCCATCCATCAGCATTTGCTTTAGACTCCACCATCCTTTAGCAATTTTAGCAAATTGCTAATTCCCAGGGAGCACCCGACCCCTTCAGCAACTCATCTAAGCCCCCGCCCTTCAACCCTTTAGCCTTCAGCGGCTTACTCTCCACGTGGACCGCCCACTTCAGCCTATACGTTCCCAGACTCGACCCTTTACTCCCCTCTTGGCCGCAGCACCCATCCGCTCCCTCTCTCTTTCCCTATTATATAATATATATATATATAGTTATCTCTCAAAAACCCAAACCTAAATCTCCAGATCTCCTCTTCCCATCTAGAGCTGTCACCGCAGCCAGAGAGCCCCACCAAGCCATCCAACCATCCCGACGACGCCGACCTCACGCCCTGCAGAATCCCACTCGAAGCACCTTCGCTCCGGAGTGATTTTGCGTCGACTCGCTCAACCAAACGCTGTTCCGTCTTCATCGGTATGATCACTCCTTAACCCTCTTACATATTTGTTTTATAGCCAATCACGGAAAACGTGTACCCCTAGGTGAAAAACAGCGTCCAAGTCGGCGCGAGCAGACAGAATTCTGGAATCGCAGAATTCCAGAATGACCACCCGTATTGCCGAGTTCGTATCTTCCACCACAGATATCCGAATTCGGTGATTCTTTTTGATACCTATAGAATACCTGACCTAGTTTATTTTCTGTTAAATGATCCTATGCTATTAGTTGCTGTGGACATAATTATATTCGTCACAAAACTGCGCGCACCCATTTTTTCCAGATTTCCAAAAGTTAGAAAACAGAGCGCGCCCCACCAAACGGGACCGCCCCGCCGTGTGCCAAGTATGCTGAATGGTGCACGCAGCATAACCGGACATGTGAAAATTCGTGGAGACTGATTCGGACGCGTGTGCGCGCCGGAATTAGACCGTATCCGCGGACACATCCCGTGTCGCAACTTTTGTGGAACTCGCACGTATTTTGTGCACGTTTGTCAGATTGTGACAAAATTTGCACCACTGGACTCGTGGTAACGCGCTGGTCCTATGACCCAATTTTTACGCATTTCCGAGACGGTTGACCAGATCGCCAATTGGCGGGCCCCACAGTTGACTTTTTGGACAAAATTCTGTTCGGCCCATCGAAATCCATATTTGGACATACCGTTGGGTTTGTATTGACATCTAGAGTTGTTTCACCTATAGTTTGTCCTATTTAGAGACTGTTATCCTCGGCACACATTTCGGTGCAAAGTGGGCCACACGTGGACCCCACTTTTACCCGAAATTACCATTTTGACCCTGTATCCAAATTGGACGAAAGGAATATGCTTTTTAGCTATTTTACTTATGACAGAAATGTTGGTGATGTTTATTTCAGCATCCGGAGACGTTTGTTCGGAGTTCTTAGTTCCAGGTTCAGTGTCCTTGATATTTGGGCGCGTACACTTTACAGATTTTTTGCCAGGCAAGTATACCTTGCCATTGTACTATTTTTACATTCCATTTGAGGCATGCATGTTTATTTTCTATTTATTTAGTTCATTTATTTTAACTGCTATATAAACTGCGCGTCCAAGGAAACTTGGGTGCAACGACGGTGTCGTCGTACTATGTTTTATTTATATATATGCATTAGACCTACTTTATGAGACTATCCCATCTTCATGAGGCATTTATGTTTCCTTGGCCATGACACTATTCTTACACAAGTGTGAGTCACATGTAGGACACGGACTTGCGTACTCGGCTGGCCACTGGTACGTATAGGTCGTGCGACGGATAGGGATAACTGCCAATAGAAACTTTGCATGCTAGTAGACCTGGCGGTTATTAGAGGTTTATCGTGTCATGGACAAGACATGCTTAGAGCATTGGGTGGGGAGAACAACAAGTACCGTATTTGAGCTCCTTTGCACTTTTTCTGTGACGCTCGGATTCTCTGCTGGAGATACGGGTGGTGATGACCCATATATATACATTGGCGGGCCTCCGCCGTTCAAAAGACGATGTGCCTTTGGGCCCCTGAATCTTCAAAAGAGAACCATGCCAAATTCCAGTTTTTAGCCAGATAGCTCACTTGTGGGGAAAGGTGTTCTTAACTGCATTCACTTAGACGGTTAGGCGACCCAATGGATGTTTATTTTCAGTACTTTATTGGCATATGCTTTTTGTATCTTGTTACGTTCCTCTGAGGATCTGGTCTCCTTCCAGATATAGATGAGCAGGAGTACCCGCAGGAGTATGGACCTGGACCTGACGCTACCTATCAGTCTGAGGAGATCTTACCTTCTGATTATATGTGATTCATTGCAGCTGTTTAGAGATTCTAGTTGCTATTCTTTTCTAGACATTTATCCTTATATTAGAGTTATTCTCTTCTCTCTTTAGTAGTTTAATATAGTCGATTTGTAGTGGATTTGTTTCCACCCGACTATCACACTTTGAAATTACTATTTGAGACTGTTTCTTTGATATTCATTTATTGATTTCCATTCTTCTATTATTTGTGCTGTGGATGAGATATAGAACTGCGTGTGACTTGTTGTGACATATATTTACCACTGTGGATTTGATATTCATGTACAGCGTACGTGTGTATATGGTTTCCATATATTGGAGTTCGTATACATACGGCTGGCGTGTTACGTATTCCTAGTCCTACATATTTTGGGACTGGGACGGCGGCTGTGGTCACCTCGTCTACAATCATTCCTGGCGGGAAACTTGCCAATATCGTGACCACTCCTGGCGTTCAACCAGATCTGGTTGCGCTGACCGAGCTGTATACCATCCTCTTTTACACCAGTCTGAAAACGCTGATATCCATGGTGTTGGCGAAGAATCTGGATTTTGAGCGTCTGAAGAAGGCTTCCCAGTTTTCGATTGAGGCGGTCAGGGAGTTTGGCGATTCTGGGGTAGCAGACGCCCTGGAGACGATGGTTAATGGGTTGGAGCAACCTCGACCGTTGATGTATGAAGGCCAAGACACAACCGTAGGATGTAGATATTCAGACGGTTGATGTATGAAGTCTGCATGAACCTAACAGGCTATGCATTGTCTTGCATAGTTGATCGCGTTTGTGATCATAGTGGGCCAGTAATAGCCCATTCTTCTGATACGATCCTGTAGCTTAGGACCGGGCTGATGCGCTCCGCATACGCCATCGTGAGCTTCCCGGATAATCTGTTGTGCTTCGTCGTCAGAGAGACATCTTAATAGCAGTCCGTCGTAGGTCCGACGATATAGGCATTGTGAAGATGCGTCAAAGTAGAAGCGTAATGATCGTCTTTTGACGGATACTGCTTCTTTGGGGTCCTCCGACAAGATTCCGTGTGCGACGAAATCTATGAAGGGACTTCTCCAGTCTCTTCTAGGGGGATCCGTGTTCACAGCGTAGCTGCGTTCTATGTGAAAGTTGTTCTTCACGCAGAATAAATCTCTGTTAAGAAGGATTACTGAATCCTGCCTTTTTATAGGAGTGACTAAATCCGCAGCTAGACTGGTTAGGGAATCAGCTTCCAGATTCTGAGATCAAGGTACATGCTCTAGGAAGAACCCTTTGAATGTCATGGCTATCTCGACCGCTGCTTGGTGATAGGGGATGAGGTCTGGATTCTGGACTTCATATATTCCCCTGACTTGATTGACGATAAGCAGAGAATCACCGAAAGCTTCCAGGGACTCGACCCCCAGCTCTTTAGCGATTTGGAGTCCGATTAACAGAGCGTTATATTCCGCCACGTTGTTGGGACATGGTTCGTTAAGAGAATATGCTCGATAGATGACGAGTTTATCAGGAGTGACCAGGACGATTCCTACCCCTGAAACCACGTTTCCCTGGGGACCAGTCCTGGAGGCGCCATCGAAGAACAGTTGCCATACGTTACTTTCCATCGCGGAATTACATTCTGCAACTTCGTCGGGAATGTCTTCGTATAATTTGGAGGCCTCCGGGATCGGATGAGCAGCTAGGAAGTCGGGCAGCGCTTGGCCTTTGATGGACTTCTGCGGGACGTATACCATGTCATATGGTATTAACAGCATCGTCCAAGTTGCGAGCCGGGAATTAAGAACACTTGGCTTGCTCATCAGCACTCGAAGAGGGTTAATCCTGGAGATGATATGGATAGTCTGGCCAGTGACATAGTGTCGCGTCTTCTGGATAGCGAACATCAGAGCCAAGCATTCTTTCTCCACTAGGTTGTACCTGTGTTCGGCTCCGACCATCATCCTGCTGAGGTAGTAGATAGCCTGTTCATGCCCCACATCGTTCTTCTGCGCGAGAAGAGCTCCTAGGGAATGATCCATTGCTCGAACGTACAGCAAGAATGGTCTTCCCATGATGGGAGGCACCAGAACCGGCGGACTGGTGAGGTAGCATTTGATATCTCCGAATGCTTGCTGACAGGTCTCGTCCCATACGAAGGATGCACCTTTCT
Organism: Iris macrosiphon; assembly: GCA_036927795.1. Lineage (NCBI taxonomy): Eukaryota > Viridiplantae > Streptophyta > Magnoliopsida > Asparagales > Iridaceae > Iris > Iris macrosiphon. The sequence goes on from JAYESA010000003.1 coordinate 72,011,866, forward strand.
TCATGAGATGCGAAAAGGGCTGACATCTTCCCGAGAGGTTGGATATGAACCTCCGGATATAAGCCAGACGGCCTTGAAATCCCCGGAGTTCCCTCAGATTGTGGGGCGGTCGCATTTCTACGATGGCCTGGACTTTGTCAGGGTCCACTTGGATGCCTTTGGCGGTAATGACAAATCCCAGGAATTTGCCACTAGATACACCCAGAAAGGACTTCGTAGGGTTCATCTTGAGTTGATGTTGGCGCATTAACTCGAATACCGTCTTCAAGTCTTGAATGTGATCATTTTTGAGGCGGCTCTTGACGGCTATGTCGTCTACGTAATATTCTACTATTTTGCGTAAATGCTCATGGAATATGCTACTCATAGCCCGTTGATATGTAGCCCCGGCGTTCTTCAATCCGAAGGGCATGACCGTATAGCAATATACTCCCAACGGGGTCCGAAAGGCAGTGTGCTTCTCGTCTTCAGGATGCATCTTTATCTGATTGTATCCTGAGAATCCGTCCATGAAAGACATGCGTTCAAAGCCGCAGGTATTGTCGATCATGATGTCCGTGATGGGAAGAGGGAACTCATCCTTGGGGCAGGCTGCATTCAGATCTCGGTAATCGATACAGATACGTATTTTCCCATTTTTTTTCATGACTGGAACAATATTGGCGACCCAGTCGGGATGTTGTTCTTCCCGGATAAAACCATAGGCTATCAATTTCTTGACTTCAGCTTCGATGGCGTCCATCATGTTCGAGCAGAACCGGCGTTGGTGTTGCTTCATAGGCTTCGAGTCGGTCAATATATTGAGTTTATGAGTAGCCACCTTCGGGTCAAGGCCCGGCATGTCCTCATAATTCCACGCAAAGACGTCGATATATTCTTTTATCAGACGGATAACTTCTTCCCTTTCAGCTGGAGAAAGATTGTTACTGATGAATATCGGCTTTGGCAAAAGTTCACCCCCAACATCAACCTGGACAACTTCATCTTTTGTGGGAGGTTCTCTTTGCTCGAAGCAGAATTCCTACTGCATATCCATTTGTCGGGCCCAAGAGTCATTCTCAAACGGCTCAGGATCCTGTTCGTCTGCTTCAAAGGGATCTGCCACTACCATATTCACTGATAATGTTGTTCGAGAGCATCAGGTGAGTCGGAGGGCGACGAGCCGTTCTGGGAGGAGGAAAAGATATCCTCGTCTGACTTAGAAGTCGTAAGGGAGGTGGCATACCCTAACCCAAAACGGGTTTGCTGATAGCGGGGGTCACCGTGCGGCGGCGTTCGTCTGCCTCTTCCGTAGTTGAGGCCTGGCTTCCGCTCCAAGTCATAGCCCATGTTTTGCATGATCCTCAACGCTTGCGGGCTGTATCGGTGAACCTGCATTTTTCTAGTATCGTCATCGAAAGGATCTTCCTGGATAGCCGGTTGATTGCGCATGCGGCCGAAAACTATTGAACGCTGGCTGCTGCCGGTAGGCGGGACAATGAAGATAGAATCCTCCTGTGGTCCATATATCGTGACGACGTTGGATGATGACGCTACTTCCCAGACATACGGACGGTAGGAGTTCATAACTTCCAAGAATTTTCGTGCTATGGGTTCTACCTCATCACGGGGAGTGGATTCCTGATTTGGAATTTGAGCGTTAACGTACTGGAAAAGAGGATGTTTATTATATCTGGAACTCTATTCCTGGTCGCTTTTACATCGGTCGGCTGCCCGTTCCGTCGAAGGTTGATGACCAAAGGTGGAGGCTTCTGGTTCGGAGTGACCACTAGAGGATCACTCTCTTTTCCTGACCAAGATTTGTTCAGGTGAGTAGGCATAGGCTCCATGGCTTCTGGACGATTGGTTCGTCCTTTCACTCTGATTGACAGCGGTAGTGCGGCAGAGGGTTCTCCTGGCTCCCGGTGGGATTCCTTCTCTGTCTCGCCCGACACTTCTTCCGTGTGGTCTTGAGAGTACAACACGGCATCGGAATAGTAGGATTCTACTCCTTTAAACGGGTTTAGGTCGGCAACCTCCGTTTGTACCGTTCCTTGGGGGTCTACATATTTAAGACATTGATGTAGAGTTGAAGGAACGATGTTGTGGTCGTGGATCCACGGTCTTCCCAGCAAAATATTGTAAGACACCTCTGAATCGGTGACGTAACACGTAGCCACCGATCTGAGGTTTCCAATCTGGATCCTCAGGCAAATTTTCCCTAACGGCTTACTTCTTTCGGCGTTGAAACCCACGATTGTAGTGGAGGTGTAAGCCAATTCGCTGGTAGGAATCCTCAATGGTCTGAGCAGACTGTGAGGGATGATGCTGATCGACGATCCCGGATCTATGTGAATCCGATCGACCTCCATGGAACCGACGTACCCGGTGTAATAGAGGGGCCTGTCATGCTTGTTATGCTTTAACAGCATGTCGTCTTGGGTGAAAGTGATATTTGGGACCACCTCCATCACACTGTGGCATTGAGGATACGCCACTAGTTCTTCGTCGGGGGACTTGAGCTGGGTCAAGCATGCCTCCGCCTGCATTAGCGCTTCACTCAGGGCTAGACGAGTGTCTTGGGAGAGCCTGAGTAGCTCAAAGATGGAGAGCCTGGCTGGTGTATTAGCCAGTTGGGTCAGGATGTCGAAGTTGTAGGGCTTCTCAAAACCTTTTTTTGGAATATTTTTTACAGGTTTATCAAAGCGCATTTCTCTTTGCTTTCCCTTGTCCGCCGGAGTCGGTTTTGAAGGGCTGGCATCTGTTACGATGGGGCCTGGTCCTGAAGGTTTGGCGGCCGAGTCGTCCGCCGGTGCATCTTCCTGACTTGCTCCGTAGTCGTTGAGGTGGGCTTTCCCTGAACGGGTTACAACAAATACCTCATCTTCGTCTGATGGCGAAGAAGTTGCGACCATATGGCATGGTTTGCATTTGGAGCTCTTTCTATATGTAGCCTTGGTAGCTTTAGTCTCCTCCTCGAGCTCTGACACCAAATCCGGGTGAACCCACACAATCTCGCCCTGCCGGGTGGTTAGGGATACCAGGTCATGATTTTGACCCCTAGCTGGAGGAAGATTGATGATGTTCATCGTGGTCCGGGAAATGGGTGTGATGCCGTCCGAGACCTTTTGGGAAGGCAGATCGCCAAACCGTAGAGAGATTATGTTGGCCGTGACCGTCTTCTCGGTGTTGTGCAGAGTAATGGCCTTAGCATCGAATAACCCCTGGATCTTTCTTTTCAGTATGTAACACGCCTTCATTGGGTGGTGTACGTATCTGTGGAAGATGCAGCATTTGGGGTCGTCAGTACTGCCGACTTCTTGGGGCTGCCTTAGCTCCGGAAGAGTGATCTTGCCACTCTTGACGAGACACTCGAATATACTTGGGGTATCGTCGTCGTCAAAAGAGTAGACTTCGACGGGCCTGGAAGTCCCGGATCTCGTCTACGTGGTCGCCGCAGTCTTTTGTCTGGACGTATTGACCGCCAGAGCTTCTTTTCCCTTGGAGCTGCGAGGATGGTCGCTGCTGGAAGATGACCTCTTGCCTCTATCAGAGGCGGAGATCATAATGCCATTGTCGCGCGGCTTGCGACTGTTGTCTTCGGCGGCCACTGCCGAGATGATGAACGAGGGCCAATCATGGAACTGATATGGTCCTGTAAACACCGAGACTACGGGAAGGAGGTTCTTCCTGCAAATGTCTACTAACGCAGAGTCTGGAACTCCTGGAGGCATCTGTAAGGTGGCCTGACGAAAACGTTCGACGAAGGTGCGAACGTCCTCCTTTTCCCTCTGCTTGACTTCGATGAGAGAGGACATAGACCTGTCTATTCCACCCTCGTAGAATCGCGTGAATAATAAAGCTTTGAAGTCCTCGAAGGAAGTAATGCAGTTGTCCGCCAAGCTACGGTACCACTGATAGGCTACTCCTCAGAGGCAGCCTTTGAACACCCGAGTGAGGAGGGCGTCGTTCCCTTATAGCAACACCGTCATCATACTGAAATAGTTCATGTACTGATTTGGTGATGTTTTTCCCTCGAACAGAGCCATAGTCTGAGGTTTGTACCTCGGAGGGAAAGGGACTTCTTCCCAGATAGCTGGGTAAGGCTGGTTAATTCTTAATTTCTTGAGCTGATCTTTGTGCTTCAAGGCGTCGAACTGGGCTTTCAACTCCCGTACTGCCTGCATCGGATTTTCAGTTGGAAGCGGGACTATGGTGTAGCGCGGAGTTGGTTGCATCGTAACTCCAACGGGAGGTAATATATCCTCCGAGTGAGGAAGCAGAGGAACTGCTGACTCTTGATCTAGAGCAGGCTCTTGGCTCAGGTTGGATGGTGGTAAGTCCACCCCCACACGTATCTGAGTTGGCGGGACCGACGCTTGAGCCATGGCAGCTGTTGCTGAGTTAGCATTATTTGGTGCATGTTCTCCATCATGGATTGCATTTGTTTCAGAGATGTCTCCAGCACAGTGATGCGTTGTTCCGCGTTTCCTGACGGTGAAGCTTCCTCGCGTTCATCTTCAACGGCGTAAACTCCCATTTCCCTGGGCGTCATCGAAGGATTAGTATAGGTCGCTGCAGAAGTCAACTTTATACTCTCAGCGTCTGATCTGGGAGATTGGCGACCCCCAGCGTCGGAATCAGACGAGTACGAAGCTGGTTGCTGTGACCTTGCACGGGTGTTTTGGAATACCCCAGCTTCAGCGTTCCTGCGGAGGTCTTCGAATCTCCTTCGTCTCAGAGGCCTAGAGGGATGACGTCTTGAGGTCGGTCCTCCTCTAGGTATGTGTGAAGCCATGTTCACGGATGCATGCGCGGGTTCTTCTTCCTGAAAGACTGAGAGTAGCTCAATCGGTCGAAAACCGACCGTTTTGCTTTAAAACAGCAGCAATCAATCATAATTTTATGACTATTACAACATCGCTCGCTAGGGGGCATAATAGACATGTTGGAAGGTCCCCTCTCCTTACGCTTCTGGATTAGATATTCGCACAAGTCAGGAGGAGTGGAGGAAGAAGACGACGGCTTGTTCCTTCTGTTCCCACCAGTGGGCATGCGGAGATTGGGCACCATGGTTTTCCCTATGCCACCTGTGTACACCAGATTGGCCATCTGGATGGCGGATAATCCCCTGGGAGGGTGCCTTCCCGCAACCTGAGCTTGCTTTACGTCGTGGGACTCCGCCTGACATAATTTGGAGATTTGCTCAGACTGGCGTAAAGCTGAAGAGGTCCTCAGTCGGCCGTCGGCTTCCCGCGTAATCCGAAGGGTAGGCAGATTGCTTCTTCGCTGGCGTAACGGCCAAAAAGTTGAGTACTCTGTCGCTTGCTTCCCTTTGCGGAAATTACAGCGCTCATCTGGTTCCCCGTAGAGGTCAGATGTTGTCTTGAGCATGGAGAGTAATTTGTACTTCCGATTTGGCGCTAAGGCATCATCAGAAGTTTGGTCTGTAGCGTGCGTAGCGGGAGACTGGTTTCTACGCGTATAGCGCAGTGGATACTTCTGGGTTAGCGCTGAGGCTTTGTCCGAAGTTTTGTCTGTACCATGCGTAGCGGGAGACTGGTTCCTACGCGTAGAGCGCAGTGGATACTTCTGGGTTAGTGCTGAGGCTTTGCCCGAAGTTTCGTCTGTACCGTGCATAGCGGAAGACTGGTTCCTACGCGTAGAGCGCAGTGGATACTTCTGGGTTAGCGCTAAGGCTTTGCCCGAAGTTTCGTCTGTACCGCACGTAGCGGGAGACTGAATTTTACGTGCAGGGCACGGAGGGAGCAATGCTACAAGCTCATTGGTCGGAGAGGTCGGAGAGATCGAAGAGTCCACAGGAATGGTAGAGGATGTCTTGGGCATCCAGACCTTGCGCAGCTTCCTGTTGTCTTGGACGGAGAGAGGGTAAGAGCTACCCCCGGTTTGAAGCATGTCTTCGTAGGCAGACTGGTCGAATTGGACGACCAGTATCTTCTTCACGGTTCCTATAGATACCGCATCGTGTTGAGCAATTGCTTCCTCATCAGAAGAGAAAGATGTCCCCAGCAGAGTCACCATCTTGTTTGTGGTATTAAACGAAAGAATAAAAAATGTATTCAGGATGGGGTTTATACGAAACCCGTCTTCTTTGGTTTACAAACAAACTTGTACAATTTGATCCTATACGAGGATATGGGAGTACAATTTATTTAATCTGGGTAAATATTGCTATAGGTGTCTGATCTGCAGTCGATCACTTTAGCCCTTGGACCACACGATGTTGAAGAAGTGCCGTAGAAGACAGGAAGCAGCTTCGAGGGTTGCAAAAAGAGGGTGGATGCACGATGCCAAAGTCGTCGATCCCTACTCTCTGCCTGAGCTCCGGATTCTCTCTCTCTCTCTCTCTCTTGACCTCTAGTTCTGATATTAGTTTCTTGACCAATTCTTCGACCTTTGATCTGATATTGGTTTCTTGACCAATTTTTTTGACCCTTTTCCTCATTGATAGAGGTCTCTATTTATAGAGTTTTAGTGACAGTGACCACTCCGTCGGTGTAGAAATCGAGGAGTGGAAAGTACAGCACCTTTTTACACAACGGTTAAAGTAACCAATGTCTGCGTATAGATGATCCTTTGAATGAGCATGTGACGTGGGTCCAACTAAGGGACAAAATGCGTATAATCGATACGAAGATCACGGCGTAGAAGCCACGTAGATAGGTATCCATTGTGTAGAAGAGGTTGGCATAGAAGCCAAATGTCTGTCACCATGGCATAGAAGCCAAATAGTTATCAAACCGGCATAGAAACCGAATAGGCGTAGAAGCCGAACAGGCGTAGAAGCCGAGTGGTCATAGAGGCCGAGCAGGCGTAGAAGCCGAGTGGTCATAGAGGCCGAGCAGGCGTGGAAGCCGAATGGGCGTTAAAGCCGAGCAGGCGTAGAAGCCGAGTAGGCGTAGAAGCTGAGTGGTCATAGAGGCCGAGCAGGCGTAGAAGCTGGATGGTGTAGAAGCCGAGCAGGCGTAGAAGCCGAGTAGGTGTAGAAGCCGAGTGGTCATAGAGGCCGAGCAGGCGTAGGAGCTGGATGGGCGTAGAAGCCGCTGCGTACCGTGCCAGAGTGCTGATGGGGACGTCTTAGCCGGAATTACGGCTTTTGAAGATATAATCAAATCTCTTGCATTAAATGCCAAGATTTTCCACCATCATGTGCATTAAATGTGGAGGCGTGTCTTTGAAGGTCTGTAACCCCTTTTGCGCATCAGTCGCAGAGACGTGCCTTGAGAAATTGTCACCGCCCTGTGCATTAGACGTAGAGACATGCCTCAACCCCGTACGGAGTGCAACTTTTGATGTAGCAGGTGGTTTGTCTACTGCATAACGTAAACAGCTCATGTCTGCCTGTGTAAAACAAGACAGCGTATTCTTTCGTGCTTGTAAAAGCAGTTTACGCAAAGGGGATGGCGGTATTTGACAGCCTGGGTCGCAGTGCTGTGCCATCATTGTAGCCGTCGTCTGGGTAGTCGAGCCGTATCCCTTTGTCAGAAGTCCAGACGTCAGGTTCATTGCAGGATCTTCATTGCAGGGTCTGACAGGTTTACTTCGGAGAATACGAAGTGTCTCTTGTACACCTCAATGCTGCATCTGAAAGAGGATGAGTTTTATGCCCTGGAGGCGATGGCGCACCCTGTTTATGCTGAAGCGGCTTAGACTTACTGCCTTACGCGGATGGTCCTTTGAGCTTTCATATTTCATGCTGCGTTTTAGTGGAAAGAGCTCTGTTGCACGCTTGATGGCTCTGAAGTCCTCTGCTTACGCTGCTCTGCACCAATATGCCGCGTATAGTCATCCGACGTATTTTTCATGCTTCTACAACGGGTAGTAAGTATAAACGAGTTTGGGGTATTAACTTGAGATACCAAGGTAGATACCAAGGTAATTGGGAATACCCAAGGTATTGGGTTTGGGGTATCAAGATTATGGTTTTATGTTGTGATACCAAGTTGGTTCAAAACCAAGGTACCTTTTTGATGTTTGTCTTTAAGATTTTTTTTAATAATATTGTTTTGGCAATTGTATGTGATTTTTTACCTATGGATTTACGTATCCGGAGATACGGTATCCTAGTATTTAAGATATGGATTTTTGTGACTTAGACTTTAGTATTTAAACCCAATATTCTTGTGTAGACCTTTGTAACCTAGATTTAAGCAGTTGACCATAGTTGTCCTAGTTTGACTTTTGACTTTGAATTGACTTGTTGACCTAGAAGTTGATTAGTTTGACTTATTTTCTTTCCGGAACCTTGTATTGATGTTATATTCCCTGTCTAGGTCTTCGAGGCACCGTATCAGACATCTGTGAGGCTATTCATTGGACTTCAGGCGAGTACATTCTCTGATAGTTTTTCGTTTATGATATCCTCTATGTTCATTGTATCTAGTGTAGATATTCATGTTTCTGGACACGATGGTTACACGGATTGGTATATCCGGATCTCGTCATGAGATGTTATTCCTTGTATATGGTGTATCTTGTACAAGTCTTATTTCATTGATTATCTTGTGCATGTACAGACACTGATTCTCGGGAAGATTTGCTACCTTCCTAGAGAATTCCATGCCATAGCATACCATGGTTGGATCTATTATACCAGTCGGGGGTGGGAAGTACTTTAGTATTGATATGTGATCATACCCTCCGTGTTTATGTCTTGTTCCTTGTGAGTGTTGATCATACACCGCACGTATGATCAGCCAGGCCATTATACTCTTGTGCAAGTTCCCAAGTCGATCATATATTAAAGCTAGTACTCACACACTTAGACATTAGTATTCTTGTTCATTATCATATTATTCATTCTTGTATTTATTCTAGTATTTCCTTATTATGTATCTCTTGTATCTATTGTGCATATTGTATATTCACATCTATTTACGGTTACATAGTTTTTATCATTGATTATAACTGCTGTTAGAGATGTACTCTGCTCCTTTCCTGACTGAATATATTTTTTCCAGATGACACTGAGGACTGGTACCCTACAAATTATGGACCTCAGGATATTGTGGGTCTAGAGTCTGAGACCCTGGTTCAGGAGAAACTTATCCCAACTGAGACAGTTGACCCAAGTTTAGTAGCTTCTTAGTATTTCTTTTTTACTGGATTTATCTCCAGCTATTTTTGTAGTACTTCTTTCAGACCCATTGATGTATTATTTTAGACTCATGAGTTGTATGTGACTTTCTATTCTTTTATCTGTTTTGTTCTCATTTCCATCTTAGTTCTGTGAATGAGTATATTGCTATTGTTAGTGGTTCACTATGTTGCTAGATAGATTACCCAGATAGCGTTCTACCACTGATTCTATGGCGTAGGCTGGGTGTTGTTTCCGACTTGTACCCTTACACCGGGTGCGGGTCGTGACAATGATATCTCCGGTGGGCTCGTCCTTCTCGATGGTCATAGCAAACGCTCGTCCCTGACGTGCACCTTCCTGTTGTTGATGTTGGATATAACGCTGTTTTTGTGTCGGAAGCAGTCCCCTCGGTTGTTCTTCAGGTGGTCTCGTCTGTGCCCTCGGAGCTGAAGTTGCTCCCTAAACTGCACGACGAGGACACTCTCTCGACTGATGCCCTTCAGCACCATAATACAAATAAACTCCCAATCTTTTCCTGCATACTTTCCAGATGTGGCCGGGCTTCTTGCAGAAGTGGCAGGAAGAATGCTGTAACTGTCTCTGTTGTTATGGTACCTGATGAAACAGCGCCCTAGCTGGAGTCTGGTGTTGTTGCGACTGCTGGAAAGGCCTGGACTAGAAATAAGGACGTTTGGCAGATACTGTACTGCTGTTGCCCCCCAGAAAAGAATTATGGTCTCTTTTGGGCTTCAAACCCAACTCCCGCTCAACCTTGTGTGCCTCCGCAAGTATCTCCGAGTATGTCTCATAAAATAATGGAATGAGGATCTTAACTTCCCAGTTTAGACCCTCAAGAAAATGAATAGCCCGAACCTTCGGCTCTCTCACCAAATACTCTACAAATCGGCTTAACCTACCGAACTCCGCAACGTACTCCTCCACAGACATGCTCCCCTGAATGAGGCTCTCAAACTGCCTCCCCAAGTCTAGCATGTCTGCTCGAGCGAAGAACTTTTTCTTGAAGAGGTCCTTGAATACCTCCCAAGCCTGTCCTGCATCAACAAGAATTGGCTCATTCCTGAACCAAGTATGGGCGACGTCGAATAGTTGAAGTCCTACCGCCTCAACCTTCAGATCCTCAGAAAGACGAAATACGGGATACCCTCATAAAATTCTCATTGTCCTCGAGCCAATCATCATCATAGACGATGCCCTCCGTCCCCTTGAAGACCCTAGGCTCCAGCTTCTTGAAGTCCTGAATGTTGCCTGGCCAAAGCTGAGTAACCTGAGGAGCAACCTGCAGCTGGACCAAAACTCCTCTCTCTACTATGGCACGAGCAAGCTGATGAGCACTCTCGATGCCCTGCCGTAAAACGTCGGTCTGCCTCTGATGTGCCTCTGACTGAGCCCTCTGTGCCTCGAGCATCTCACAAAATAGTGTAAACATCTGTGTCACCTCTGCTGGCACGGAAGGTAGAGGTGGAAGCCCCTCAGATACAGCTGGCACAGTCCTCTGAGTAGGTGGTGGACCTCCGAAAGCAGCTGACACTCCAATCACCGGAGAAGTGACTGGTGCAGGCCCTCGGGATGTCGTAGATCTCTCAGAAGCGGCTCTCCCCTGCTGTGGTCTAGTCTTAGGCGGCATCCTGAGACAAAGCGAAAGAAAGAATCAATATGGCACATGATGTAAGACACTCAAGGAAATGACAGTTTAAAGAGATCAAGTATCAATATCAAAGGAGAATAGTTGAATGAACCAAAAGAATTTTTTTCTAGATGTGATTGATAATTCTCAGCCTACAATACTAGAATAAGCGGGATTAGCGACATTTTTTAGCGACACCTAGTAAAAACGTCGCTAAATTAGCGACTCTGTAAAAATCGTCGCTAGACTTCGCTAAATGGCAACATTTAGCGACGTTTAACGACTTTTATTAAGATTTTTAAATATTAGTCGCTATAAGTTCAATTAAGGTCGCTAAATGTCGCTAATATATCTGATTTAGCGACGTTTAGCGTCGTAATTAGCGACGTATCTATCAAAAATATTTAGCAACGTATTTAGCGACGTCTTTGACGTCGCTAATTTTTATTTTTGCGACGTTGTTATTTGACGTCGCTAAATGTCGCTAAATTTTGGTTAATTAGGGCTCAGTTTTCTTTTCCCAATCTGTCAAAAATTTTGAAACTTTTCGATTTCCCCCGCCCCCCCCCCTCTCCGACGACCGGTTCTCCACGGCTGCAGCTACTCCGGCATCCCCCTCCTCCTCCTCGAGCTCTAGGTAATCTCTCTCTCTCTCTCTCTCTCATGTGACACTGACACAAGACACACTTGACAGACACGACACACGCACACAGACACGACACACGCACATAGACACTGACAGACATACACGACACACACGATACACACACACAGACGCAGACACACACACACGACACACTCACACAGACGCAGACACACATGACACACACGATACACACACACAGACGCAGACACACACACACGACACACACACACAGACGTAGATACACACGACACACACGACACACACACAGACGTAGACACACATACACGACACACACACAGACGCAGATTAGGGTTAGGGTTAGGTTTAGGTTTAGGTTTAGGTTTAGGGTTAGGGTTAGGTTTTTTGACCTGAGGTTAGGGTTAGGGTTAGGTTTAGGTTTAGGGTTTTTGATCAGGGGTTAGGTTTAGGGTTTTTGACCTGGGGTTAGGGTTAGGGTTAGGGTTAGGGTTAGGTTTTTTTATCAGGGGTTAGGTTTAGGGTTTTTGACCTGGGGTTAGGGTTAGGGTTAGAGTTAGGGTTAGGGTTTTTGATCAGGGGTTAGGTTTAGGGTTTTTATCAGGGGTTAGGGTTAGATTTTTGATCAGGGGTTAGGGCTACGGAATATCACTATCACCATTTTAATCAATATTTGTTGCAAAAACAAAAGTGCAACTGCCACATTGATTATCTTGTAATATGTGGTACAACTTCCCCTTTTTTTGTTTTATGAACTCCTAGTAAAGTTTTAGCAAACTTAACATTGACTTGTCTAATTTGATTGTCAATTCCAATCAACTTTGCTTACCTAGTTGGAATTCATGTTCTACTAATTAGTTATCGATTAAGTACTAGCTGAGCTAAGAAGAAAGGTCTTTGACCCAAGTGATTTAGAAACTCATCGCTTAAGTATTCACTATTTTGATCTAATTCAAACACTCTTGCTGATTTGTTCCTCTACTCTATATCGATTGTCCTATGAACTAGTGGCTCTTTCTCCTTTTTTTTAATGAAAAAGAAGTTCGAGTATTTTACCTATGATAAAAAATTCACTAGTAGGATATAATAGAAATGAAAAATAATATTTTCATCCTGCTTGTTAATCTTATCTTCACAAATACATTCTAGCCTAAGGTGCCACATGTATTTGGGATTAATATTATCTTTAGAATCTCTTAAACATGATTGATTAATGTTAAATATATTATTTTACAATACAAACATACAGATGATTTATTAATGTCCATAATCACCTTTCTCAAAACTGAAAGGGATAAATATTCATCATCATTCGTATTATCATCTCCATCATCAACACTACCAATAGATTTATATTTTTATTGTTAGGACATTATTATACTGCAATAAACAGCTAATTCTTTGTGAGTCATCTAATTCTTTCGTTCCGGTCCAATAGCTAATTCTTTGCTAATTCTTTGTTTTCATCTATCTTACCATATGGCACCCAAGAGAGCGACACCTCCTACTATTAAGGAGGAAGTGATGCCTCCTACTGTTAAGGAGGAAGTGATGCCTCCTACTGTTAAGGAGGAAGAGATACCACCTGCGGGGAGTTCCAGTCACCCAGCACCTATCGCGACTGTATCTCAGACGGGGAGTTCCAGTCATCCAGCACCCATAGCGGAGCTTGATATCATAAATGCTGTTTATGCGCAGTATTTGAGGGATTAGTATCTGCCCCGTTTTGGATATCCTCGAGATTGATACTGTGATGTTTCATATACTTATATATTATGCATTTTGTGTTACTGTGATACTCTGATACTTATATATTATGTATTTTATGACGTTGTTTATGCCCATTTTGTGTGACTGTGATACTGTGATACTTTTATGACTGTGATACTTTTATGACTGTGATACTTTTATAACTGTGATACTTTTATTCATATTAAATATTGTTAATTTGGTGTTGAGTGTTCCACCGAAGGGGTCGACGAACCCATAGAATTCAACGGAGGGTTGCTCCGGGTCTATTTTTAATTAGAAATTTATAAATTACAGGAACAATAGTTTGGAACAATTCAGTTTTTTTTTGTAAAATTAGCGACATTTTTATAAGTCGCTAAAAAAGTCGCTACTTAGCGACGTGTCATTAGCCGTCACTAAGGACGTCGCTAAACGTCGCTAAATATGTCGATGTACGTCGTAAAATGCTGACATGACAGTACTGCTAGGTCATTAAAGACGTCGCTGTTACGTCGCTATATAAGTCGCTAATTAGCGACGTTTAGCGACATTTAATTACGTTGCTAATTAGTGACTCAGAGTCGCTAAACGTCGCTAAATTAGCGACACATCTAAGTCGCTAAAAAACGTCGGTATAGCGACGTTTAGTGATATTTTTCCTTTCAGCGACGTTATTATTACCGACTTCATTGCAACGTCGCTAATTACGTCGCTAAACGAGATTAGCGACATTTTTTTGTCAATTAGCGATGTTTTTGGTCGTCGCTAATTTAACTTTTTCTGGTAGTGCTATAGCCTACATCCTATATCCTGACACAAGCTTATAATAGTAATCAATTCAGAGCACCACTACGAATCGCACTAATTGCGACCTCGAAGAAAGACCTACATGGGCCACCACTAAAAATGTGTCATAACTCGCACCCGATGTAGGGATGCAAGTCGGAAACAACGCCCAGCCTACGCCATAGAATCGGTGGTAAAATATTGTCCGGGTAATCTATATAGCTATATAATGAGCCACCAACAATAATAATATACTCAATCACAGATCTAAGATAGAATCGAGCACGAATATGATAAAGAATGGAATATTCACATACAACTCATGAGTCTAAAATAATAACATTAATGAGTCTGAAAGAATACTAACAAATAAGCTAGAGGCAAATCCAGTACAAAAGAATACTAAGAAGCTACTAATCTCGGGTCATCTGTCTCAGTTGAGATAAGTCCCTCCTGAGCTAGGGTCTCTGACTCTAAACCCACAACATCCTGAGGTCCATAATGTGTAGGATACCACTCCTCAGTGTCATCTGGGAAAAATATATCCAGTCAGGAAAGGAGCAGAGTACATCTCTAACAGTAGTTCTAATCAATGATAAAAATTATGTAACATTAAATAGATATGAATATACAAGATGCATGATAGATACAAGAGATACACAATAAGAAAATACTGGAATAAATACAATAATGAATAATATATCAATGAACAAGAATACTAATGACTAAGTGAGTGAGCACTAGTTTTAACATATGATTGGCTTGGGAACTTCCACAGGAATAATGGTCTGGTTAATCATACGTGCGGTGTATGACCAACACTCACAGGAAAACAATAGTTGCACAGGAAGGTATGATCACATATCTACACTAATACTCTCCACCCCTGATTGGTATAGTAGATCCAACTATGGTACGCTATGGTACGAGATTTTCGAAGAAGATAGCTAGTCTTCCCGAGAATCAGTGTCTGTATATGTACAAGATAACCAATGAAATAATACTTACACAAGATACACCATATACCAAGGAATAATATCTCATGACGAGATTCGGATATACCAATCCGTGTAACCATCGTATCAAGAAGACATGGACATCTACACTAAATACAATGAACATAGAGGATATCATAAATGAGAAACTATCAGATAATGTACTCACCTGAAGTCTAAAGAATAGTCTCACAGATGTCTGATATGGTGCCTCGAAGACCTAGATATGAAATATATATCAATACAAGATTCGAAAAGAAAATAAGTTAAACTAGTCAACTTCTAGGTCAATAAGCCATCTCTAAGTCAAAAGTCAAACTAAGTCAACTCTAAGCCAAACTATGGTCAACTATGGTCAAACTATGGTCAATTATGTTAAACTACCTATTTCTAGGTTGCATGAGTCTATCTCAAAAATATTGGGCTCAAACACTAGAGTCTAGGTCATAAAGCTATATCTTAGGATACTAGGATACCGTATCTCAGGATACGTAAAACAATAGATAAAGCATTACATATACATATCAAACAAGTATTAAATATATAACCATCTAATTATAAATATTAAATGGATAACTTGGTTTCGAACCAACTTGGTATCACAACACTAACCCATAATCTTGATACCCAAACCCAATACCTTGGGTATCCTCAAATACCTTGATTCTTACCTTGGTATTTCAATGTAATATCCAATACCTTGTTTATACTAAATACCCATAATAATATATGCTAAAATCTTAAATATTATAAATATAGTATACTAAAACATAATTAGCAATTAGGAATATATCTACATATATTTTATTACCATATATCTAATATATTTAAATACCTAATATCCCATATAAACCGCAGAGGTGTCGCTAAAGGCTGCTGGCCTCCGTCGCAAATGCTGCTGCTGCTGTGGCGGGAACCGCTGCTACTGTGACAGATTTTTGCTGTTGTCGCCAAAGCCGCCGTTGTTGTTCCACTGTTGCTGCTGCAGCCGTCGCTACTGTTGCTGCTGTTGCTATTGCTGCTGCGGCTGTTGTTGCTATTAACTACTGCTGCTATTGCTATTGCTGCTACGGCTGCTGTTGCTATTAACTACTGCTGTGGCTGCTGTTGCTATTAACTACTGCTGCTGTTGTTGCTATTAACTATCGCCAAAGCTCCCTGCTCTCCCTCTCTTATATATATATATAACACAAATATATATATAATATATAAAACATAATATATAATACTACTATATATAACTTACCACTATATAAATATATGTAAACATACATACACCTCCACAAACATATACATATACATAATAACTATTATGAAATAACATACATATATACGTACATGCATATATAAACATACACAATATAAATACATACAACATATAAGTATATCTATATAACAACATATATATATATATATATATATATATATATATATATATATATATATATATATATATATATATATATATATATATATATATATACACACACATAACATATACACATATATATATATATATATACATGTGTATATGTTATGTGTGTATATATATATATATATATATATATATATATATATATATATATATGTGTGTGTGTGTATATGTTATGTGTGTATATATATATATATATATATATATATATATATATATATATATATATATATATATATACTTACAATATTAACTAGCTCTTACATATGTAGAATAATAGCTACATAAATATATATAAAATAGATATATAGATCTATGACATCTAATACATAAATATATATATAACAACAACAATATATATATATATATATATATATATATATATATATATATATATATATATATATATATATATATATATATATATATATATATAAACATCATAATAACTAAGAACAATGAAGAAATAGATCTAAAATTAAATTGCACAAACACATGGAACGTATCACACCCGTATCCCACTAGATCTAGGATACGCTTGCGACACGAGTCCACCACACATCCAAACGTAACCCGAAGGACACGAACAAGTCTAATATATTATTTATGAATAATACGAAGAGTCAAATACAAATCTATGTGTCCGTGTCAAAATATGACATGTTCAAAGTCCCGTGTCGGAGAAAAAACTCCAAAATTAATACGTATCACCAAATTATTGGGATACGACCTACACGTACCCAATAGTGGATAGGACACTAGTCCCAAATACACAAGCACATGCCAAATTGATCTATAGGACCAATTGACACACACAACAAATGTCAATCTCGAAATTCTCCCAAAATTGACACAAAAAGTACCATAACTTTCTTAATATGCCTCCTTTGAACACAAAACCAAATCCTATAGGTAGCCTATGTATATATGTTGATTTCTTATGGTTAAATCTCAGATTTAGAATATAAATTAAGGATAAAACTGAATTATACCTATTAGGAGATGGATTCCCAATGAAACCTCCAAATATGATAAAATTGGCCTCCAACTTGTAGATCCTTGCTCATCTTTGTAGATCCTTGCTTCCTCCTTCTAGATCCTTGCTCCACTAGCCTCCAATGGTGATTTGGAAAAAAATTGGGATGAAATTTGGTAGAAAAATGATATGGGAATGAAGGAATTTTGTTGAGGAAAATTCTAGATCTAGTTTTCAAATGAAAAGATGAGAGAGAAACTTTTCCCCTTCTTTTATATAGGCCGGCCCCCTCTACCCCTTCCTCAAGCTACTATATAATGTCCCTTATACCCCTTGGGGCCTCCATGAAGAAATAATTAAGGAGGAAAGCTTCTATTCTAAAGGTTTAATTAAATTAATCCTTCTCCTAAATAATGGGCTTTCTAAATGGGCTAAAATCTAACTATTAATACATGTTGGTCCATGAGTCTAAACTAAACTAGTTAGGTCCACTAACACAAGTCCAAAATAAATAACTAACATCTAACAACAATTAAATAATACAACAAATAATTATTTATCATGCATAATATTTAATTAATTATAAAATTACTAAAATATCCTCTCCTAGAAAATGTGGTAGTGAAAAGGCCAATCCACTGCCAAGGTGGCCCAGATACACGATATGGGAAGAGATAAAAGATTTACCAAGTGCTATCGTAGAGCCTGCTAAGAGGTACAGGTGTGACGGATTTGGTCGCACCCATAACTGTACGAAGAGGAGTATATTCTGGGATCTGCCATATTGGAGCACCAATCTGATCAGACATAATCTTGATGTCATGCATATCGAGAAGAATGTGTTTGATAACATAATTAATACGGTAATGGAGGTAAAGGAGAAGACAAAAGATAATTCGAAGACCATGTTGGAGTTAGAAGAAATATATAGACGTCATGTGTTGTATTTGATAGAGGAGGAGAATGGAAAGTTAAAGCAGCCTAAGTAAATTTTCTCACTGGAGAAGGAGGATAAAGAAAGACTTTGTAGGTAGATTTAGGGTCTAAAATTTTCAGACGGGTATGTGTCAAACTTGAGAAGATGCGTCGACCTCAAAGAGAACAAACTGACGGGTATGAAGAGTGACGATTGTCACATATTCATGGAGAGGTTAATTTTGATTATATTTCGGAAATTCTTACCGCATGTCATTTGGGATCCATTGACAGGGCTCAGCATATTCTTCAGAGATCTTTGTTCTACTAAGTTGCTCGTCCATCGTCTAGAAAAGCAAGAGAAGGACATTGCGGTAACACTGTGCAAGCTCGAGAATGAGTTTCCTCTTGGATTCTTCGACTCTATGGAGCATTTGCCAATTTATCTTTCATATGAGGCACGTGTTGGTGGTCCTGTCAGTTATCGGTAGATGTACCTGTTCAAGCGGCATCTAAATCACCTAAAAAGAAAGGTAAAAAATAAGGCACGGGTTGAGGGCTCTATTTGTGAAGCTTATGTTCTCGAGGATATTACAAACTTTTGCTCGACGTATTTCAAACCTCATGTTGCTACTAATAGAACGAGAGATCCGAGAAATGACGACGGATATCAGGAATCTAATGATGCAAAACTGAAAGTATTCAATGAGTCCAAAATAAAGAAGAGATATTTGAATGACGATGAGCTAAGGGCTACTCAGTTGTATATATTACTCAATTATGACGAGGATGAAGTAAAGAAGCTAGAAGGGTAAGTAATTAATACATCCACGTTTACGTTATCTCAATGTAATAGTATAAGCTACTATTATGCTACTAATCAACGGTTGCTTTATTTTTTTTAGCACATATAATGATGAGCTGAGGTCGATTAGACCCTACATAAGAGACAAAGAAGTAGAACAAGAAATAAGACGTCATTTTTCTTCTTGGTTGAGAGCATATGTAAGGCGCTCAATAATTACTTTTTCTGTATGCACTTGCATAATAAATAACTTACTATCGTTACTTTGGTATTTAGGTCGATCGTCTAATAACACCTGAGACTCTCTAGCCAAGGGGACCAATTACTGTCATCAAAATATGGCCAAGTTACTGTGTGAATGGGTATAGGTTTAAGTCAACAAATGCTCCGATCAGAGATAGGTTTCTGGATCTTGATTCCACGAAAAATAGTTATTTGTGTATCAAATCTTCGAACTACAAAGGCGTCAATCCAGGCAATAATTTCTTTGGCATCTTACGAGAGATTGTGGAGTTGACATATAATTATGGCACAGAACCTGCTAAGATCGTGCTATTCAAGTATGATTGGTTCGATCCAATTCAAGATCAAGGTTAAAAAATTGACAAGCATGGTCTTGTGGATATAAACTACAAGCATAGATATCAAGGCTATGAACCATTTATCCTATCAAGTCAGGATCAGCTCGTGTACTTCATAACTTATCCTAAAAGGGGGACAGCAAGGTTAGATTGGTGGGCAGTATGCATGACTAAAGCTAGAAATACCTTTAACATTGACAAAATAGCTTATCAAGAGGACGAGCTACCTCTTGTAACAAATATTATAGATGTGGACTCAACGAAAGTTACTCATTATACGACTAATAATGTAGAAGAGGTAAAATTATCCGAAGAGGAAGACAAAGATGAAGACGAAGTAGATAAAAATGAAGATGAGGAGGAGGAGGAAGAGGACGAGGAGGACGAGGAAGGCGAACAAGATGAATTTTCTGAATATGATTGAAAATAAAATATTTTGCTTGTAGAATATACTATATTTTGACTGTAGAATGTACTATCCATTTAGACTTGTGATACTACTAGTTATTTACTGTAGAATTCTATTAATGCTGTGAGATATGCATAATATTTTGACTGTAGAATGTACTATATATTTGTTTATTTATTCTATCATCATATGTTGTTATCAGGTATGACATGACGACGCGGAGCATTCTATAGGTCCCGAGGTAGACGGAGTGCTCCTCCGGTACTGCCTACTGTTGATTCTGGATCCTCGGCGCCTAGTACTCCAGTATATCGACCAGTCATATCTTCGACTGCGACGACGTTACGTGGCAGCACTCCTGGGATGAGTAGTTCGAGACCTGATACTACTCCCTCGTCCAGCATTCCTCCTGCTGATGGAACCATGGAGACAGATGAGCATATAGTGGAGGTTGAACCGACGTTATTCCAGTATCAGCTAGATCCTCCGTACACCTCCGGACGAGACAAGGACTGATATTTGGGCCGACGGTATAAAGTAAGTCAATTAGATAGTTTAGCATCATATATATCGTGTATTTCTTTGTTTATTATATATTAAATTTTTCGATAAAAATAATTATCTCTGTATAGATATCGTCCCTCGTCTAAGGTATAACTATGGAGGCCCTTGGATCAACTACTCTGATGCTCAGATGTGAGAAAAGCGTTCTCATTTGTGCACTTCAAAATAAAAGTATATTATATTAATAATCTAATTTATGCATATTATATAACTTACTGAATTACTTATTGTAGCAAACGTATTTCTATCCACCGCACCGGGCCGAGTTGATCGAGCAGATGTTTCCTGCCGTTGCCGCCAAGCGGATCCGTGATGCTCTGGATGACCAGAAGGCTCGTGATCACGAAGGAAAACCGATCCAAGGTTGGATCACGCTTGAGCAGTGGACTAACTCATATTTTTGTCTGAGAAGGAAAACCGATCCGTGATGCTATATTTGATGATCCGAGGTACAAGAAAAGGTCTGAGAAGGCCAAGGCGGTTAAGCAGAAGGCAGCAAAGTGTGTGGTAGCTCGATTCCGATGACAGAATATTTTTGTCATTTGGTATTTTTTTATTTCAGATATATTATTTTAATGCATGTACGATAAAATGGTAGTAGGATAAAATATTTAATTTTAGTACTAACTCATATAATTTTAACAGGTACAAAAGGGTGAGGATACAAACATGGTGTCCGTCTTCCTAGCCACCGATTAAAAGGATGGGAATCTCATTGATGAGAGGGTCTCGCAGACCTATATAAGTATTACTTTAGTTTGTGTTAATTTTAATATAACTTAGACAATTATCGAGTATCCAAATATTTCTAGGACAAGTATCTTAGGTTGCGTGAGCGAGCGACTACTAGTGCACCTACAACGGGAGAGGCTAGAACTTCCTCGCAGCCCTCTCCAGCTCCGTCGGCGGACGAGCTGTGGGTGACCGCTGCTGGTGTTCTCTAGAGGGGTACATACTACGGTACAGAATCCTATGGCGCCCTTGTTACGATGCAGTCATCTAGGGCCTCCACGGCAAGTGCATATTTCCCACAACCCTCGTAGTCGTTGACCGTCAGATTGCGTCTCTCCGTGATAAGTTACTGCGAAGGATGGAGGAACATCCCCTGTCCCAGCCGCAGGCGGACGATGCGACACTCATCGCACGATTTGATATACTCGAGTGCAGCATCATGGATCTCAGGGATATAACAGCTGATCTTAAAACGTCGACAGAGCGCAGCATGACGAAGCTGCAGGCATCACAGATGTCCATGGGCGAGAGGCTAACGATGATGCAGGATTCAATGGTTCATAGCAGTACGAGGCTGTTATCTACCATAGATTCATACAACCATCGACTAGCAGGGTTGAAGCAAATACGTCACTTCCTTCTCCATAGACATCGGTATCAATTTTACGGGAGCAGTATGATCTGTTCTTATCCCTGATGCGCGTCGGTGGTCATCCTCCTGCAGATCTGCAGTAGTCCTAGTTATGATAGTTTATTGATTGTTTGTGTTTTGACCTATGATATTTGGTCATTTATGAATATTCTTTATTTTTGAGGCTTTCAGACTTTATTTCTTGCACTCAGTTGTGTGGATATTTATTGTATTCTTTACGACGAGATTTTCTCCTAACTCGATTTGTAATCTCAATATTTTGTTTTTTTTAATTTTACTATATTATTTATATTAAATGTATGTTAATTTACCAGTATTGAGTGTTCAACCAAAGGGGGTCTGCGAACCCAGCAAATTCAACGGAGGGTTGCAAATCACAGGAAGATTGGTTTGGAAATAATTCAATATTTATTTTTTTTATTTTTTTTGCTGAATCTTTAGCGACGTTTGACGTTTTGCGACGTTTAGCGACATTTATATACGTCGCTAAATACGTCGCTGAGTACGTCGCTGAACGACATTAAATACGTTGCTAAAACATTATTGAGTACGTTGCTGAACGTCTCTAAACTGATGACATGGCAGTATTGCCAGGTCAATATAACATGGCTAAAGGTGTCGCACAACGTCGCTAAAAAGAAAAAAATTAGCGACATATAGCGACAAACAATACGTCGCTAATTTAGCAATGTTACGTCATTAAACATCGCTAATATAGCGACGCATATACGTCGCTAGAAAATGTCGGTATAGCGACGTTTGCGATATTTTTTTGGTCAGTGACTAGCTTAAAGGTGACTTCATCGAAACGTCGCTACAGACGTCGCTAAAATTATGTAGCGATATTTTTTTGCCATTTAACTACGTTTTTAGACGTCGCTAATTTGACTTATTCTGTTAGTGTGATAATCTTTTATCAAAGGAGTTTTATATGATGAATTATCTGACACTTTCAATAATTTATTTGAAAATTGTAAGAAGCTTAGAAATAATTATAAGCAAGCTAGAAAGGATATCCTATCATACAAGCTTGAGAATGAAAAGCTTACATGCTTATTGAATAATGTTAGAGACACTTCTTCTACTGATAACTCTGCTGAGATTTCCACACTTAATCTTAGCTTGCATGAGGTACTTGAATGCATCAAGAAAAGCACTTAAGAAAATGCTAGACTTAAGGAGGAATTAGAATAGAAAAAGAAGAAGTATTATATCGGTTCACTTAGAATTGATGTTATTACTGCTAAATATGATGATATATATGCTATTAATAAGACATTCGAAATTAGAATGGAAAAATAAGTTATTCAACCCAAGACCTAGTCAAACACAAGGCATGTGACATAACCCAAGGTCACTCCTACGAAATCCTTTTAAAAGGGATCTGGCACAGTCAAGATTAAACACAACCATGCCTATTACTATACACAACCATGGAAGAATGTTTATATCATGTATCGCACATATACACCTATTTTAAACATAAAAAATCAAGTTATATGTCCGTATTATGGTTTAAAAGGTCATTTATTCAGTCAGTGCTATGTTAGAAAGAAAGTAGATATGATATTCAAATGGGTTCCCAAAGCTAACAAACATGGATCAAAATTTTGGATACAAAATTCTTTGCCTAATGTTGTAGATGGACATCTTGTATCAAGACTTAGCACCGATAAGAGCGTTGGTGATTACAAATCTACAAAGGCCATCTTCCAAGCAATTGTACCAACATAAGTATGGTACTAGCATATTTAGTTTAATTCATGACTAGTTATTTAGCTTAGTGTTTAGTTCACACTATGGAGTCATTTACTAACTTTATACCATGCCTATTACGATCTCTTATTTGCAAAGCTACAAAGGTCATCTTTCCAAAGCTATAAAGGTCATCTTCCAAGCAATTACAACCATGCCTATTACTATCTCTTATTGATATCTTTTGTTATCCAAATCAATATGAGATATATGATAGTAGCATGTTTAGTTTAATTCATGACTAGTTATTTATCTTAAATATTTAGCTCACACTATGGAGTCATTTACTAAATTTTTATTAGTATGACACAATTGTCTAGTTATAACTTTTAGTAAACTTTATTCATCGAGAATTAGGGATTCTGGATTCTGATGTTGTTTGAGATATAAGTTGCTTAAATTTCTTTTAATCTAAGTTCTTTAAATTAAGATTATTTTAGGCACACGTCGAAAGGGTCGTTCTGTCAAAAATGTGTAAATAGCCTTAATTGACACGGTATTAATGTGTATATGGACCACCGCTAGCTAGGATCTGGCCCCTACAGCTAACCCAAGAAGATCAATACTTTAAAGAATACTAATTTGTTAAGGTCTATTTACAATTGTTTTCAGAATACATCAGTTAATCTGAGCCTACTTTTTGACTTAAAGTTGGCAATTTTTAGTATGGACTATGACACTATGACATTTAGTAAGCACTACTTGGTATTTTTAGTTATTTATGAACTAGGTCACTTAGTTTAAATTTAAATTTGAACTTTGGCTAGTTGCAATTATATGCATATTTTTTTTTCTACTATATAATTTTAGTAGTGTTTAAATTCTTTCACGTATGCCTCCTAACTTTTGAGATTTATTTGACTTATATCTTTAAGTTGCAATATTCGAGAGAAGATGTTTCATTGTCTCTTAAATATGACTAAATGTGAATATTTATTGTTGCCTAATGTTTTTATAGTATTTTTATGCTATTTATTGAATATTTCTAGTTGCTTTAAAATGTGTAAGTATATTTATCAAATGTAAGAAATTGTTTAAGTAGTATACTTTTAGTGATATATTCATATATGCATTGATTATATCTATCTTAAACTTAATTAATTTACAATAATATAAAAGGTGACGATAGTTGGCCTAATGTTTAAGTTGAGTTTTTGAATATGGCAAATCGATTAAGTTTAGCAATTATGATCATCGTGCAATCACTATAGTAACTTGTAAACCTCACTTTTTTTTTGTTAATTAGATTTTACAAACGATGACATCATCGCATGTGTCATGAGGACATCATCGCTTACATCATGGTGATATCATCATGACATCACCCCTTCCATACTCTTCTAAGGATACCTCACCTCTCCTATGACATTACCATGCCACCACCCCACACATGTCACTATCCAACCATCTCCTTATACCTAATCACCCTCATATGGATATCATCCTCCTCATATGCCCCCATCTAATTCCCTTCTTCCATGTTATCATCCCCCCACACCTCTCCATCATTCCCCTCTCTCATAAACCAAACTCCTCTCACATGGCCTCTAAACCCTTCATCTCTCCTCATTTTCCTATATAAACACCTCCCCACCCTCTTTCACGCACCATCCCTCATCTTACCTCAATCTTCAAACACTTTGAGAATTGCTAGCTCTCCAATAAGGTATCCCCCAACCCTTCTTATGTTTCTAAATTAAGGTATATATGTGTGTATGTATGTGTAATAGGGGATAATAGGTGCAGAAAGTAGCAGCTGTAGCACCAAGCAACAGAGCAGCAACAGCAAGCAGCAGAGCTATATAAATATATATATTTATATATGTATCTATATATCTATGTATACTCTATATTATCTATAGTATATTGTATCCATATATGTATCTATATATCTATGTATACTCTATATTATCTATAGTATATATATATATATATATATATATATATATATATATATATATATAGCTCTGATACCAATCGTCAGAGTTTGGCTTGAAAGCAACTCTTTTGAGTGAAATTTTGAAAGTTTTATTATAACGTCACTAAGTGGTCGTCGATAAGTAAACAAGAGTACAAGAAGTAGAAGAAATAAGAAGATTACAGGAATGGAAAATTGCACACCTAGAAACTAAGGGGACTCCCCTCTTTATACAAAATTTTTTGCTTCAGAATGAAGTAACCAGCTGTCCTGCACTCAGAAAAGTAGTCACCAGCTGTATTCCACCAAGAGCTGTCTGATAAGATTCTCTTTTGAAAAAGAAGGGTAAAACTGACGTCCACTGAGAAAAGGAAAGATGTTATCATCAATAATGCTGGTAGTGTCACATCAACGCAACAGTTGAGTAGATAATCTACTAACAAAAGCTGCTAAAGTCATCCTCAGAACATGTGATTAAAGGAGGATAGGTCCTACCAAGAAGAATTATTCGTCATCAGTAGGAACAATAATGGTCTGATAGAAATCATCAGCTGACATATCTTCCAGGCTAGTATCAGAAGCTGTGCCACCTATGTCCATGTCAAAATTGGCATCGAATTGTGCGTTCAAGAACTGAAGGCACTTCTTCTTTAATTCCTCTTTAGAAATTTTTGGATTCTTTCTGATAAGAGAGTCTTTTAATTTTGTGATAGTATTATCACCGAAGATCTCACTTTGGACATGTTTGTCCATCTTGCTTTCATTGTCTTTGATGGAAGCAATAATTTCTACCAGCTTGTCCTTTTTGTCAATTCTCTACCACAATTTTACAAGAAATTTATGCGATAGAATGGGTATATTGTTGGAATTAATCTCACAACTGATTGTCCAACGAAAAATATATGGGATCTGAGATTGTACAAAGAAATATAATGCACTCCCCCCCCCCCCCCAAAAAGATGATCGTCCTGGCAACGTGGATAAGAAAGGATCCATTGAGAGAATTGTTCCTGAATAGGATTAGGAATGATATCTAAAGTAGTTCCCAGCTTAAGCCACCAGTTAAAGAACCAGGAAGGTATTTCGTTCTGAAGAATTTTAGGACAAATTCGAATGAACCAGGAATGAGTTTGTTGGAAATTCTCATAATAGAGAAAGTTATAAAATGCTTGAATATAATTCCAATAATTGTAGCTGCAAACAACTACTTTATCCTTGGAGAGTTGTTGTTCCCTATTAGGATGAAGACCCCAAGATTGTGGTGTGAGGATATTTTTGATAATCACCTTGTTGTAAGCCACTTCCAAAGAATGTGGTTTAGTAGAATGTTCAACTGTGATGGATTTTGTGATAATCAAAATACCTTCATAGATGTTGACAGGTTTGTCCATAACCGGAATAAAACTGCCTTCTAGATATCGTTTATGAAGTTTCCATGGATCCTTCATAAGAGAAATATCACTCTTATTGAGTTTAATTATTTTATCAGAATTTGATTTTTCGAAGAAAATGGACTCAACTTCTATTGCTTCTTTGTAGGAGATTGTATTGGTGTCACTAGTGACTAGCTGTTTGTCTTTGACATTGGAGCTGGATCCAGCTTCAGTCTGCGGCCTATTGCCAATAATCTTTTGGAAAGCAAAAGAGTCCTGAGGATGTAACGTCCCCCTAGACTTGCCTCTCCCTCGGGCTTGGCTGGACATCTTGCTATAAAAATTTACAAGTAAGAAAATCAGGAAGAGAATTATTTTTACCATTAATAAATTCAATGTCAAAATAAAATATAGCTAATTCAGCTTGCCATCGAGCAAAATTTTGTTTCGAAGCAAGATTCTTATCATCATTTTATAAAATAAATTTAGCAAAACTGTAATCTATACAAAGTAAGAATTTTTTATTCAAAAGATCATCTTGGAATTTATGAATGCATTTGATAATAGAAAGGAGTTCTTTCTTTATCGTAGAGTAATTTATTTGAGTATCATCCTATTTACCAGAATGGTATCTAACAAGGATAGCATGCTCTTTGTTATTGGGATCAATCTGTTTGAGGATACCACCATAGCCAATATTACTGGGATCAGTCTCAACAACTTTAAACCAATCAGGTTTAGCTAGATGTAAGCAAGGAAGGCATTTAACCTTTTGCTTAATAAGCTGAACAGCTTTAGTATAATTAATATTCCAAGGAGTATGATTCTTCCTTAGTCTTTGATACAAGATTTTTGTATCAATAGCAATATTTTTATAAAAATTAGCAACATAATTAAGAGCACCCAGAAATCTCTGAAGTTGCTTAATATCAGTGATTTTATCAGAAAATTTTAAAGCAAATTCGATACTCCTGTCATTAGGTATAATAGTATTCTTAACAATGTTATGTCCTAAAAATATGATTTCAGTCTGAAATAACTTTATTTTAGGAGCAAAAATAACAAGACCATTTTTAATAGCCAAATGTATAAAAATATTTAAATGCTTGAAATGTTCTTCTATGGTATTAGAGAATATCAATATGTCATCAATATAAGATAGAATAAAAGAATAATATTGAATAAATATCTCATTCATGATATTCTGAAATTCAGAAGGAGCATTTTTCAAACCGAATGGCATAACATTCAATTCATAGTGTTCAAATGGAACTGTGAATGTTGTCTTGTATTTATCCTTTTCTTCAATTTGAATCTTCCGGTAACCTGACTTTAAATCAAATTTAAAAAAGATCTTTTCTTTAACAATCCTATTAAGTAAATCGCTTTTGTTGGGAATTGGATATTTTATCCATTTAAGAACTTTATTAAGAGGTTTGTAGTTAATAACTAATATTGAAACGTCTCTTTCCTTTTCAGCATTATTATTAACATAGAATGTTGTACAACTCCATGGAGAGTAGGATTTCCTAATAAGTTTTTTTATTTAAAAGATCATTGATCTCTTTTTTGCATAATTCGAGATAATTATTGTTCATTTGACAAGGTCTAGCCTCAGTCAAAATATCTCTCTCATTGAAGGATTCTTCATAAAGGAGGAAAACAATATATTATTTTCTATCCCAAAAGGCATTTGGGATATTACTACAAGCTTGACGTATAAATTCGTCTTCAACTTGTTTTATTTTATTTTTGGTTTCAAATTTTTTAAGCTGGTAATAACAGATAGCTGAAAATTTTCTTCTTTTATAAAGTTTATCTTATTGTTCTTCAGATCAACTTCTTTTATTTCATTAAGAATTTTTACCACAGGATTTGTGATAAATTCAAAAGTAATATTTTTTCCCTTATAACAAGTAAAAATCCCTTGTTTATTAATTTATTTTATGGGCATAAGTTTTTCTAGAAAAGGAGTTCCTAGAATAACATGTGATATTTCTTTTACAGCAATGAAGTATAAGGGAATACAGGCTTCATTTTACAGATATGAATATCCGTAACCTTGAAAGGTATTGTAAGAGCTTTGTTATTAGCAGCACTCAAAGTCTGGGTAGTGCGCTCACAATATTTTAATGGAATAATTTCTTCTTTAACACAGTTCAAATCAACACCACTGTCAACAAGGGCAATAAAATTATAAATCAATGATTCATTATTTATAATTAGATCAAATTTTATATATCATTTATGGGTAATAAAAAGATCTATTTTTGATAAGAAGGAATTATCAACAGATTTTCCTTTATTTATGGCAACATATTGAACCTGTTGATTTAATATATCTTCTTCATTCTCGTTATCACTATCGATAATCCGATAATGTTCAATCATTTTTTCTGAGAATTATTTTATTGTAGGATTTAACATCCTGTTCAATGAGAGCAAATCTTTGTTGAGTTATCTCATCATTAGATTTTAACTCTTGGATTTTATTATTCAAAGTTTTTAATTCTCTTTGAAGATCGTTAATAGAGACTATCTTAGAATTATTTCCTTTTCATTGGGCTAAGACTTCTGTCATAGTATAAGGAGTGAAACTGGAAGAAGTTTCTTTATTATCATCTTACAAAATTTTAATAATTTTTGCTTTCACATTTTGGCTAAGTTCATTAGTCAAAAGTGACTCTAGAATTTCTTTTTTATCTTGACTGGTCAATACATTAATAGAAAGACCATTCATTTCAATAATAGACTTCAAATAGTCAGCTTTATTGTTAATGGTATATGTTTTGCAATCGCAGTCAGTACCACAATCAATAGTAGAATTTAAAAATTCATCACTAGATGAATCAGATTCATAATCAGAATTGATCATGATCTTTAATAGTCTTTTTCAATCCTTCATCTTCGATCATATCGATATTTTGTTTGGTATAACATTTGTTCGAATAATGACCTAATTTGCCACATTTGAAACATTTAACTTTTTTATTGGAACTTGTATTTTTGAGAATTGTTTTTTCCTCATAGGGAATCTTTTTTCTTTCTTCAGGAAAAATCTTTAGGATATTTCCTTTTAGAAGAATAATTCTTCTTTCTGTAAGATTTTTCTTTAGAGAAATTTTTTTCTAGTATCAGGAGGTTTGATAGATTCCATGGCAAATTAGCTACAGAATTCACCTAATTGTTTTCTCTCAGATAACCTTTGAGATTTCAATTGATTCTTTAATTTTAAATCATTGAAAAGGGATCACCCCTCTTGGATGCAAGCATTAACCAAGTTTCGATAAGTGAAATCACTATATGGTACGATTCTATCATTATTATTTCTCATTTATTATCGAACCTTTTCTGCAAACAGATTAGGAAGACCATCTATAAACTTTGATTTCCAGTGTACAGAATTTGTATCACTTAATTATATTACTTGATTCAGAAAAGTATCTTTATACCATCTAAAATGAGTGAGAGTAGGACAACAGAGATTTTATAGTAAAGTCCTGATACGTTCACCATTATCAGAGACTAAACCAGTAAAATGATCACAAATAGTGCTAATCAAAGTCATGACACTATCTTCTATTTCTCTATTATTTTCAATTTTGACAGCATTGGCAATATCTTCCTTTTGCTCAAGAGATAGACAATGATCCCACCAGCCTTTTAAAATGCCAGTAAAACCACATGTAATAAAGCTAGCAATAGCTTGATCAGTGTTATTATTTGAAAGGCAAATCGTAGCAAACATCAACATTCGGTGCATTTGGTCACATATTTGTTTATCAGAACAACTATCTATGTTTCATTCGTAGATATTACCACCGTTGTAGTTATTCTGAATGATATTATCATTTTCTTCATAAAGAACATCCATAGGAGTAGGTTGTTTCTAATAGTATTATTGGAGATTAGGCTTCTTATGTGGTTGCTACATGGGCAGAATCATATGTGACGCTTGATGACCATCAGTTGTATGATCAGTCTCAAAAGATTTTTGAATGGCATGTATCTAATTTAGATCTAAACGGTCATCAGATGCCTGAGAATAATTTTTACTCTTAGATTCAATATCTGAATCATCAGCTATGGAAGAACTTCCATCAAGTACTGCAAGAGTATTTTTATCTTTAGTGAAAAAAAATTTCTCTTAAAGAAGTAGCTTGAAGGTTCTCAATTAAGCTTTTTATTTCTTTCCCTATAATATCAGGAGAAGATAACTTAAAACCACTAGTATCGCTAACTAGTTTTATTGGTATGTTATTAGTCCTTACTTCCTTAGAAGTAGAGATTTTGGAAATAGTTTTAGGTATTTTAAGAATAGAGTTTACCTTGTAAAGAACTTCATCAAGGGCAGCCACCATTCTTATTAATTGGGAACCAATAGTCTGAATATAGGCATTGGTATAATTATTTTGCTTCACAATTTTATGAAGCTCTTTTATTTGTCCTTCCTTGTGATCGATAATTCGAATAAAGGAAATAACATCCATCTTTTTGGAATTAACCAAAATCTTTAAAGATTCATTAGGTGGATATAAAGCATGAATATGTTTATCCGTGTCTATTTTCCAATTTTTATAACCTTCTTCTAGCACGTTAAGGCTAGTAAGTTCATGGTTGATATAGTTCTCAATAAACCATTTATCAAACCATTTAAGTTTATTTATCTCTTTAAGATGAGCATAATATTCATCTTTGAACTTATATTGTTGATCAACGGTATAGTTCTTTTCAAACCAGGCTTTGAATTCAACTTCATCTTCATAAGCCTCAGCAATAATTCTTCGTACACCCTTATTTTGAGTAAAGTCAAAATAATTGGGGTCATTGGAAGGGTCATCTTTATTACTTGTTAAAGTGATAATATTTAAAGAATGAGTGCCAAAACTAGCATCAGAAGGATAAACAGTATCAGTAGAAACAACCCACTTTGTTTTATATTCTGGTTTGGCAATGTTATTTTTTATTTTTATATATTTGATCTCTTCTTCCTTTTCACAATTTTGAGAAGATTTTGGCCCTTTTTATTAATAGAAGAGGATTTAAAACTAGAAGTCAAAATTCTAGCTTTTATTTGTGGAGTAAATCTAACTTTCACTTCTCCATCTGGAGTCTGGATTATCTAATCTAATTCAGTATCTATAATAGGCCTAGGCGGAATTGCCTGATTAAGAACCCATCTATCAGAAAATTGTCAGATTTGGGTTCCAACATAGCCAATATTACTAGCATCAGTCTCAACAACTTTAAACCGACCAAGGTTAGCTAGATGTAAGCAAGAGAGGCATTTAACCTTTTGTTTAATAAGCTGAACAGCTTTAGTATGATTAATATTCCAAGGAGTACGATTCTTCCTTAGTCTTTGATACAAGATTTTGTATCAATAGCAATATTTTTATAAAAATCAGCAACATAATTAAGAGTACCCAGAAATCTCTGAAGTTGCTTAATATCAATGATTTCACCAGTAAATTTTGAAGCAAATTCGATACTCCTGTCGATAGGTATAATAGTATTGTTAATAATGTTATGTCCAAAAAATCTGATTTTAGTCTGAAATAACTTTATTTTAGGAGCAAAAATTTTATATATATATATATATATATATATATATATATATATATATATATATATATATATATATATATATATATATATATATATATATATATATATATATATATATATATATATATGTATACATTATTTTTATTTAAGTTTTTATAAAGTAGATAAAATATATGTATATAGATATATGTCCCAGATATAACCAGAAATAGCATAAAATTGACCTAAAAATCTAGTGGATTAAATCTACTTAATTATATTTCACCAATTAATATGAATTATTCATGATATAGGTTATCTGGACTCCGTCACACACTTTGATTTGTTTCACCCGCTTTGGACCCCAGGCGAGTACAGTCTCTAATGGTTTTCTTACTGATAATTTCTATAATACATGTAGTATTATTGTACTTGATTCCTGACACGAAGAAACACGTACTAGCATAGCTTATGTTTTTAGACCTTGATCTTTTGAAATACTTGATATTCGTGTGATTCATGTATGCTAGTCGTGGCAAAAAAATGCTAGTTTATATGTAATCATACCTTTAAATTCTGTGCAAATATAATTTTTGTGCAAAGGCTAACCATACATTTCACATATGATTAGCCGGCTCCCATTGTGTAATCTTAAGACGATCACATAATCAAACTAGTATTTCAAAATACTTAGTGGCTAAAGATTTTCTTGTTGATACATGATATATTTTTCTGTTTATTCATTGTCCTGTTCATTTCTTACCATGCCTTGATGTCAGTTTATTTATCCATCATGTACTACTTTTTCTATCACTGTTTAATAGTCCTTATCATGTATTGAAACTGCTATTAGAATTGTACTCATTCAATCCTGACTAGATAATATTTTAGGTAGCACTTAGAAGGACCTGTGCCTCCATCTATTATGGATTTTTGGAAAAATAGCTTCGAGCCTGATTTTACCTCTTGGAGGATCGAGGAAGGCCGCAAGCGGAAGACCTAGTTATGACAATAGTTATAGTTTATAAACTTACTATAGTTGTATGATTTATGAACACAAGATTTTATACTATAACATTTACACACACACACACACACACACGCACACACACACACACACACATATATATATATACAATATATTTTTACCTACCTTAGTTTTGTGATTGAGTATAATATCGGTTTTCTTTATATTATGAGGTGTTGGTTATACAGTAGTAGTTCCAGATAGCGTTCTACCATCGATATTGCGGCGTAAGCTGGGCGTGCCCACGCACTCGTACCTGAACACCCGGGTGCGGGTGTGACACATTTTTACGGTGGCCTATGCAGGTCCAACTTCATAATTAATACGAAGTAGTAGTAGTAGTAGTAGTAGTAGTAGTAGTAGTAGTATTAGTAGTAGTAGTAGTAGAGTAGTAGTAGTAGTAGTAGTAGTAGTAGTAGTAGTAGTAGTACTTAGGATTATAGTACTATTATGAGCCTGCAATAGGATATATGATATTATAAATAGGAAATACTCAATCACAACTAGAAATTTTAACTGTGAATTAAATTTACTAATCTTAATCACCCTGAATGACTTGATATATTCTACAATTCATGTCATTCTCAAATA
This sequence comes from Iris macrosiphon, assembly GCA_036927795.1. Lineage (NCBI taxonomy): Eukaryota > Viridiplantae > Streptophyta > Magnoliopsida > Asparagales > Iridaceae > Iris > Iris macrosiphon. The sequence continues at coordinate 72,046,001 of JAYESA010000003.1, forward strand.
ATATCTTATCTCGTGCCTTAATGTTGTTTCCTTATTATTTTATCATATTCCAGAATGATACTTATAACATATACACGCGAGACCAGAGCACTCGGTTGTTCAGGAGCAGTTGCAGAAGCCGCTCCAGTTGTCTCTGAATGTCTTTATTTTCCTTTTTTACTTCCATCCCAAGGAGGTGTACCATCGAATACTGGAGGCATGCCTACTGAAGGAACACATTTATATGAGCTCTTCAAATGTATGTTGGAGGCGCAGAAGGTTCAAACTGAGGCCCAGAGGGAACAAAGAAAAATGATACAAGAAAGCTATGAGAGTTCCCATCATATAACTTTGGCATCTATGGAGAAGGTTGCATCTCAGCAACAACAGCCTATTCAACAAAAAATTGGCAATATCTTGGACTTCAAGAAGATGGCTCATCGGGAGTTCAAGGGAACTGAAGTGATCCTATATGCGGATGAATGGCTCGAGAATATCGAGCGAATTATGCGGGTTGCTCGGATACCAGAAGACCTGAAGGTAGAGGCTGTAGGCTTGCAGCTTCACGATATCGCCCGCACTTGGTTCAAAAATGAGCCCAGACTTGCTGATACAGACCTAACCTGGGCCAGTTCAAACATCTTTTCAAACATAAGTTCTTTCTCGCAGTAGCCCAGAGTATTCTAGAGAAACAATTACAGAACTTGGAGCAGGGTAGTCTCTCAGTAGATGAATATACTTTAGAGTTCGACAGGCTGAGCTAATTCACAGAATATATGGTAAGAGATCCAGTGGACCGAGCTCGCAATTTTTGGCAAGGCTTGGCCCAAGAAATTTAATTCGTTATCCCCTCTAGTATCACAACTTTTGCTGGGATTATAGCAGAAGCCTAGAGGATCGAGGTGGACATGGGCTTTAAACCCAAGCAGGACCGAAATACTTTCGAAGGAGGCAGTAACACGGGACCAGCAAAACGTTTCCATATTCAGCCAAGGATTTTCCAGCATCATCAGCAACATTGTCCTCCAACTAGATTTCTGGCTCAGCCGTATCCTCAAAGACAGATCCAGCAGACCCTTTTTTGTTATTTTTATAAGAAACTAGCACATTCCTGGGAAATATACAGAAAAAGACTTAGAGTCTGTCTATATTGTGGTTCTGTGGGACATCAGATGAAGGACTGTCATATTCGAGGTATAACAAATCAAAAGGGACCAGCTAAGCAACCTATGGCCCAGAGGGGACCTCCACTCCCAACACAACAGCAGCAATTTGTCCAGCACCAGCAGAGGGGATCTCCTCAGCAGGGCAGAGCTTTCGCTACAACTATCGAGGAAATTGAGCCCCCTGGGGATGTTATAGCAGGTTCCATTCTTCTCGATTTTATTCCAGTCGTAGCATTATTTGATTCTGGTATATCCCATAGTTTCAAATATGTGTCTTTTGTACTTAAGTATAATTTAGTAATGGAACCCTTGAGTAGAAACTGTAAGATCATGACTGGGGGAGGCATCATCCTAGTCAGTGATGTTTGTAAGGGGTATCATGTTACATTGGGATACCATATTTTGTCTGCTAGCTTACTCGTAATACCACTACCAAGTTTTGACATTGTCTTTGGAATGGATTGGTTGGGTATGCATTTTGCTAGCATTGACTGCCGCAGAGGTCGTGTGCTGTTTCGACCTCCATAAGAGCCGGAGTTTGAGTTTGTTAGAAAGACACAGAAGCCAGATCGTAGAATTATTTGCGAAGCTATAATCGAGGAGAAAGAGCTACTGCATCCTATTATTACTGAGTTCTTAGATGTATTTCCCGAGGAGTTACCATGATTATCGCTAGATAAAGATGTTGAATTATCTATTGATCTATTGCCGGGAGTAGAACCAATATCGCAGCATGTCTACTGGATCAACAATAATGAGCTGGCGGAGCTAAAGAAATAGATCAATGAATTAGAAGACAAAGGATTCATCAGATGTAGTTCATCGTCCTGGGAGGCTTCGATACTTTTTGTGCCAAAGAAGGATGGGTCGGTGCGGATGTGCATCGATTACAGGGCCCTGAACAACTTCACAATCAAGAACAAATATCCGCTGCCGAGAATGGATGATCTCTTTGATTAGTTGAGTGGCATGAAGGTATTTTCAAAGATTTACTTAAGATCCGATTATCATCAGGTGAAGGTAAAAAAGGAAGATATTTTGAAGACTGCATTCAGGACTCGATACGGCCAGTATGAGTTCTTGGTGATGTCGTTTGGGTTAATTAATGCCCTGACAATCTTCATGAACTTGATGAATAAGGTATTCACCAGTACCTGGACAAGTTTGTGGTAGTATTGATAGATGATATCCTTGTATACTCAAAGATGCTAGAAGAACACGAGAAGCATTTAAGGATAGTGCTTGAAACTCTCAGAAAAGAGAAGCTCTATGAAAAATTCTCTAAATGTGAGTTTATCTTAAACAAAGGGGAATTTTTTGGACATGTAGTGATTGGAGATAGAATATCAGTTGATCCAAAGATGATTGCTGCCATAGAATCTTGGGCCACTCCGAGCTCTGCTGCAAAAATTAGAAGCTTCTTAGGATTGGCTGGATATTACAGAAATTTCATGAAAGATTTCTCTCAAATTGTAGAGACTTTGACTAAACTCACTCAAAAAGATGTAGAGTTTGTATGGACTAAGGAATGCCAGGAACCGTTTGATGAGATGAAGAAGATATTGACTACGACTCCTATTATGATATTGCCATCAGGATCAGGAAGATTTGACATATATAGCGATGCTTCAGGAAAGGGTTTGGGATGTGTTTTAGAGCAAAATAATAAGGCGGTGGTTTATGCATCCAGATAGCTACGGACACACGAGAAGAACTATCCTACCCATGACTTGGAGCTGGCAGCTGTCATCTTTGCATTGAAGTTATGGAAACATTAATTATACGAAAAGCGTATAAAAATATTCACTGGCCAAAAAAGCTTGAAGTACGTTTTCACACAAAAGGAGCTGAACATGAGACAGCGTAGATGGCTAAAACTTATGAAGGACTTTGATATTGTCTTTAAGTTTTATCCTGGAAAGGCCAACGTAGTTGCAGATGCCTTGAGCAGGTATACGGTAGCTATGTGCCTGGTGATGGACTGCCACTTGTTAGCAAACTTGGAGAAGTTGGGTATTGAAATAATAATTCCTGGAGTTAAAATGCAGATGATGGGGATGCAGATTCAATCAGAATTGATGAACAAGATCCGGGAAACACAATATCAAGATGAAACTCTGAGAAGTATCTGAACTCAGGTACATGCTGGATTACTAGATAATTTTACCATTACAGAAGATGGCTCTTTATGACATAGAGTAAGGCTATATGTTCCTATAAGAGATCTACGGGAAGAAGTCATGCAGGTAGCTCATCGCTCTCAGTATTCTATACATCCGGAGCTACCCAGATATACAAGGATCTAAGAGAACACGTATGGTGGTATGGTATGAAGCGAGAGGTAGCACGTTTTGTTTTCATATGTCTAGTATGCCAGCAGGTCAAAGTCGAAAGACAAAGAACAGGCAGGTTACTTCATCCACTACTGATTCCAGAGTAGAAATAGGAACATATCATGATGGATTTTGTTTTCGGACTTCCATGCACTCTGGGAAGAAAAGATATAATTTGGGTCATCATTGATCGGTTGACCAAATCAGCCCACTTTTTGCTATTTAAAGTGGGATTGTCTACAGAAAAGCTCACTGGATTGTACGTGAAGCAGATTGTCAGGTTGCACGGGGTTCCGATGAGTATCGTCTCTGATCGGGATAGTCGATTTATATCCCATTTTTGGAGAAGTTTACAGTCTAGCTTGGGTACCAAACTAAAGTTTAGCACTGCTTACCACCCTCAGACGGATGGACAGTCAGAGAGGACTATTCAGACGCTAGAGGATATGCTTTGGACCTGTATTTTAGACTTTGGTGGTTCGTGGGAGGATCATCTTCATCTGGTGGAGTTTGCATACAACAATATTTACCAAGCAAGCATCGAGATGTCTCCTTTCGAGGCTCTGTACGGCCGGAGATATCGTACCCCATTATCTTGGGACGACGTAGATGAACGAGCATTGTTGGGACCAAAAATGGTAGTAGAGAGAAGGTAAAGCAGATTAGAGAAAGACTTAGTGTGGCTCAGGATAGACAGAAGTACTGGTCCGATAGTCGCCGGAGACCGTTAGAGTTTAAGGTTGACAAATTGGTGTTCTTGTGAATTTTTCCAATATGTGGCATGAATCATTTCGGGAGAAGCGGGAAGCTTAGTCCAAGGTTTATCGGACCTTTCAGTATTACCAAAAATGTCAGTGTTGTAGCCTACCGGCTAGCTTTGCCACCTACATTAGAGGGAGTACATAACGTGTTTCATGTATACCAGCTGAGACGATACGTGGCTGACCCTAGCCACGTACTAGATCACTTAGACAATGAAGTGGGACAGAGCCTCAGCTACCAAGAGCAGCTCACGGAGATACTGGATCAAAGAGAAAATATGCTATGTAACCGGACGATTTTATTTGTTCGTATCACTTAGAGTCATCACTCCCCGGGTAAAACTACTTGGAAGAGGGGATAAGATGCGTGAGCGATACCCATACCTCTTTGAATTTTAAGATATTTCTTCTTTCTTTCTGTATGATATACTTTAAATTTTGAGAACAAAATTTTTCTAAGGAAGCTAGAATTGTAAACCACACTATTTTTTTTGTTAATTAGATTTTACTAACGATGACATCATCGCATATGTTACAAGAACATTATCGCTTGTATCATGGTGATGTCATCATGACATCACCCATTTCACACTCTTTTAAGGATACCTCACCTCTCCTATGAAATCACCTATGATATTACCAAGCCACCACCCCTCAGATGTCCCTATCCAACCATCTCCTTACACCTCATCACCCTCATATGGATATCATCATTCTCATATACCCCCATCCAATTCTCTTCTTCCATGTCCCTATCCAATTCTCTTCTTCTATGTCATTATTCCCCCACACCTCTCCATCATTCCCCTCTCTCATAAACCTAACTCCTCTCACATGGCCTCTAAACCTTTCATCTCTAATCATTTTCCTATATAAATACCTCCCCACCCTCTTTCACTCACCATCCCTCTTCTCACCTCAATATTCAAATACTTGGAGGATTGCTAGCTCTCCAATAAGGTATCCCCCAACCCTTCTTATGTTTCTAAATTAAGGTATATATGTGTGTATGTATGTGTAATAGGGGATAGTAGCTGCAGCAAGCACCAGCTGCAGCAAGTAGTAGAGCAGCAACAACAAGCAGCAGCAGAAGCAAGCAGTAAAATAGCAGCAGTTGCAGCAAGCAGCAGAGTAGCAGCAAGCAGCAGAGCTATATAAATATATGTATTTATATATGTATCTATATATCTGTAACACCCCGTTCCGCTCAAGTGGACTGCCGTTTCAAACGGCAATAGTGCAGATGTCCCGACCCGCTTTGCCTCAAAGAGAAGCAAAGGATATCCAGACTTGTCCCTACAGGAATTCAGCTTAGGCTTTTAGAGGCTCGCTCAGGCGTATCGCTCTACCGAGGCGAACCATCGCTAAGGTGGGTGGCTACGGTGAACTTGTCTTTGCTTAGCCAGCACACATAAAATCTGGAATGTTTCATGCTAGTCGCTAGGTGAATAACCCCCTGCATGCTAATAAATCCAACGCACCTAGCTAAGGGAATAATCCCAACTTGTATTGCTATGCTAGAACATGAAAAATGAAATACTGCTTATATATGTTCAGACCCTCGCATGCTATGTCCCTTAACGGTTTCAGCTCTCAGCTTACCTTCGGGTCCGAGCAAACGTGTTTACTTATGTTCCTTAGAACGCATGCTTGTCTACTTGAATGTTGCCTTGTTTTTATCCAACTCCGGGAGACTACTAAGTAGTCGTTCCGTGTATGATTGACCCTGCAAGTATCCGGGACCGTTAGGTCACCAAGCACCCCCCAAGCCAGGGGAATGCATCAAGGCAAATTATTGTACAAAAACAAGATCCAAGTATCTCGTGTACTCGTGTACTCGTGTTCCAGTGCACTCATGTTCTCGTGTTCATGTGCACTCGTGTTCTCGTGTTCTCATGTATCTCGTGATAATTGAAAGACCCTAAAGAAAGTGCATGTCGCGGACAACTCAGAAATAAGGTATAGTTCCACGGACGGTCACCGGGGTACTGGGACCGATCCGATCCGGATGGAACTTCACGTGTGGTCCCTCGTGTTCGGGCGAGTGGTTTGTAGCGCCTCGTGTACTTTCGTTCCATTCCACTTTCCCGGGACCACATCACGTGTGTAGTCTATCGTGTGCGGACAAGATGGTTTGTAGCGCATCGTGTACTTTTGTTGCATTCCATCTTGGCCTTGGACTACTTCATATGCAATCCATCGTGTACGGGCGAGATGGTTCGTAGCGCATCGTGTTCTCTCGTTCCGTTCCATTCTCGTCTGGGATTAGTCCTTTATGGCTTTGCCAGCGACTCATGTTCATATAGATAAGTCATCCTCGCTTAGCGGCTATCCGCGTGCGAGTTATTGTATCGCATCAAAGAACAACTGAGCACACCGAATATTGTCCCGTTCAAAGACCCTCGTGTTTGCATATGCTATGCCCCTGAATGGTTATACTTGCCCGTGCGTGAATTAACAATATTTGCCTTAATGTTTGCCTTGGACAGGGAAGGAGATGGTAAGTTGGTAAGTCTCGCCGTGTTTTCTCTCATGTTGCACGACGCACTGCCCGACACGTTAGGCTATTCAATATTTGCATAAAACTGATCCTAAGGCAACTAGAAAGACAACTTAATAGTTGTGCACGGAACCTGTATTACGTGTTTGGATTTGTCGAGCGGGCGAGTAGATTCCCCACCAGTGCATTCAATGTATTGATAATCTACCAGGTTGTATGCAGGGTGCGGGAGAACCTCGTTCGGTGCGGATGCCTCCTTCGTACGTGCTAAGGCCAGGAGTTCCCTCTGAAGCCTTACAATGGTGCGTCCGGAACAGAAGCACATATACAAGACATAATGTTGGAACATAGCCCGAACTCGCCTGAACATCGCCTGTACAATCATTCTACAGTTGTAGCCACTTGGCACGATTTTACTGTTTTAGAGAGAGAGGCTTGAGCGACTTGTAATCTCGGCTATACGCCGCCTGTAACACATGTTTATATCAATAAAGAGCTTGCTTTACTTCAAATTGCGTTTTAATGCTTCTGCTATATTGTCGACTCAGTGAACCTGTTATCAAATCGCTATGCGTTCATGACTCCGCTGCACTCGGACAATCTGTGCGACTCTGTAGCTTAGAACTCTTACCGCCAGCCAATGAATCATGGCCTTGCACGGGCGCGGTTCACGCTCGTGCGGCATCACGCCCGGATGGGTCAAGCGATCGTTCCGCGGGAGCGTTGGCAAGGGTGATTCCGGCCTAGCGGGAACGGCCGATTTGCCTGCGGGAGATCGGGGCGTGACATAGTGGTATCAGAGCCTGGCTTCTATGCCTTTGGCCTCAATTCGATATGTCTGTTTCGAAAGCTCGTTCGTGGGTTATGTGCACGCTCTCTCTCAATACCTCGATGGGATATTCCAACAATAAGTTTAAATACTTTCAAAATGCATTTTGAATGATATGATTGCTTGTCTGGTTGTATGTTGCGAGTGGCCTTTGTGCCAACCTGTACGGACCCTTCGAGAGTATCGCTAGTAGCTTGTCCAATTTTCACTAACTCTAAGTTTGGTTGAATGCATCTATTCAAGGGACGCCTTAAACTAGTGCATCATCCAAGACTTAAGAAAAGGTAAAACTCGAGTGCTAAGACTTCGCTATCACTGAGCTGGTTGACGTGTTCATGCTAGAAGTGCGATTCGAAAGTGCGCACGATCCAGTCTAAGCGATATGCTGATTTCGACACTTGTGCAAGTGAATATCCAAATAAAAAAGTATAACGACTTGTCTAGGATTACCTCAACCCTCGATTACTGCTTGTCCTTAGTAAGTCTTGAGGACGAGACTTTTTCTAAGTTGGGTAGGATGTAATACCCCGTTCCGCTCAAGCGGACTGCCGTTTCAAATGGCAATAGTGCAGATGTCCCGACCCGCTTTGCCTCAAAGAGAAGTAAAGGATATCCAGACTTGTCCCTACAGGAATTCAGCTTAGGCTTTCAGAGGCTCGCTCAGGCGTATCGCTTTACCGAGGTGAACCATCGCTAAGGTGGGTGGCTACAGTGAACTTGTCTTTGCTTAGCCAGCACACATAAAATCTGGAATATTTCATGCTAGTCGCTAGGTGAATAACCCCCTGCATGCTAATAAATCCAACGTACCTAGCTAAGGGAATAATCCCAACTTGTATTGCTATGCTAGAACATGGAAAATGAAATACTGCTTATATATGTTCAGACCCTCGCATGCTAAGTCCCTTAACGGTTTCATCTCTCGGCTTACCTTCGGTTCCGAGCAAACGTGTTTACTTATATTCCTTAGAACGTATGCTTGTCTGCTTGAATGTTGCCTTGTTTTCATCCAACTCCGGGAGACTACTAAGTAGTCGTTCCATGCATGATTGACCCTGCAAGTATCCGGGACTGTTAGGTCACCAAGCACCCCCAAGCCAGGGGAATGCATCAAGGCAAGTTATTGTACAAAAACAAGATCCAAGTATCTCGTGTACTCGTATTCCAGTGCACTCGTGTTCTCATGTTCATGTGCACTCGTGTTCTCGTGTTCTCGTATTCTCGTATATCTCGTGATAATTGAAAGACCCTAAAGAAAGTGCATGTCGCGGACAACTCGGAAACGAGGTATAGTTCCACGGACGGTCACCGGGGCACTGGGGCCGATCCGATCCGGATGGAACTTCACGTGTGGTCCCTCGTGTTCGGACGAGTGGTTTGTAGCATCTCGTGTACTTTCGTTCCATTCCACTTTTCTGGGACCACATCACGTGTGTAGTCCATCGTGTGCGGACAAGATGGTTTGTAGCGCATCGTGTACTTTTGTTGCATTCCATCTTGGCCTTGGACTACTTCATGTGCAATCCATCGTGTATGGGCGAGATGGTTCATAGCGCATCGTGTGCTCTCGTTGCGTTCCATTCTCGTCTGGGATTAGTCCTTTATGGCTTTGCCAGCGACTCATGTTCATATAGATAAGTCATCATCGCTTAGCGGCTATCCGCGTGCGAGTCATTGCATCGCATCAAAGAACAACTGAGCACACCGAATATTGTTCCGTTCAACGACCCTCGTATTTGCATATGCTATGCCCCAGAATGGTTATACTTGCCCGTGCGTAAATTAACAATGTTTGCCTTAATGTTTGCCTTGGACAGGGAAGAAGATGGTAAGTTGGTAAGTCTTGCCGTATTTTCTCTCATGTTGCACGACGCACTGCCCGACACGTTAGGCTATTCAATATTTGCATGAAACTGGTCCTAAGGCAACTAGAAAGACAACTTAATAGTTGTGCACAGAACCTGTATTACGTGTTTGGATTTGTCGAGCGGGCGAGTAGCTTCCCCACCAGTGCATTCAATGTACTGATAATCCACTAGTTTGTATGCAGGGTGCGGGAGAACCTCGTTCGGTGCGGATGCCTCCTTCGTACATGCTAAGGCCAGGAGTTCCCTCTGAAGCCTTACAACGGTGCGTCCGGAACAGAAGCACATATACAAGACATAATATTGGAACATAGCCCGAACTCGCCTGAACATCGTCTGTACAATCATTCCACAGTTGTAGCCACTTGGCACGCTTTTACTGTTTCAGAGAGAGAGGCTTGAGCGACTTGTAATCTCGGCTATACGCCGCCTGTAATACATGTTTATATCAATAAAGAGCTTGCTTTACTTTAATTTGCGTTTCAATGCTTCCGCTATATTGTCGACTCAGTGAACCTGTTATCAAATCGCTATGCGTTTATGACTCCGCTGCACTCGGACAATCTGTGCGACTCTGTGGCTTAGAACTCTTACCGCCAGCCAATAAATCACGGCCTTGCACGGGCGCGGTTCACGCTCGTGCGACATCATGCCCGGATGGGTCAAGCGATCGTTCCGCGGGAGCGCTGGCGAGGGTGATTCCCGCCTAGCGGGAACGGCCAATTTGCCTGCGGGAGATCGGGGCGTAACAATATCTATGTATACTCTATATTATATATACTATATTGTATCTATATACTCTATATTATCTATACTATATTGTATGTATGTATATATATATCTATATATCTTATATATATGTGTATATATATATATATATATATATATATATATATATATATATACATTATTTTTATTTAAGTTTTATAAAGTAGATAAAATTTATGCATATAGATATTTGTCCCATCTATAACCAGAAATAGCATAAAATTGACCTGGAAATCTAGTGGGTTAAATCTACTTAATTATATTTTACCAATTAATGTGAATTATTCATGATATAGGTTATCTGGACCCCGTCACACACTGACTTGTTTCACCCGCTTTGGAACCCAGGCGAGTACAGTCTATGATGGTTTTCTTACTGATAATTTCTATAACACATGTAGTATTGTTGTACTTGATTCCTTATACGAAGAAACACGGACTAGCATATCTTGTATTTTTAGATCTTCATCTTGTGTAATATTTAATATTCATGTGATTAATGTATGCTAGTCGGGGCAAGAAAATACTAGTTTATATGTGATCATACACTTAAATCTTATGCAAATATAATTCATGTGCAAAGTCTAACCATACACTTCACGTATGATTAGGCGGCTCCCATTATTCAATCCTAAGTCGATCACATAATCAAACTAGTATTTTAAAACATTTAATGACTAAATTTTTTCTTGTCGATACATGACATATTTTTTTGTTTATTTATTCTTTTGTTCATTTCTTACAATACCTTGATGTCAGTTTATTTATCCATCATGAACTACTTTTTCTATCACTGTTTTATAGTCCTTATCATGTATTGAAACTGTTATTAGAATTGTACTCGTTCAATCCTGACTGAATAATATTTCAGGTAGCACTTAGAAGGACCTGTGCCCCATCTATTATGAATTTTTGGAAAAATAGCTTTGAGCATGATTTTACTTTATGGAGGATCGAGGAAGGCCGCAAGAGGGAGACCTAGTTATGACAATAGTTATAGTTTATAAACTTACAATAGTTGTATGAGTTATGAAGATAAGATTTTCTACTGTAACCTTTATACACACACACACGCATATTTTCACCTACCTTAGTTTTGTGATTGAGTATAATATATGTTTCCTATATTATCTGGTGTTGGTTATACAGTACTAGTTTCAGACAATATTTTATCGCCGACACTGCGGCGTAGGCTGGGCGTGCCCACACACTCGTACCCGAACACCCGGGTGTGGGTCGTGACATAATTTTTACTTAAACTCAGTATTTTCCAAATCTGTATTAATGTTATAATATTTTCTACTGTGTATATTGCTTTGTTCATCTAATATATATTTACATATAAGTAGTAAGCAAGATCAGATATGGACATATACAGTGAAGAAAACATGATGAGCAAAAGACGATATTATACCAGAAGATTTCTCTGAACCACCTACGACATCTCCGGATCTTCGCACTCGGGGGAGG